>CM035230.1:74551680-74986725 GCA_020226215.1 Sindora glabra
AATTTTTATTACAAAATATTAAAATCTTATAGAATATCAAAATTATCATTGATTATGATTTTTAAAATTTTATACACCATATCTTTGAATGATATAATATATACATATTATGTATTCAATTATTATTCCAAAAATATAGATAACATTGAATATATTTGTCCAATATATGAAATCTCTTTAATATAAGAGGAACTATTAAATATATTCAATTGTCAAATGAATTTAGTAGTACTTAATTTAATATTTAATCCTAACGAATTATACGAACAAAATCTAATTTCAAGTTGGATTTTACTTAGTTATCTCACATATTTATTTTATTTTTTAAAGGAATCAAACTAATAAATTTTCTCACAAAATACAATTACATATATATTTAAAAAAATTAAAAATTTAAGGGGATTGTGGCTCCTTAAGAATAAGGAGACTCCATTTTTAACCACTATTGATGATCACCTAGTATTATCTATCATTTTTTTTATTATTACTTATTATTATTTATCATTGTTGATTATCATTTACCATCACTTACAATCATTGAATGTTATCCATTATAACTTACCGTCATTGACAATCATCCATTACTTATCGTTACTCATTATCACCAACCATCACACATTGCTTAATTGACTACTATCATTTATTACTATTAATTGTCATCCATCATTACTTATAATTGCTTGCTACCACATCACCATTATTCATTACTTTTGACCATTGCTTATTATCATTTATTGTTGTTAACTACTGTTCACAACTATTTATCATAGTTGACCATTGGTAATTGTATATTAACATTGACTTATCGACTTTTTGGTGCTAGTCACTTAATTTTCATTGAAAATATTTTTACTAATCTAACAATATTTGTAAAAAAATATAAATTAATTAAAATACAAAATTATATTATTTTTTAAAAATTATTTTAATTAAACTAAACATAATAATATGACATTCCAAAAAATTATATTCCTATGAATATAACACTTAAAAATGTTAGGATTTTTCGGATTGTATGATTTTGTTAATCAAATGCCATTTAGGGATATAATATTTTGTATTTTGCACTATGTAAAATTTGTGTAAAAGTTACATCTTTTAGTTATTTTATTATTTTCAAAAAGGCATATAATTTGAATAAATTTTTGGTAATGTTAGAATCAATTGTAACTCAAAATCACAAAAAATTCATATGTTACATAAAATATTTTTTTAATTGTGATCTTATATCAAAAAATTCTTCAAAAATAATTATGTTGCTTATAAAATCAATTTTTAAATAATGTTATCAACAATTACAAGGACACGAGTAGTCTATTGAGAAAAACTTTAATTTCAAAATTTTTATTGTCAATATAACAAAATCTATAATTAATTGTTTTGTGATCAAGATTTTTTTTATTGCTATAACAAGCATAGTAAATTGCATTAGTATTCTATTGTAAAAATAATTTTATTTTTTATTATAGAAAATATTAATAATAATTATAATTTTTTAAAAAATTTCTTAATTATTATGAAACAAATTAGCTGATCTAGAAAAATGAATACGATCAATTAATCTATTTTAAAGGTGAAGGAAAGGAGAAATAATTACTAATACGCAGAATTTGTTGGAGGAAAGCAAAGGCCTGAGTTACTAGATTTGCCCCCAAATGAAGATGTGACACTTTAATTTAATGGGCGATGATCCAAATTACTGTTGCATGAGAATATATTTAGTTTTAGTGTAATATTATAATTTAGTACTAAGTAATTACCCGTGCATTATAAAGGTGAACATTTATTTTAATAATGTAATATATAATTATATATTAATTACTCATGAAGAAGATTAGATAAAAATTTGATTAATATATAGTTAATAATTTTAAAAAAATCATCTTTCTTCTAATTTCGCTCAATATTTAAGTAGTAATTAATTTTGAATTCAAATACTGCATTAATTAAATTCTATTCTTTGATGTGATTATTATTACTAATATTTATATTTAATAACAAAATTTATGATAAGAATATACTTTTTTCTAATGATAATATATTTTTTATTTATCACATTATAGAATAAAATAAAAATTTGAAAGTAATAATTTTATATTATGGACAAATATTTATTTTAAAAATATAATATTATAATTATATATTAATTATTTATAAAAAGAATTAGATAAAAATTGATTAATATATGGCCAACAACTCTAAGAAAAATAAAGTCATCTCTCCTGATATTTAAAAAAGAAGATATTTAATAAAATAAAAATTAAAAAAATAAGAGAAGAAAAAAGTTATCTTTCTATTTATTTTGCTTAATATTTGAATAAGTAATTAATTTTAAATTTATTTTACTAAAAATTATTTTTAAATTCAAACACCATATTGATTAGATACCTTTTTAAAGATAATTATTATCATTACTATTAATATTTAATAATATTCATTAATAAATAACTCATATTTAGTATCTTGCAGAAGTTGTATTATAAATTTATAATAAAGTTTCTTTCCTAGAATATAATTAAAAATATAAAATAATAAATAAATAAAAAACTTATAGTGGATAATGAATCTTTAGAAGAAGAATTGATAAATAAATAAAAAGTATACAATGAGTAATAAATTTTAAGAAAAAGAATTAATCTACCTCTTAAAGGAGGTTTAAGAAAAATATGTTAACAACACAAAGAAAAAAAAGATGAGAGAAACAATATAATTATTTAGGAACATAAAAAAAAATTAATTAGATTGTGAAATGAAAAAATAAAATTGTAATTATCATAATAAGAATCTATTAAATGAAGGTGAACTATTAAGGTATTTAATGACATGTATCATTTGATAGATAGGTGTAAGTGGGATTATTCATTTATTTATAAAATTAAAAGTTAATTTTATTAAATGAAGATAAAGAGGAAGTATGTATAAATGAAAGTTTACAAATTTTAAATTAGATATAAAATGAGATAAAAAAGATGAAAAAATTTCTAATTAAATCAACTGATAATAAAATATAATTTTTTTAAATAAAATCATATAAACATAGAGATAAAATAACTTTCAAATTTTGAAATAAGAAATGTTGTATTTGTTAATATTAATATTTTTATATGAATCTAATATTAATAAAAAATGACTTATTTATATATATCATCAACTGTAAATTTTTAAATTTTATAACTAATAATTCATATATTCACATGGCAAATTTTGTCTTCCATAATTTCCTCCAAAGTTGTGCTTTTCCTATTAAATAGTGTGAAATAGTTAAAAAATTTACTTAATAAAATAAATTATATAAAAAATAAATGTTTTCATAATTTTACATATCAGAATCTATTAAGTTAATGAGAATCTATTAAATTATAAATTTTTCATAAAAATATAATAGAAAAAAGTAAAAGAAATTATACAAATGAATTTATATGATAGGAACTTTAGATTGAGTAACTACAAATGGTTGAAAATAATAAGAAAAAGTAATTATAAATATTGAAAATAAAGATAAAAACTTTTGTCTCAATGAAGATGATGACTTTGAAGTAATTGAAAATAGAAAGAGAAAAGAAACAAAATTGTAAATATAATTTATGAAGCTTTTTATGAGAATAAAATGTTGGTATATGCCCTGAGAACCAATCATAGGATGATTGTATAAGCATACATTGTATTATATTTTCATTATTTATATGAGGCACTTTCATATTATTATTTCTCTGCGTTAAATAAATAGATATAGTAATTTGTCCTTAGAGTAATCATTTCTTAAACAATACTCTTAAATGTCCCTAGTCAAGTATCATTGTGAAAGGGATAACAATAATGCATAGAGACTAGTATGTTAGTTAATTGATATGAGATATCAAGTCAACACATAGATACATGTTAGAGAATAGTTGTACTGGACTGACCCGCCATGAGATTGATATGAGATATCAAGTCAACACATAGGTACATGTTAGAGAATAGTTGTACTGGACTAACCCGCCATGAGATTGATATGAGATATCAAGTCAACACATAGGTACATGTTAGAGAACAGTTGTACTGGACTGACCCGCCATGAGATTGCTACATGGATCATCTTATGAGTGTCATAAGTAACTCTCATAGTGACAGTGACGCATATGGTCTTTTAACTTGAAGTCGCCATGGTTTCCAACATAGTTAGTTATATGCTTTAACACTATCTAACGTTAACTTTAATGGGTTAACTTTGAAGACAGTGATTGGGTACACTACTAATTATGTAGAGGAATATGAGTGATGTAGATAAGATTTTATCCCTCATTCTAAAGGAGCGATATCTATGAGCCCCTTGATTGAGTTTGACTATGAAATGCATGACCATGCTCAAATAAGTCAACATGTGATGTTGATCTCATTTGCTTCTTTTTGGTCAACTCATGAATCAAGAAACACAGAGATCAAATTATAAAGGGGATGACACTTTCCATGTCTTGAGTTCGATCTAGATATCTAGGATAAAAGGGGACTTGATTGCGTAGTCATGAACGGTTATGTCAGATCACTGACATTCTCATTACTTGGATAGCAATGATGCATTGCTAGATGCCATTTATTGTTTATGATTCTAAAATATGATTTTAGGATCATTGACAACGTGATGGGAACCTATTGGGTCACACACAAGGAACGAATCAAAATTGAAATTGGAGCAACATAATTAGAAATTCTAGTTGGACTATAATTTCTAATTAATGAAAGGACCAATTAGATTGGGTCCTTTTGTTAATGTTATATTGCTTAGGGGCCAATTATTAATTAAGTCATAATATTGAACCTAATTAATAATTAGCCTATAATACTCACCTCTCATTAGGGTTTTAGTGGGTGTTTATATATACAAGATGCTATTCATGCTTAAATAGATCAACATATAATCTGGGAGGCATTTTTGAGAGAGAGAATAAATAGGAGACCCTAAATACCCTAGTTTGCTAGCACAAACTTGAGAGGAGAGAGATTCCATCCAACCTATCTTTTAGCTGGAGTTTTGAGATTGTTCTATGTGGATACCATAGAGGTGCAGCCACATCAAACATTGCACTTATGATCTAATTCTTCTGGTTTCAATTCTGGTTTGTGATCTGGAGTGTGAATTGGATTGGAGAACTGGACAGAAGCAGATCGAATTTGCTGTGTAGCTGATAGTAAATTATTTGCCGAAAGGCATAAACCTTAATCCCTAATCTATGGCATCCTAAATTTGCATGGATCCTTGATGAAAATTGTGCAAAATTTTTAATTCTGCTGTGCATGTATGATGCGCGATTTTCAGCATAAAATAATAAGGTAGTTATAAACTTATATATATTAAAAATGATAATAAAAATTCTCATTTTAAATAAAATGATAGCTTTGAAATGATTAAATATGGAGAGAGAAAAATAAAATATAAATATAATCTAAGAATATTTTTATGAGAATGAAATTGATAGATAGTTATAAATTCTAGTGATAAATAAAAATTCAAATTCAAATTCAATTTTTTATTAGAAATAGATTTAATGTTAGAAGGACAAATAAAAGAAGCAATTTGTGACTTTACATTTATTACTTATTGTTGGTGCTAATAAATGGTAGAAAATTATTATTTTATTTTATAATTTATCTTTCAGATGGAGAAGAAATGATAGTTTAAATTTTTATTAAAAAATAAAAATTGACATATGATAAATTATAAAAAGATATAAGAAATATTAAGTTTGGTATATAATATAGAAATTATTATTATTATTTATATTTATAATTTTATTTTAAAAAATATTATAATATTACAATTAAATGATCATTAACATTTAATCTATAATTTTTTATTTATCAGAATATCAAAATATAAAAAAACAGTTCTGAAATTTTTATTTGTCATTGCTTTTCTATTATCTCCCGGGCCCCTTTGGTATTTTATTAAGCTAGTCCACTAATAATAATGATGTATAGGTGCTTGTTATTGTATTATAGGAGTTCTGAACTTCATAGTAAGGTGATAGAATTAGGTTCAAATTATTTAATTATATTTATTTATTTTTAATATATATAATTAAATAATTTAATTTAATAATTTTTAAAATTATTATTTTATTTTGAATTTTGAAATTTTATGGGTATGTGATCTATAATTCTTTATTTGATATAATTAAAAAAAGATTTCATATTATTTATAAATAATTTTTTTAAAAAAATGGCACTTAATTTTAAGTAGAAAGAGATTTTATTTTATTTATGATTTTTAATTTAATTACATTTGTGCCATTTAAAATCCATCAGATTTGATAAAAATTTCAATAAAATTTATTTTATTTTACTTAAAATGCATATTATATAAAATAATTATCCTTTTTTCTATTTATCGTAATACAATTAAAATTTACTTTTTAATTAAATTTCATTCATTTTTCAAATGCATTTTGAAAAAAATAATTCATTTGCAAATGAATTGAAACTATTATTTTTTAGTACAATTTTAAATAATAAAATTTATTTATAAATAAATAAAAATTATTTCTATTAAAGAAATAAAATTAATTATAAAAAAGTTACATGAAAGCATCCAACATCCCGCAAATTTACTATAAATGTGATACACATAAAGTGGTAATATAAATAAGAAGATGGAATGTGTCGTTCTTTTTTTTTTATTTAATTTCCTTAAAATTAAATGTCTCAAGATGATGGGATAAATAGAAAAACACAAAAATACCAAAAACATAAAAAAAAAATCTCATCAATATCATCCGCATTCTTCTCCTTCACTCTGTTGCATGATGTTGCCCCAATGCATTCCTCTCTCATGTCATATCATCGATCTGTATCCAACAGCAGCCACCCCAAACTATCCCGATATTCAGATGCATGGAGCTAATCAAAATTCATTCGACACGCATTCTCTGTTATAACAAATCCAATTAAAGTCATTAGCTTCTAAATAAGAAGGGAAACAGAAATATCTTCCGTATTCTAGATATAGAATGCATTTCATGTAAGAATTTTAAATTTATTTTAGGATCTCATGTATGATAATTAGAACACCATAAATATGAAATTAGAATTTACTTACCTGATGGATTTGCAGCCATAATCGAATTCAGCAGAAGCTAATGAATTCTACTCAACTAGATCTTCCTCTTCGCTCTTCTTTTCGGTGGCGGCTCTCAATGGGTAGAACCGTGTGTATGAGAAGTAAAGAGGGGACCTAGCCTTAATCCTTATTTATAATCCTAACAATCCTCCCCATAAAAGAATTACTAAGTCTTTGGGCCTACACAACCGCCAAACCACACTAAATTATGTAGATGTGCTAAGCCCATATCTTTAAGATTATAATTTTAAATGGGCCTCAAACATATCTCACAATTGGGCTAAATATTTAATCAGTCAATTTTTTATTAAATCACAAATTACTAATTAATAGCAGCTCACTTTATGAAAAATTCTAACATTCTCCCATTTGAGCAATATTAATTGGGTTTTTATTATATTTTTAACAAAATACATTTTGAAAACGAGACTCCAGACTGATTGAAAAAAATTTTATGTGGCCACAATTAAAAAGGAAAAAATAATTTAGCCCTCTGAGATAACATCACAACAATCCTATCTAATATAGCCAACTAACACTGAATCATAACGACCTTTATGCCCCTTATTGACATAAGATCAATTTATGGTTACAAGTGCTAGTGACTTTATCGACAATGAATTTTAGTGTGGTTGTGTAGTAAGAAAATAGCATCAAATGTGATTAAACGTGCTATTTTCATTATCAGTCCTCCATGATTTCTCTAAACTTGATGAGAAATCTATTTACTATATGCATGTCTCATTCATATTATCGAGATCATTCAATGGTGTCATTCCATAAGACATACTTTCTTGACATCAAAGTCATACTTAAGACAGACACCAGTCTTAAGAAGCAAGATTTCAATACTTATAAGTATATGTTCAAGTAAGAATATATAATAGCATAAATTATCTACTTTATGATGATCATCAATGAAATTAAAATCTTATAAAAAGAGTGTCTAACATAACAAATGAGAGTATCAAACACAAGAAATATGCTCCCACTAATAAAATACATCAAAAGACCTTAAGACACCCATACTCTCAACATGTTTGTTAAAAACTATAGGTCTTAATCCTTTAGTCAGAGGATCAGCAATCATGTTATTTGTATCAATATGCTCTACAGTAATATCACCATTTTTCATAAAATCTCTGACCTTAAGGTACTTTATTTCCAAATGCTTAGACCCACATGTAGTTTTGTTATTTTTGGAAAACAACACAGCAGATTTGTTATCACAATAAATTCTTAGTGGATTAGAGATGGAATCAATGATGCAAAGATCAGAGATAAAATTCTTTAGCCAAATGGCTTGCGTAACTGCTCCATAACATGCAACAAACTCAGCTTGCATAGTAGAAGAAGCTAAGAGTGTTTATTTTTCACTCTTCCAAGATACAGCTTCTCCAGCTAATGTAAAAATGTATCATGAAGTGGATTTCATATCATCCTGAGAGCCAGCAAAGTCAGATTCTGTATATCCAACAATCTCAAGATTGTTAACTTTTCTATAAACCAGCATGTAATCTTTTATCTTTTGTAAGTACCTTAATACTTTCTTAACAGCAATCCAATGATTCATACCAGGGTTAGAAAGATACCTACCAAGAACTCCTACTGCAAATGCAATGTCAGGCCTAGTGCAGACTTGTGCATACATAAGACTCCGTACTGCACTAGAATAAGGTATATTCTTCATAGATTTTCTTTCTAAATCATTCTTGGGACATTGACTAAGGCTGAGTTTATCACCTTTTATGACAGGTGCATCCCCACCCTTACAATTCTGCATATTAAATCTAGTGAGCACACGATCAATGTAAGACCTTTGTGAAATTCCCAACAAACCTCTAGATCGATCTCTATGAATCTCTATCCCAAGAACAAATGAAGCATTCCCAAGATCTTTCATATCAAAAATCTTGGACAATGATTGTTTAGTCTCATGCAATAATCCATTATCATTACTGGTTAATAGAATATCATCCATATAGAGGACAAGAAAAATGTACTTACTCCCACTGATCTTAAGGTATATGCACTAATCAACTTTATTTTCCTCAAAACCCATGGAAGTGATCACCTCATCAAATTTAAAATACCATTGCCTTGAAGCTTGTTTAAGTCCATAAATAGACTTTTTAAGCCGACACACTAAATGTTCTTTTCCAGGTTCTTGAAAACCCTCTGGCTGTACCATATAAACTTCTTCTCTCAAATCCCTATTCAAGAAGGCTGTGTTCACATCCATTTGATGAAGCTCTAAGTCATAGTGTGCTACCAAGACCATGATGATTCTAAAGGAATCTTTAGATGAGACTGGTGAAAAGGTCTCATTATAGTCCACTCCTTCTTTCTGAGTGAATCCTTTTGCCACCAATCTAACTTTAAGCCTTTCAACATTTCCCTTAGAGTCTTTCTTAGTTTTGTACACCCATTTACATCCAATAGGTTTGCTTCCATTTGGAAGCTCAACAAGTTCCCAAACAACATTGTGAGCCATAGAATTTATTTCATCTTTCATTGCATCCACCCACATATCAGACTGTGCACTAGTTATTGCATCTTTGTAAGTCACAAGATCAACAATATGACTAATATCATAGTCACTCTCTCCAAGGAAAACTAAGTAATCATTAGAGATTGCAGATCTTCTTTGTCTAGTAGATCTTCTCAAAGGCACCTCAACTTCATTCTCTTGAGCTTGAATTACATCAACAGGATCGGGAGTTTGATTAGGAGGATGAGCAAGAGGGAGAGGATCTGTATTCTGCTGCACATTTTCTCCTCTTCCAATATCTACTGGTACTGTAAGATTTTATGGGTTTGGCAAAGGAAAAGTGACATATCTTACAGGTTCATCATCATTGATAACTTCTATGATGCTTTTATCTGTAGTATCCCATTCTAAGAATTTCACCACCTGTGACTCCACAATTTTTGCTCCACGTTTAGGGCAATAGAATTTATACCCTTTGGAATGATCTGGATACCCTATGAAATAGCAACGAGTAGATCGAGGTTCAGTTTTCTTTTCAAAAGGATTATAAATTCTAACTTCTGTAGGACATCCCCAAACTCGAAAGTGATTCAAGCTAGGTTTCCTTTTGGCCCATAGTTCAAAAGGTGTTTTTGCTACAGATTTGCTAGGCACTCTATTCAATATATATAATGCACATTTCATGGCTTCACCCCAAAGAGATTTAGGAAAATTGGTTCTACTCATCATGCTCCTCATCATATCTTTAAGAGTGCGATTTCGTCTTTCGGCCACATCATTTTGCTCAGGACTACCAGGCATAGTATATTGGGCAATTATCCCATTCTTTTGTAAGTATTTGGCAAATGGTCCCATATGCTATCCAGTTGTACCATGTCTACCATAATATTCACCACCTCGATCAGACTTAACAATTTTGATGACTTTTCCCAATTGTTTCTCTACCTCCATTTTAAAAATTTTAAAATTTTCAAAAGCACAAGACTTCTCCTTAATTAGGTAAAGATAACCATAACGAGAAAAATCATCAATAAAGGTAACAAAATATTTATTACCACATAAAGTAGGAGTAAATGGTCCACTAATATCAGTATGCACAATTTCTAAAAGGTCAGAACTTCGAGTGGCACCTTTATTTTTAGTCTTAGTTAACTTACCCCTTATACAATCAACACATGTGTCTAAGTTTTCAGATTTAAGAGAAGGTAAAGAACCATCTTTTATTAATCTATTAATTCTCTCATTTGAGATGTGGCCTAGTCTTTTATGCCATAATAAGAAAGATTTTTCACTCACTAAAATTCTCTTAGACACTATGTTTTCAACATTCATAATACTGTATTCATTGTTTTGGGCCAAGAATAATCTATATAAACTATCATCAAGCTTAAATTCACCTATAATTTTAGAATTTAAAAACAAATCAACTTTTCTATTCTTGATGATAAAATGATAACCATGTTTATCCAAAATAGAAACTGAAATTAAATTTCTCCTAAAGGAGGGAACATAAAAAACATTTTCCAAAACAAGTTTAAAACCAGACTCCAAATTTAAACCTATTGTTCCAATAAAACAAACTTCTACTTCAGCATTATTTCCAACTCTAAGTTTGGCCTCTTTCTCACTTGGCTTCCGTTTGCTTTTGAACCCCTGCAAAGTAACAGCAACGTGAATAGTTGCACCACTATCAAGTCACCATGAGTTTAATGGTGCACTAATAAAATAGGATTCAAAACAAACGAAAGCTAGTGGTTTACCTTCTTGTTTACCCTTTTTCTCTAACCAAGATTTGTATTTGTGACACTCGAATTTCTTATGACCTTTCTTTTTACAGAAAAAATATTTATTTTCTTTCTTAATGACAGCTTTAGGACTACTTACCCCTCTTGTTTGATTATTGCTTTAGCCTTTTTTATCCTGAGACTTATTAGGTGCTTTTGACCCAAACTTCCTAGACTTGTTGAAATTTTTCTGATAGGTAAATTTAGAGTTAATGGTAAGTAAGGTACTCTCATTTTTCTCCCTTTTGAGTTTTTCCTCTTCAGAAACACATTTAGATATAAGATCATTGATACTCCAAACTTCATTCATGGTGTTGTAAGCAGTTTTAATTTGAGTGAACTCAAGAGGAAGTGAATTGATGGCATGGTGAACAATAAATTTGTCAGGTAAGGTGATTTTATAGGAAGCTAATTTGTTTTTGATGTGGACCATTTTCATGATAAAGTCTCTAATATTTCCAACAAAGTCATACTTCATGCTTGTTAGCTCACTCATAAGATTCCCAGCCTCAGACTTACTGGATTTTTGGGACATTTGACTAACAGCATCATGGAGTTCTTTAGCATTCCCAATCTCATCCAACCCACTCAAAAGATGTTCAGAGACAGATCTCTTAATAGCATATAGACACATACGATTTGCTCTATCCCACTTGGCAAATAACTCCTTTTGTTCAGCAGTACTTTGGGCAGTGATGGCACCGGGTGGATCAATCCGTAAGGCTACGTCTATATCGCTCATAACTAAGGCAAAGTTCTAGTTTTCATTCCATCTCTTATAGTTAGATCCATGTAGGATCTCAATGGTAGCTAGGATGCCATTTACAGCAAAAATCACTGTTCAAGATAAATTGCAATAATTAATCAATGGATAATTTAAAAGAAATAAATAGCAACGATTCCTGATGTGCTATAATAACTAGAGAGTATAGGTGCATCATCATGTTCTCCCCTTTGGGCAGAGAATATGACATGCTAGTAAGTACTCTTCTCATAAGGCTAATATGAAAATATCCAATTTAAAAAATTCATCCCCTTTGGGCAAATAGACTCTCTAAATTGATATATTTCCATCCATGATGCCTTATATCGTAATGCTAAAATTATCTTACATAATAACCCCCTTTGGGCAGGTGATTATATAAGATAATTCTAGTACTATCTCATGATTTCTGAATAAGAAAATATTTCACTAATCACTATAAATGAGTCATTTTGGCAGCCAAGCATTTATAATTACTAATGAAAAATTTTCTTAATTGGGAAAAGTAAATTATCCAATATCTCAATTTGTATACTCAACTTATATGTATACAATGGGTCACTCCTGATGAGATGCTAAAAACTCAATGTATCTCAATGAACCCATAAATATTGTTGCATAATAAAATCTTGAACAAAATTTTAAATTAATATAATTTATAATATCTAATTATATTCACTCCTCAAATAAAAGAATTTAATAAAATAAATAATAATAATAAAAAATAAGAAGAGTAAATATCATCAATGAATTACAAGCATATCATTCTATTTTCTCAAAAGATTTCATGATTTTGTAATTTAAGGAAAATATTATTTAAGTAATTTAAATATAGAATTATAATAAATATTTTTAAAGTGTTTTACGCCTTTACTGTATGAATATTAAAAAATATAATTAATATATAATATATAATTAATTTCACACTTAAAAACCGTTTCATGCCACTGTGCATGAATCAAGCTATTGGTTTATAACCCATTACTGTGTGTGAAAACCCATTCATTGGGTTTATGACAAGCCATAAAAACACATTACGGAATATATATATATATATGCGGGCGACCCTCTCTGGATCGTGGCATAAGCCACCTCGTATATGGCACCACGCCATAACTTTCTTACTGTTTCTGCAAAGCGTGATAGGCATGATTTCATGCCAACCAGGAAAGAGCCATTTATGTATAAAGAAACGAAATAGCACGTTGAACGAAAAATTAGGTAATTCACATATATATAATTCATTATATATATATATATATATCTGTCCAGAGAGCTAAGTTTATACATAAAAGAAAGAGAAATTAAACAACAGGCCAAACGGGATTCAAGAAAATAAATATGTGTAAAAGTGCAATCAGCATGCATATATACGGAAGGTGCACTAAACGAAAATTTCAAACGCATATATACAACATGCTAAAAGAAATTTAGGAATTCCAAACAGTATAACAAACAGAAACACATATGCTTTCGTACAATTTCGTATAAAATTGTTAAATTAGAATTTCTTAATTCAATAACCCTAATATATATAAGCTGAATATTTAATCTAAAATCTTTTCCAATAAAAAGATTATGATGATACATTAAAGAATTATAAAACAAACATTATAGATTGATCGTATGATTGTATTTCCAGAATCATACATATAAAATTTCATCACAAATTTTCAATCAAAATAATATAAAATATAATTAATTATTCTGGGTTCTAATATCATACATGTAAACTCTGATACCATATGTAAGAATTTTAAATTTATTTTAGGATCTTATGTATGATAATTAGAACACCATAAATATGAAATTAGAATTTACTTACCTGATGGATTTGCAGCCATAATCGAATTCAGCGGAAGCTAATGAATTCTTCTTAACTAAATCTTTCTCTTCGCTCTTCTCTTTGGTGGCGGCTCTCAATGGGTAGAAACCATATGTATGAGAAGTAAAGAGGGGATCTAGCCTTAATCGTTATTTATAATCCTAGCAATCCTCCTCATAAAAGAATTACTAAATCTTTTGAGCCTACACAACCGCCAAACCACACTAAATTATGTAGATGTGCTAAGCCCATATCTTTAAGATCACAATTTTAAATGGGTTTCAAACATATCTCATAATTGTACTAAATATTTAATCAATCAATTTTTTATTAAATCACAAATTACTAATTAATAGCAGCTCTATTAAAAATTTTAACATTTCAACCTCATTTTAATTTTACCAAATCCACAGCAAGATGAAGTTTAAGAGGTTGATGAAAACTTACAGACGGATACAATGTACCTGCGGATTCTTAAGCACTCTTAAATTTTTTTAAATCCATTTCCTGACCCGATACTGTCTGTGCCATTATTTAATCCTATATAAAGACCTCTAGACGAACGAGACTTCACAAAAGGAGGTCCAAACGAAATTCTATAATCACAGAGAGCGAGACTTTATATTTTTAGTGAAATCAAATGGGGATTCCTTGGGCCAACCAAAGAAAAGGCCGTTTCGCGGTTCCATCTCCCTACGAGGAGCAGAAGATGGTCAGGACTGAAAAAACCGTGAGTGGTAAGAGTAATCTCTGTCTAAAATTTTTGTTTGCTGAGTTAGATTGATTGTCAGAATTAGAACTATCTGATTGATTAAAAACGAGAAAATCTGGGATTTGTTTGGGACTAAAGTTGGTGCTCATTGAATGATATAAAGAGAAATTTTTTTTCTTTTTTATCATCGTCTTTAAAGAATTTATTTATTACCTACCTCGATGTTTGATTAAATATCTATCCTATCTCAATGGTGATATTATGGCTTGGGTTATGCTTTGGTTTAACTTAAACCTCAATCCGATTATGACTTGGGTAAGGTTTGATTTTATTTATGCGGGTAACAGTTCTACACTTTTTTTTTTTTTTATGAATGTAATTTTTTACAATCAAATATATCTAATATTGTCTTTTTGAATATGGAATTCAATATTTTATATTACAAAGCTTAATTGAGGTAAAATAGAAAATGATTTAATATATCCATCGGAATTTTTTTTTCAATTTTATAGTACTGGCTGACTTTTGTTATTAACTTTTCGAAATTTGATGCCAAAAAAAAAAAAAAAAAACGTATAGCTAAAAATAAACTGGACAGAATTCCATAAGAAAAAAGCCACTTTGCTTAACTTTTTCAAGTTAATTGGAATAACTGGGATTATGACGACACTTGCCCTGAAGTTGCTTTCAATTAGTAACTTTATTATTATTATTTTTTTCATTTTTTTGAGGAGCTTGCTAAATTTTCAAATGAAACGTTGTGTGCATTGCATGGTATTAAGAAAATAAGTTTGACAAAACTGCATTCTGCTATTTTTATGGTTGATTATAATAGCCCACTGTTCATCACCGTTAACATGCCTTGTGCGATTAAATTTTTGGTATGTTGCAGAAGGAATTCGTGCTGGAGCCAAGTCAGCTGCGGTTGCATGCCTTCTCAGTACTGCGGCTACTGTAAGTGATTTTTAGTCTGTTTTGGGTCTTTTTAACAAAGAATTTGTGCTAGGTTCTCTCTCTTTCTCTCTTTAATTGAAAGAAATAGTAATGTTAATTTTTTTAAAAATGAAATTACATTGGGCCATGTGGTGGCATTTTTTTTCTTTTTTTTTTGCACCAAAAATATAGAGATAGCCATATAATTAACTTTGTGATGAAGCTCTGCAGATTTTTTTTTTTTTTTTAAACCCTAGAAATTACTCTCAGCCCATTCGCTGGGATCCTATTCATATAATTTACTTGATATTTCATTTACTGTTTCTCTTTATATAATCTATCAGTTGAGTGCAGTTCGTGTGATTCCATGGGCAAAGGCAAATATCAACCATACTGGTCAGGCACTCATCGTAGTTGCTGGTATGATCTTTAGTTAGCCCAGACACTGATAGTATTTAGTTGATGATTATGTACTAACATTGTACATTGTTTTGAAAACAGCAACTATTCCTTCATTTTTCATCACAGTCGATCATGTTATACTGAGAGGTGCCAGAGAAAATGCTAGGGCTGAGAATGAAAAATTAAAGCAAGGAAGTTGATATGAGCATAGCTTTGAACCTACGACATGGAGGCTTCCTGCTTCGCTCTAGCTGAATATATATTGCTGCTGCATGTTGTAATGGCCACAATATCAGTGAGCCTGCTATTGAATTATTGTTCACCCTCTTTGATGGGATTGAACGTTTGAGTTATTATTATTTATATGGTGTTTCATACCTATCAGCCAACCAGTTCCATGGCCAAACATATTTCCTACTGCAACATATATAATCATAGCTACGAGAAATATGATAAGGTAATCATAAGGTACGCATTAAAACTAGAACGGGTTTGTGTTGTTCCTAGGAAGGGGAGACAAGTGGACAAGGCACTGCCAAAGTGCTTTTGGATTTTAACTGTCAAATGTTTTGCTAAGGTAATCAGGGGCGTTTGTTTTCTGATACCCCTTGAAATGCAGACAAAACATGGATTTGAAGATATAGATAATGATCCACCTTAGGTCCATTTTCTAGGATACTATTCATTAAAATATACAAATTCGTGTTCCAAATGAGCCACCGCAAGGATACTAATAACATTAATTTCATTCATATATACATTCTCCCTATCCCTAATCATATCTTATATGTCGGAAGATTACAGATAATGCCATAGTCCTGAAACTGATCAATAGATAGAGGCACGCTTGAAGGAAAAAGATAATGAATATGACATCCAACCTAACTCCATGTTAATCATATATATTTATTGATTCAGATGGTTTTATTACATTGTTGTGAGCCTTTAAATGACTTTCCTCAGCTGTTGGTTCAGCTTCCTATATTAAGTGCCTTGATGAATGCCGGCTGGAGTCGTGTACCCCTCATGAGCGTCATTTGCAACATAATTTGAATCATGATCGACTTATTTCGCAACAGTTAATGTAAATTTTAATGCAAATTTATCATACATGTAATTGAAGAAATAAGTGTAAATAATAGTGAGGAAAATGAAAATTTTCAACCCAAATCTCATTGCGGCCAAATAAATAAATAAAACAACAACAATTATCATCATATGCAGTGCTTGGTGAGGAAAAATCCAGATCCTACATATGCATATCGGATGTTAGCAAAGAGAACTCATTAACTCATCACATAGTTCAAAGATAGCCATTTTGAAAAAAACCTGCTGCAACGAGCCATGTTTCGTGTATACTTGCTTAGAGGAGTTTGTCTCCTGCAGCCACCGGCTGTTTAGAATCTCCCACTTTTTCTGTTCCTTTTTGTCAGGATTCATGAAGGCACTTCCACTTTTTGCAAACAAAAACCACCAGTGATTCTATAAATTTTAGTTGATCTTTGCAACATTTACTAATCACTTAAGATATTTTAAAAATATATTGCCTTTTATTCAGCGAGATAGATTACCAAAGTTGAGCGGATAATATTTTTCATGCAAAATCAATGTTGGCAAATTTCATTCGTCTATGCAAAGAAGACTGGTGATTCTTGGATGTTGTGATTGGCAGCTAATGTCAAATTGTCTTGACATATGATATATGCACTTAAATAATAAAATGTAAAGAATTAGAATCAATAAGTACGGCCAGTTTAAATAAATTCAGACGTGTTTAAGAAGCCATAGTGTGTCCAAAAAATGAGTCACTATAATATTAATCTGTCTAGCACATTCTACAGTACACTTTGCCCCTTTCAGCAAAAGGTCCAATATCTGAAATTTCCTGAATTCTAGGCTGTAAAATGGCAAGCAGAGCTGAAGGGGCCTTTATGAATAAAATTTCATCAGCTTTAGTTCTTTCTGAGTTAAAAAATGACAAAACTGAACGAGGGAGAACTGCTTCCGCCCCCCCCCCCCCCCCCCCGAGGGGGCGCCTTATAATCATGACATAATGCTTATTGTAATTGGATACCACATATGCAGCTCAGAATACAAAGCGATAGATGGCATCAGCTGCACCATCTTCATCATTGCTGTAACCAATGACATTAGCCACAGCCTTCGTCTTCTCAGAACCATTACTAAGAGCAACGCCTAGAGAAGCCAGCTCAAGCATCTCCGCATCATTTTCCCCATCACCAATAGCCATTATCTGCAGATGAAATAAATTAGAGTTGGGCGAATGTCAAGTAAGTCAAAATAGCCACATCTCTTGTATGAGTAAAGTATAACTTTGAAACCTTTTCTGAAAACATACTCGTTCAATGATTCTGTGATTACTCATTTGTCCCTTCAACAGATTATATTAA
Source organism: Sindora glabra (assembly GCA_020226215.1). Lineage (NCBI taxonomy): Eukaryota > Viridiplantae > Streptophyta > Magnoliopsida > Fabales > Fabaceae > Sindora > Sindora glabra. Next base: position 74,570,098 of record CM035230.1, read on the forward strand.
AATCAAACGGTTATATGTTACAAGCGTAAAGTGCAATTAGGAAATCAAATCATAATAACACAGATGGAAGATGGCGGTTTACATTCTAAGCAGTTAATTAGTGAATATGTCTATATTAACCATTGAACATGCAAGGCATGCTAGAAACACTGTTAGCCCAGATAATAATACCCCTTCAAATATGTGGACAATGACATGTTCAGAGTTCAGGAAAGGAAAATATGATGCAAAAAATAGTACCCCTTCACAAAATGATACAAAAGAACTTTGCCGTACCTCTTCAGCTGTAACCCCCAAATGATCTAGCAGCATTTTCACTCCCTTCCCTTTTGATGTTCCCAATGGTACAATTTCAAGCATGTCGGGCACAGCTTGAACAACAGTTGCACGATCAGCTGTTGCCTCTGACCAGTGGGGCCGCAATGTGCTATTCACTCTCTCAGCAGTGTCAAAGAATATCATTTTCTGTAGAAGAAAAAGATGAGCAATTAACACTAAGCAAGAACAGAATGGTTTGCAGAATAGTTGGGTTCTTCACCGGTCTTGGTGGGGTTTTGTAGAAAGGATGAAAGGGGCTACACATTTAACTGATAGAAGATTAATTTTATTATATAAAAAAGGCATCACTATACGTTAAAGAGAAATTCTTTAATAGCGAAGCTTTTTTGCTACTCAATCTCTCTCCTCCTGGCATGAAAGACATTTAGTGGTGTGCAGTGTTTAAAATTAGTTGTAACTTTTTCAATCATTGAGCATCCACGAGCACACTATTAAAAAATCTGAAACCAGCAGGAACTTGTCTGATCATATACCTGTATGTCAGCAGCAGCCAACAAATGTTCAATGGAAGGCATGATCTCAGCCTGCGAAGATCCATTTTTATCAGAAAAAGAAAGAAAACACAAAATAGACCATGAAAAGGATAGAGATTATTGTCAATGAGATACCTTAGGTTCACGGTATATAGAATGCAGTGAATTTACAAGTGGGTGATCAAAAAGAGTTAAGCAACGACCCTCACTGAATGCAACAAGAGGAATCTTATTCTCCAAAGAATAGACACATGCCTGCTTTCAAAAGAATCAAAACATACATAATTCTTTCAACAACACAGGGACAAGAAGATCCAGATCACGAAGCAACAAAAATATAGGAAAATTGACATTCTATACATAGCAGTGATTTAAGAAGTAGACTTCCACGGATGCAGAAAAATGTGCTGGATGGAAACATAAAAGAGAACAAAGTTTTAGAAACTCTGCTTCTGTCAAAGAAGCTTTGGTTGGTCCGTAAGTGCAGTATATGCAGGTCATTAAAACAATACGACCAACATAAAAAAAAAAAAGGAAAAAACTCCCACAGCTAATGTGAGTAGCAACAACTCGTAATCATAATGATAGGCTTCCAAAATGACCAAGGACAGTTGACACTTGACTGCATATTGATTCCAACCACTTCTATGTTGTTTACTTTCAAGATAAAGTCATTCTGGAATCAAAAAAGAGTTTGTTCTTGGTAAAGAAAAACAAAAGTTAAAGAATTTACCTCTCTGCTAATATTTCGATCTAAGCTGCTTCTAAAAATTTCCTGACCTCGTCTACCATAAACAAGTAATCCCTGGTATCAAGTAATGTATGAAATATCAGCAACCGGACAAAAAAAACTGACACGTTAAGCTCATGCAGCAGCTTAATACCAAAAATTTAGAAGAGGGCCAAGAGGCAAAATGATATGCAATGTCAAAGTCAGACTCTTTATGCTGGTAATCAAGCAACAAGAGTTAAAATAGCTTCTTCAAATAATTGACATGCAAACTATCAAATGAGGTCATGCAAATTTGTATGACAGAAAAAATGCATTGAATGAATGTTGCCCTTTTGGTAAATGAAAATTGTGCTTTCATCACATGTATTATTTGGCAGGGAAAATTGACAAACATGTAAAAGGCAAATATGCATGTCAGCAAAACTGAGACGGGCACAGACAGATGTATAAATATGCATGAGAGGTAAATACAAAATTCAGCAATGCTTTCAGCCAGACATATGGAGTGCCAACTCAAATCACAGCATCTACATGAATATTAAAGGGCATGGAGAAATTAACCTGTAAGAAAACCCCAAGGGAATATTCTGAAACAATGCCATCTTTTCCAGCTAAATCCACTGTCTTAAAGATATCTATTACAGCTGGACGTGCCTATTTCCAAAGGTTCAATACCAGTGCTCAGGACCTTTGTCAAATCATATCATATATATGATATGCACATAAAATAGAAATTTTACTAAGCTATATTGCAGTAACAGTAGCCAAAGATAAATGAATTAATGAATAAGAAATATATATTCATAACTGAACTTCTAATGCAGCATCCCAACAATCACAGAAATACAAAGATCTTACTTTCCCAGTGGCTATCACAATTTTCACACCCCTTGATGAGGCCTCTCTCAGAGCCTTGGCAGTTGCTGGACTGATCTGACTTTTGCTGTTTAGCAATGTTCCTTTATGAAAAAAGAATCCATTAAATACCAGAAACAGGATAAAGAAGTACCTAGAGAATGTATGTCAGAATGATCTTACCATCCATATCACAAAAGATATAATTGAACTTTGGTTTATAAAATCTAAGACTGCCTTCTTTCCTCCTGTCTTTTGACAATTCATCTGTAAGATTATTTCGCCAGATACTTTTATATATGCAGATGAAAGCGCTTCAATTAGCTATAAGTTTATAAAACCAAAAAAATGATACAACATGAGGAATGCTGCGGCCCTAGTATACTACAATTACCATCTGAATTGTCTTGGTGAGAACTTGATTCATTTTTAGCATCATATGCACTCTGTATTAATCCTTTTCCTTTCCAACCAAGACTCTTTAAAAGGAGTTCCTCCTCTCTCTCCATTTCTTCTTCAGCCTCTTCACTAATTTCATGATCAAATCCCAAAAGATGTAACAAGCCATGAACCTGCAAAAAGAAAGTACTTACACTCTACTCAACTTTCAAATTTTGGAACTCAAATGAGAAGTCAAATAAATATTGTACTCTTCTGCTTTCACTGATTAGCTGTAAAAACATGCACTTGTTGGCTGCCGATATTAATGGCAATGTTTTTCTGTTATTTATTTTTCTTTTAATAAGTTCCTTATCAATACACACTCTTTTAAAAGATCAATCAGCAGTACCAACAGTGCGTTGAAAATTTGAATGGTCTCACCAATCCAAAGATGGACAGTATCAAAAAACACAAAAACCTCCAGAATGCAGCAGACAGTATTTAAGAGCATTGTCAAACCAACCATGAGGATGCGTATCTCATCAAGAAGAGTGTGCCCTCGTTCCTCTGCTTGTCTTGCAGCTGTCTCAACTGAAATCACAATATCACCCAACATGAGCTGCAAAGATGAAAGAATAGAATTCATCAGAATTTTATGAATCCTAGTAAGTTCTCATTTTTTATAAGGCACACCACTCTAAATATAATCAAAAATAAAACATACTATGGGAATCTTAAGCTCAGGGACGTGTTGTGACATCGAGAGAACGTCAGTGGCATGATCCTCATCCCTCCACTCTTTATTAAGTTTGCGAATAAATTCATCATTGCAAAGAAGCAGAGATAACTCAACACTTTGAAACCCTCCAAGATCGTTTATAGCTGTATCTCTTGTTTTATACTTTGAATCTTTTAAACCATCAAATGCCAATTTCATTGCCATGGGGACATTTAGACGAAGCATCTCCGCAATGCTCTGCAGCCAACGGAAACAGGGAGATAAAATGGGTAAGGAAATTATTCAAGCCTATGAGTAAATACAGATAAAGCAAGACTCCATTAGGAATAGCCCTCCTGCTAAAATATATTTCGAAATGAAGTGCAGTGAACAATCCAGAATCCAAAATTTGCAAACTTTATCAAATCCCTTTCATCTAAATTGAGTAGCGAAGTTTTACACCTACTCAATGTCAACATATAATCTCATATTACCACCTAAACGCCAAAAATCTAAAAACATAAAGTTAAGGTATGCTCTACCAAAATCTCAGGATCATCAGGCAACTCTTCTTCGATGCAAATACCGACGCTGAGTTCCAACTGCTTCTCTTTGCTCTTAGGTGCTCGTCTCCTCACCTTCCGATACTCCCTCTGTGCAGCACGAACTCCTAACAATGCCCCCAATTGCTTTCCTCCGTTGCGCCACAGGAAGTGGAGTCTTCGCCCAAAAAGCGAAGATCTTGAAGGCAGATGCACATCGGAACGATTTATAAAACGAACGAAACCTAAATGGAAACAAGAATGGATAGGCGCTACATTGCTCCCAGTTGGAAGGATAGGATTTTGGATGGCACATGTCGAAACACGAGCCATCACAGGAGCGGAGGCAAAAGAAGGAAGGCGGAGGAGAAGAGAGGAACGAGGAAGCATATATGAAAAAGCAGGAGTTAAGATTCCAGGGAAATGGCAAATCAAATACAGCCGAGCTACTGGGAGACTCGGACGGTTGCCCGACTCAACGGAAGGGAAGAAGGGCCGGTATGTATCCAACTTATAATTTATTAATATATTTAATATATTATAAGTTAATATTTAGAGATATTTTTTATGTTAATTTATAAATTATTTAAAGTAATTAATAAATTCTAATCTAATAAGTTATTTAGAATAATTTATAATTTATAAAATTATTATTTTTTTAAATTCTTTTCAAATCTATCCTTATCTATTTTATTAATTTACAACTCACACATTTTGTAATATAAATCTAAATAATTTTTATAAAATATAATTAATCATATTTTAAGTAATTATAATTTTATATTAAATAATAAAATAAAAAATAATTAAATAAATAAATAATAAATTTATAAAATATAATTAATTAAATATTAAATATTATATATTTACTTTAAATTTTTTAATTATATTAATATAATTTAATTTTTAAATAAATATAAATTATTTTAATTATTTATCTATTTCCATTAATATATCTTTTTTTATGTTATTTTATAATTTTAACAATTAATTTTATGAAATATTTTAATTAACTTATCATTTATTAGTTATAAGTTAAACTACCGATTAATTTATCAACTATCAATTATTTGTGTGGAACGGATGTGCTAGTGGGAGATGGGCATAAATATTTCAAACAGCATAAAACTAACCGAATTAAGATTAAAGGTAGCTTAAAATTTAACGTGGATTTGTAAGGGCTAAACTTTTTTTTTTGTTTTTATAAAAATTGATTTATAGTCAAGAGTGATTTGAAAAATGTTAATAAATTCTAATCAAATCTATTTAAAACATTTTTTCATAATTAAATTCTTTATGTTTTATTAATTTATTATTATTATATTATATTTTAATGATATATAATAAACATTAAATAATATAATTATAAATTATAAATATAAACAAAAATATAAATTATAAATTTATAATAGTTGCAAGTTAATTTTTATTTTAATGTTATACTTTTTCATTAATAATTGGGTGAAGATTATGATATCTTTGGAGAAATTAAGATTTTAAAACTTTGAGCATATTCTTGTTTAGCAAATGGCTATTAAAGTGATTTTCGATTGATTTAATCAAAATTAAATGATTAACTTACTATATCAACTATTTTTAATATTTAATAATTAACTAATTTGATTAGTTGTTTGCCTTTAAATTAACTGATTTCAAAATACCGAGAAGAGCAGTGTTTTGAAATAGCTATTTCAAAAATAGTCTATAAAATGATTATATTATCTCTAATTAATTTTTATGTTTTTAACTTTATCCTTTCTATAAAAAATTATAATATTATTTTTACATGAAAATTAAATAATTATAATTATTAATTCCTTAAAAAATTCAATAACTATAAAATTATATTAATTTAATTTTTAAAAAATATTTAATATATAATAATTTATAATGATATATTATTTACAAGAAAATTTAATTTAGTAAATAATATATAGAATTAAAAATATTAAAATAAAAAAATTATTCAAATAACTCATATAATATATTTATATATTTATTTATCATTTTATATATAAATAACTAATTATAAACAACTAATTTTATCAAATACTTTTATTTAAATAATTAATATAATTAATTAAATTAATTAATTATTAATGTAATCAGTTAATTTTTTATATTGCCATGTGTTAGTATAACTGGAATAAATTATATATAATATTGGTAAAATAATCAGGATGGTCCAAGTTTCATAACTAAAAAGGACAGGTGGCACAATAATTTTTTTCCCGCTCACACCCTATCAATGTCCCAATTACTTTGCTCTGGCACTTGGGAGACAAATTTTGAAGAAAAGCTTTTCAGATCCAAACCTATCAATGGTCTGATATGATTTTGATGGTTGGCTTCAATGGTGGGTAGGATCAAAAGGTGGTCATGAGATTGTCAATAACTAATGGTATAGTAAGGATGTTGTCATCGTTAATTGAACTCGTGCAGCGCTCCAGAAATCCTCGTGAGTCTCGGTATTATCCCCTATCATATTTCTATTTTGTTTTGAGATTTGTACATTTGCTGCACATTTGATTGTGTCCCACTATGGAAGTAGCTGTTTAAGTTGAAACTTAGGACTCGTTTGGTTCATACGGGAAATAAGTTCCCATGGGAAATGGAATTTCACAGGAAGTTGATTTCCCGTATGAACTTCCTACGTTTTTGTTTGGTTCAACTTTGTATTTCCTACGATATAACAATGAAATGACGACAATAGCCTCCAAAATAAACATTAATAGATATTAACTGATTGAGTTTTTTTTTATGTGGAAAACACTGTTCTTCGAGGTGGGAAAATGAAAGGACATGACATCGAAGCGACAAAACGCAATGGCCTGAATACGAAACGACGCACATGAAGGGCGTTTCGACGGGGACAAAAAGGCCGAAACAGTAACAGTAACAACACTTCGCATTCCATCTCAAAGCTCACCAGAACCAGTGATCTCAAGACGCAGGAAGACACTGTGGTTATCATCGCCGAATACACCAAGAGAAGATACCACGCGACTCTGAACAACCGGATAACATCATTTATCCACATCGGACGTTGAAAGCAAGATCAAACAGCAACTCCGCACAAATGGGTAGTCCACAGGTAAACCCACCTCCTCTTTAGCATTGACTCTAACACAGGCATCATACTTCAGTTATAAGTGCAACGAAAATGTGGAGTTGCTTGCTTGGACTTGTGTTCCTACGTGAGTTGAAGTGAAACCCTAGCAGTTAGTAGGACCACAACATGCCATGTATTTTGTTGCATGTTACTGTCACTCCACATAATATCCGTAAGACAGTTATACTACGGTTATAGGCTCATGTTACTGTTTCTCGGTGAAACAGTAACACCCCACTGTCACGATGTTGCATTGTTATTCATACCTCACATAGTGGCACTTACCCACGAGTTTTGTTAAACATGTATGTCTCATTTTTTATCTCATGTTACTTTTTCTTGCTGAAACAGTAACACCACTAGGTCTGATTGGATGTTGCATTAGTGATCATACCTGGTTTTGACTATTTATGCTTGATCTAACTCTTGATTTGACGTTTGCCCGAGCAGAAAGGCGCTAAAGCACTCACAAAAGGAGACTTTTCTGATGAAGAAACCCAGAAATTCTAGCAATATAGGTCCAATCTCTTGGCCTGCATTAGGCAGGTTGATCAGCTTCAGTTGGATGACAGGCACACGACGGTGCTACGACATAACCCATTCTGGGTCCTGATAAACGCAATAATAACAAAGGAACTGGATCGCAGCATGTGTCGTAAGAGCGATGTTGAAATTCAGTCCATAATTGCTACCTTCTCAGACAAGAATAATTATTTCAACATCGGGGGCGATCATCTCAGAATAACACCAGCATCAGTGAAGCTGATCTTTGGAATAAGAGATGGAGACTAGCCCATCCAGACAACCTCTGGCAAGAGGACCTTGTCAGACTTTGATGTTAGATGTTTCCGTGGCAAATCACGGATGAGCAAACCAATCATATTCAAAGCTCTCGAAAGAGCAGTGCGGGGAACATCGGAGACTGATGTACAGGATGTCTCCCGCCTCATGACGTTGATGCTTCTTGTCACCCTCTTCGTACCAAACAGGGCCCACACATTGGCCTGGTCGTATATCAAATACGTGGAGGATGTTGACGAAATAGCACAATATGCGTGGTCACAACACATTCACGACCAACTCATGAATGCTCTCAAAAAGGACAGCACCCCCAATGTAACCGGGTGTGTTATGCTATTGCCAGTAAGTCAAAGATGTCAAAACTGCTCTTTACTTTGTGTCCGAATCCTTTACATTTTCTTCATTCATATCCATTCATTTGAGTGAATGTTCCTGTCTCCTAGTTGTATGTTTGTCGAAAGTCTTGGCTCATGTTGCTGTTTTGGACTAAAATAGTAACATGCCCCTCCTTTGTCTCTGAGTGGTTGCCCCAGGTTTTATGGCATTTTTATTATTAATGTGATCTCATTAGACTGTTATTCGTGAGTTCCTCATCCCTGTTGTATGTTTGTCGCAAGGCTTGGCTCATGTTGCTGTTTTGGACTAAAACAGTAACATGCCCCTCCTTTGTCTCTGAGTGGTTGCCCCAGGTGTTATGGCGTTTTTATTGTTAATGTGATCTCATTAGACTGTTATTCGTGAGTTCCTCATCCCTGTTGTATGTTTGTCGTAAGGCTTGGCTCATGTTGCTGTTTTGGACTAAAACAGTAACATGCCCCTCCTTTGTCTCTGAGTGGTTGCCCCAGGTTTTATGGCGTTTTTATTGTTAATGTGATCTCATTAGACTGTTATTCGTGAGTTCCTCATCCCTGTTGTATGTTTGTCGCAAGGCTTGGCTCATGTTGCTGTTTTCGACTAAAACAGTAACATGCCCCTCCTTTGTCTCTGAGTGGTTGCCCCAAGTTTTATGGCGTCTCTATTGTTAATGTGATCTCATGTTAAAGACTGAGTACAGGAATAACTTGTTTACCTCTAGTTGTTCTTCATCTTTTTATTACTCCGTCTTTAATGCAGCCTCCTAAGGAAATTAACGTGACAAATTGTACGTTTTATTGTCTGCAGTATTGGCTGTGTGAGACTACCAACGTGCTGGGCGGGCACCACATCCAAAGAGTTCCAAGGTGCCTCAAATGGGACCTGAAGCTCCTCACACGCCAACTGAGGGATCAACTTATCAGCCAGTTTCAGGTAACAGTATGAAAATATCAACTTTTCATGATGGCCGATACATGTCAGTGCAAGAAAACATGTTACTGTATTGATACCCATTCCAGCAGTTTACTTTATAACAATGCATGGTGTTGCTGTTTCATAACAGACACAAGCATGCCGTAGTCACAATGCAACATGTTACTGTTTTCTCTAAAAACAGAAACATGCCAAATTCCCACACTAACAGTTGAAATAATGTTATGCTTCAGGTCGTAAACAGGGAGATTGAGCCCACTGTACATGAATACGACCTCCTGTACACAGATGAGACAAATCTGCGGTTGATTGAATTCGCTGACAAAACAAAATCGCACGACACACCCTCCCAATCGGAGGATTCGGAGGGCGATAATGAGACAGCATCGGCCCAGTACGTGATCCAACCCCGGCCAACAAAGCTGGACCAATTCGCCGATATTGCGCTGTCCCAGAAGGATCAACAGCAACAAAACAACGATGAAGTTCTACGGCTTAGGGATCAACTCACCAGTGCAAACACAGAGTTACTCAGACTGAAGGATGAGTTGACGTCCCTCACCGAGAAACTTCATTCGTTAGAACAACAGAAAGAAGAAAACGCCGAGACAATATCGAAACTTAAACACGATAACGCACTGCTACAGGAGGAACTGTCCACAGCAACAAGTGAGGCAGAAAACCTCAGGGCGGTCAACATTAGTTTGGAAATGGTTAATAAACAGCTCAATGCACAGTTATCAGAACAGGTTGTGTAGGTGGTTGAACAAGCTGAGGTAGAAACCACCAGAGCTGAAGAGCAAGTTACATACGAGGCAAAACAGCGATCAATGATAGCGAACATAAAGAAAAAACCAAGAAAAATAAAACGGGACGAGGAGTTCACATACTCTGATCCTTTGAAAAAACGAACGAGACAAGCATACGCACGTCAGCAGACAACCGCTGAGGAGATAACAACTACTGAGGAGGTCTATGGGCAGACCAAAGAGGCCCCTGTTGTAATTGAGGATGAAACACCCATAGATAAAAACAATAAAAAGCAGACTCAGAAGCCACCCCACAGCCCAAAGTTTCCAACTTCAAAATACCTGACCAAGGATGTCAGGACTAAGATGATGCGATTAAAACTTGTAGGCGATCCACAGTAAGTCATGTTCTACCTTGTTGTGGTTGTTTTGCATTTACTAGGAAGTTTTATTTGTAGCCTTGTCTAATCCCCTGGACACGTCACCACATGCAGTATTTTTGTCTGGTCAATCCCCCAGCATGATTTGTTCATCACATTTGAGGAATTGGTGGGAGTTATGAAGGAGGAATCAATCACGAACAACGTATGTATCATCTGGCCGTTGTTCACGCATTGTTGTTATTGTCATTAATCACACCTATGTTCCTGTTACTGTTTCTTTCCTAAACAATCAATGCAGATCATAGATGCCCATGCCTACACTCTGAGCCTGGCTTCCAGGAACAGTGAAAGGAAGGTATTTGCCTTCGACAGCTGTTGCTGGGTAAGATTCTGGATCCATCTCGCTTATACGAATCACATAAGGCATCATTGATTCTGACGTAGGTTAAAACTATGTTGGCAGTCTTATATTGTGAGCGACCTCAAGTTTCTCCAGGAAGCCAGGCAATACAAATTCGATGCATACATGGAGGAGGCAATGGCTGCAGATGTTGTTATCTTCCCACTGAATTCCACGGGCGTCAATGACTTCAGCAACCCTAACCACTTCACTCTTCTCGTCCTAGATAATAAAGCGCACAGGTGGACACACTATAACTCGATGCGGCCGAGAAGAGAGGGGACACCGGATCCATACTTTCGTGATGCCACGATGGTGGTGAGTGATATTAAATACGTTGTTATTTTATTGACGTCACTATTTCCATCAGACACAGTAACATCATTGTAGACAGTTGCATGGAGTTTTCACTTTCCATTTTTGTTGGTTTGCTAACAACAGAAGGACTACTACGAGAAAAAGATGAATGAAATCCTCGCACAGGGTGGAATGGATAAGAGAGTAGGGCGAGCCACCTCAGGTCCACCGTTTGATATAATATCATACGAACGGTCACCTCAACAGGAAGAAGCATCGTAAGTAGCAAGGTCCTTTCTTACCGAATGTTAACATGGCTAGTGGGTACCAAACTAACTCGTTACTATTTTGCAGGCAAGACTGCGGGATAATCGTGTGCTTCCATATAGAGAATGTATTCAACAATAATGAGTTTCAGGAACAATTTCCCTTGGAAGAAGTGAGATGATACAGAGCAAGCTTAGTTAATAAATTCCTCCAGGATTTCACTCTTCCCAGCTGAAGTTGTTTAACACATATATAACAATAAAGTTGGTTATTATGCACATATGTAAAACTAAATTCATGTTAAACCATTGTCTTAATATTTAAAATTCAAGTGTATGTATAACTCAATTGTAAATGTAATTCTTCTGTACAGATTAATCTTATATCCAGTTTATGTTAGCACTTAGACATCAGGTTGCCATGTGAATTACTTGCACACGTGTTGATGCTACCATTTTTTAACGGATACCCCTCCCATCCAGTTGTGCGATACTATTATCAAAACCTACCACCAATGTTTGTATGAATGAAGGACAATCAGGTGGACACAGTCATCAGCGATGAACATGCACCTCTCACACGCACACGGGCCAACCATCGCATAAACTGTAATTCTCTTGCTTCTCATCGTGAGAGGGTCTTCCCAAGTGACATGCACAACCACTCAGACGCAGGACTGAGCTTCCGCCTGGATGTTACTGTTTTATCCCAAAATAGCAACATCGCACCTGAACATGTTTCCTGGACATAATGAGGACGGGAACCTGCCAAGCGACTTGAATGACAACCTAGACCCGCCCCCCAGCCAACCATAACATCCTGGGCTCACTTCCCAGCACCCGCGTTGATGTTACTGTTTTCGCCAAAAACAGTAACATCGCGCCTGAACACATTTCCTGGACATAATGAGGAGAGGAACTTCTCAAGTGACGTGAATGACAACCTAGACCCGCCCCCCAGCCAACCATTACCTCCAGGGATCAATACCCAGCAGCCTGGGCGATGTTACTGTTTTAGGCCAAAACAGCAACATCACGCATGAACACGTTTCCTGGACATAATGAGGAGAGGAACTTGCCAAGTGACGTGGATGACAACCTAGACCCGCCCCCCAGCCAAACATCCTGGGATCAATACCCAGCAGCCTGGGCGATGTTACTGTTTTATCCCAAAACAGTAACATCGCACATGAACACGTTTCCTGGACATAATGAGGAGATGAACTTGCCAAGTGACGTGGATGATAACCTAGACCCGCCCCCCAGCCAACCATAACATCCAGGGCTCACTTCCCTGCACCCTCGTTGATGTTACTATTTTCGCCAAAAACAGTAACATCGCGTATGAACTAAGTTTCTTGGACATAATCAGGATAGGCACTTGTCAAGCGACGTGAATAACCACCTGCATCCGCCCTCCAGCCCATCATAACCTCCAGGACTCAATACCCATCAGCTATGCGACGTTACTGTTTTCGTCCAAAACAGTAACATCGCATAGACTGTATTTTCCTTGCTTCTCATCCTGAGAGGGACTCGTTAAGTGACATGCACAACCACTCAGACGCAGGGCTGAGCAGCCTCTTGGATGTTACTGTTTTCGGCCAAAACAGTAACATCCAACATAATATGTAACCAGTAGTGTTCGATGATGCACGAAAAGGATTGAGCTGTACTACAGGAGTATCAATGGAATTGCCATGAGGAAAAAAAAAGGGAATGTATTGTTATATTCAGCCACATCATCTAATACATTAATTAGGATCCCATGTCAGTGCCCAAAAAATAGGTGCACATACAGAAGTTCAACAACATAGTATGAATTTAGTGAGTGTCTTGGTTCCTATTGACTACTACTTTTCTAGAACTTCACTGATCTGGAAGTAACAAACCATGCACATAAGCAGATCTGTACTCCTCTGGAAGGCTAAAAAAGAAATCAACTTCTAGGGGGTTAAGAGCAATCTTCCTTGCCGCAGTCATAACTTGGGTAGGAGTTAACCCATCAATCTTCATAATCTCACTTGTCACTTGCATCCTTCTCCCTGCAGAATCAGATTCATGTTGGAAACAAGAAGCCAAGCGGCCTATATGTTTACTTGCATCCTCCATCACATCACTCATTCGTGCAAATCTAGAAGAGAATTCTCTCAGAACTTCTGAATTTTCTATCTTTGCCTTCTTTGACCTACGGTTTACTGGGGTGGTTGAGGAAGAAGTTCCCATTGGGGCACATGGAGGGACTGGGTAAGTGTCCTCCGCGGAAAAGGCAGGAACATTTTCTTCTTGCTCTTCTTCTTCTCTGTCCCTTACTTCGTCTTTTATCCCCTCTAATGCATCTTGGGGATTTACAGCCTCGTCTCCAATGGCTCTATCCTTCCCAAATATTTTGGCTAAATCATCAAAAAATGGAAATGGCTTGTTTCTTAAACCCACGGCATTTTTGTGGCTCTAGCATAAAAGAAGGGAAAACATAATGAGAGAAGGTAAAACTTTAAAAGCTGTCACCAATAAATAGAATTATACACAATTACACGTATGTGCATAGAAGAAAAGGCAAAATATAAAATATTACCTTCACCCATTCATCCCACACTGGCTTTGAGCAAGTTACGTACTTCTCTTCATCATTCCATCCAAAGCCGCTGGCAGCTAGACCAAGCATCTCCGTAATAGCATTATATTGATTCCTCAAATACTTGATATGGGACTCGATGTGTGGCTTAGCCTTCATACCACACCCAGGAATCTTCTGATCCATAAGTTGTTCCAACCTGTTATAAGCACCATTCTTGAACTGGCCATTATCCGTTTTCCAGCCACTCAGCTCCACAAGATCCATCATTGCACTAATTAGTGCACGATCCTCAGCGCTTCCCCATCTTGTGCATCCTCTACATGGGTTCGCACCCTCACCACCTTGGTTTGCATTTCTCTGAGCTTTTGGTTGACTCATTTGTGAAGAACGAAAGATGGAAAGATAGGAAACATAGGAATTCGTTAGAACGACATTCTGCTCATGATTTAGCAATTTAGGATGGTCATACTACCAGTTCAATAAAAAGCGAAGTCATTACTCCCATCTTATTACAAATTCAGATAAAAATATTACAAGAATAAAGTGTATATTGTCTACCAATCCATAAATGCAATACAAGTGAAACACGCTACATAGTTTTAGCTAAACCCTATGGTTACATGACGTGGTGTCATGTAACCATGCATTGTACATCTCATTGGCAAGATCATGTCTGAAGGTAGTCCATGCAGCACTAGATTCCATAATTCCAATATTAAGTTCACCATTGTCTTCTTCCTCACCATCCACAAGCAAGGGCTCCATGGGATCCACACTCATGAATGTTCGAATGAAATTATGCATCAATGCGCAAGCCAGGATAATTCTACCCACGGTTTTCCTAGGGTACCAAGTTGTACATCTTAAATACCCCATCTCATTTTTAACAATCCAAAGCACCTCTCGATAACATTCCTTGCTTGCGAATGCTTCATATTAAAATATTCCTCAACAGATACAGGATGCGCACCACTCTTCCACACACTTAGATGATATCTCTGGCCTCTAAATGGTGTTAAAAAACCCTCACAATTCATGTATCCGGCATCACACAAATAGTAGTTGCTTATAATTAACCAACATAAGTGTTAGGTACTGTCATCTCAAATAAGCTCCTTGGTTCAGATTGAGCAATGTCAAGGTACCTATGGTGTTACCTTGTGGAACTTGCAAAGCATTTTTTTCTAGAAAGTGCATCTCGAAGCACTCTATTGTCATGTGCAGACCCCTCCCAACCAGGCAATATATAAATAAATTGCAAATCCCGCGTGCAAGCAGCTAACACATTAGTAGTGAGTTCTCCTTTTCTATTCCTGAATCTAGCTTTATCTTTATCCCCAACACGAACCTTAATATAAGTTCCATCCAAAGCACCTAAGCAATTCTGCAGTGTGTATATATATAACTTGTTAATAGATACTGTATATATTTATAAATATTTACGCATTCATCTAATCTTCCTAGAAATTCTAACTTACCTTAAACCATTTCCACCTCTCATCTTGGCAATTCTCAGTCACTGGCTCAGGTTTCTTTAGTAGAATATCATGGCATCTAAGGACAGCGAGGAGAATTGATTTGAAGTGCCTAGATATTGTCTCACCACTTCTCCTAAAGTACAATTGAGTTCTTCGATTTTTTGTGTCATGAGAAAGTGTGAATAGAAATAAAGCAACCATCTCCTCTAAACTAGTATTCCTATTTCCTTGTAACTTACCGACATCTCTAAGCATATCACATAACTTAGAAAAACAGGCTCTATTCATCCTAAGGTTGTCCAAGCATGCTAAGTCACTTTCTTGAATCATTGGCCTGAGATTCAAAATCCTAGCATAATATCTTTTTTCAGCACAGCTGTCAAATATATAGGACATAGGCTGAGGCAATCTAATGTCCAAAAAGGCCAAAAGATACAAGAATTCAGAAATAGCCTCCAAAATCATGAGCATCATCTGTGTGTATAATGCAATACATGTAGTAGCAATCTTCTTCTTTTTACTCAACGGTAAGCGAGCCATAACTGTATGACATAGGCAAATTACATGCAAGAATGTTATAAGTTAGAAGAGCAATAAAAATATGGTCAGCCACTCTGAGAAATTTGAATGCAACAAACTCTATTCATCTTTTTCAAGGTAGTCAACAGGCAAACAATAACGATATTATATCCAGAACCTCTTAGAAGCTCTGCCGTCGTGGTTGGATTAAACATACTAGTTTGCTGAACCATAAGCACCCCCCTCTTTGTCAAATTCCACAACAAGAGGAAATATAACGAGCAATGTCGTCAAGGCTTACCTTGAATCGCTAGTGCCGTTGCTCGGAACTGTTGCTAGGGTTTAGGGGAGATGGCAGAAGCTCGAGAACCAGAAATCGTTACTACCGTTGCCGGAGACTGCTGCTAGGGTTGAGAGGCGACGGGAGATGCTCAACAAAGAAAAAGGCATACAGGAAGAAGTGAATCCTTTTTATATTCAAACTACAAGGGCAAAATTGGTATTAAGTAATTTTAGCAGGGTCATTCTTGTCTATAAATTAGTTGAAAACGCAGCCAATAAAACTTACCGAGGGGGGTGGGTAAGTGACCTCCTGCGTTTTATGGGAAATACAAGTTCCCGGGAAGATCCATTTCCTCCCATTTGGGCAACCAAACAACTCTGGGGTCGTTTATTTCCTGGGAAGTCTAGTTTCTCACGTTATTGCTGCGAACCAAACGAGTCCTTACTTTTCTTTTTTCTCCTCTCTCTGCAACACAACAACATAAACCTTGTTAAATTATATAAAAAAAGAAAGGTAAAAAAAAGTTCCCTTTTTGAAAAAAGAAGAATAAAAAAACCATCATATTTTTTATTAGAAATTGATGATCGGAGGAGGTCCGATGATGGTTGCTCTTCAAAGGATGCCATCTGCCATGGAATGAAGCTGTACACATTTTTCATATCATTTGCCCCGTCAACAATAATTACCGGGCACACATATTACATTCTGTGGTTAATATGCAATTTTCCAAACTTAACGCCTTCATTAATAATTTTTCCTTGCCACTTGAAAATATTTCTTTAAATAATGGTTGCTATAACACGCAATCCAAATCTAACGGATGGTACTTTTCATGTGACCGTAGATTCCAAAATCTCACGAGCATTTTAGAGTTCACCTAGTAATCCATATAAACTTTGACTTCATATTATGTACGGGTATTATAATGACTTCAAGATGAATATAATAATAAAATTTATAATTTACATATTAACTTGTAAATATTATAAATAATATAAATTATATTTTAATATTAAAAAATTATTAATTGCATTGAATAATTTTTTTAATAGTGGAAGTGGTTAGTTACGCTGAAGAAATTTGAGTTTCATCTTTTGGCAACATCACATGCGTTGATTCAATTTCAATATTAACAGGAAAAAGATAAAGAGGTGAGGTTCCTATTTATAAATGAAAATATAGTTCAACAAATGCTAACTTAAAGAATAAGAAGTCAACGCTGAGCATTTAATTTAGATTGAAACGTGGAAAATATATGCATACTCTTAATTTGAACAATAAAACAACTTAGACATATATCTTATCTTTGATCATATCTGTAAATGTCCAATAATTTTATACTTTCCAACAAGGCACAAAAAACATTGAATTAGGATACACCAGCTTTAGACAGAATATGGGGCTTGTGCTCCACAAAGATAAGTGTAAAAATGGGTTCTATGTGCCTGCATAACTATATATATGCCAAAATAGAATGGGCAACACAGAGAAGCAGGAGAGGTATTGCTCTGTATGCAGCCACATAATTAAGTTTGAAATTGCTTTGAAATTCAGCAAACTTAAGTAACAGATGAAAGATAAATCACGGGGACCAATAAATTTATATTTGCATGTTAATATGTTTGTTGCTACCAAATGATGACAACTAATTCTGCATTGCTGTTAATTATGCCTACTATACTATAACTGAAAATAAATGCTTCAATAGCATGGATTAGATAGTAAAATGCTTACATAGAAAAGGCAAATTTTTGAAAATTTAAGCCAATAAAAATTTAAGATGTGTATTTTTTTTCTTTTAACTTATAAGAGTTGTTTCTAGGTCTAGTAGTGCTCCATGTGTCATTTTTTTGTCTGATAACTTGTATAAATTGGCTTAAGATGTATATAGAAGATAAAGATGTAGATAAGAGAGAAACAACACGATAAGGCAGAATGGAGAGCAAAATAGCAAGGAGGAATGGAAATAGGCATGCCAGCAAGAAAGAGAATAATTCAAAAGATAAATAATGAACCATCAATTTAAAGTATAGCATGATCTCTATACAAATTAATTAATTAATTAAAATTGAGCATGACAGAAATTAAATTTTGTACCTTCTATTCAACTCTAAGGCATGTGGAATATCAGAAGATCAATTATGAAGCACTCCATGAATTGGTGAGAACATTACCATTTAGTTGCAATTATGGAATGTTTTCTCGTTAAGATCCCTGAATTTTGCGGTTTCGATATTTTCTTCTGCCATCATTTGTGAAAACTTCTCATCGTTGTAATTGAGTATGGCTTTTCCATCAAATTCCCTCGGAAGATTTTCCATGCCAAATAATGTTCTCATCAACTCCTTGCTGTCCTTGTTTTTAAGATAAACAAACTTCACTTTATATATGTCTTTAAGTTTAGAAAGTATATAACAATCTATGAAAATGAAAAAAAACATAACATTAGAAAAAAGATATACTAGTTATGAATTTGGTCATGTTCAATTTATTTATAATTGCAATTATATACTTTCCGCTACACCATGCAAAAATACATATTATCCATGTTGTTGGGAAAGATTAATAAATCATAATTAAATGTGGAATATACATACTTGATTTATCTTTCTCGATCCTAATGCTGTATCCCATCACACGATTTGCCAAGAATCATCTTCAATTAGGAATTTTTGCTTTTGTCAACAACAATTGCACCAAAACTCCACGCATTGTCTTGTGGAGAGAAGAATATGAAGGAAAATTCTTTGAAGGAAATTTCTTTGGCTTTCAAAACTGAATATACGTTCTCACACTTTTTTCTTTTTCTTGTCTCTCTATTGATTTCTGAAGGGGAGTAGGTAGTTTCTTTCTCTTTTCCATTTTCCCACTTCTTGATCAGTTACAAAAAATTGATTGATTTTTATTTGAATTCAAATTCAAAAAATAAAATAAATATTTATCTTAAATAAATAAATATTTATATTATGATAAATGTGGATCACCCATTATGGGTGTCTCCATATTCATCATCTCCCACTCACATATAATGGAATAAGCCACATCATATAATCTTCTTTTCTCTTCTTGGTTTTCATACTCGGTGTATTGTCGTAACTGCATGAGCATAACGTCATCTTGGGTGTTTTTGCACTAGAAATTCTTACATAATCAACATAAGACAATCCTTACTATTAGTTATCTATATTATGCCTTAGATGCCCTAAATTTTTTCATATACACTTTTCATTTGGAAATCTAATCCTTCACAGGCTTTATTACAAGCTCAGATTGCCATCCACATAGCATCTACGATTATGATATTACCAAAATTAATTTCATAATGGACATGTTTCAGAACTAGCATAATTATGTATATGTTAAGAAATCTTTCTTTCGCTTGTATATCACTTTGATTTGAAACAACTAGTTTCCTAGTATTTTGTCCTTTAGATCATTTATATCATGATCATAGGATGTATACTAAGGTAGTGAACATTGCATCATTTCTTTATGATATCGTCAAAATCAAATGATATCTTTGAAAAGAATTTTTTCTTTTATGGGACTCACACAACAATGAACCAGGGATCTTTCACTTACTTCTCATTTATGGTTTCTCTTGGACATGTGGTATGAATCACATGCTACAATGTTTCTTTTATAGCATAAGGGCGTATGTTGATTTTATTAGTAACACCATATAGAATTTAGTTCAGGTACACCCAATACCTAACCTAAATTCTTCCACATCATTCGATTCCTTTTGACGTCAATATGTGAAGAATTCATTATTTGGCCATAAGTATTGTGAAGAATCTATATTTGTATTTTGGATCTCATTCAACTTTACTTTATTAAGGCAACATATTTTATTTTGTGTTACTTCTCTACCAATACACAACATTTCTCATAATTATATTAGTAAACACATGTCTTATCTTTGTTCACTCCTCATAAGCATCGGAGGCGGTTGTTTGTGTAAGAGAATCAACCTGTACAACATACTGGATATTCGTATACTCCTACACATATTATAACATTTGTAATTGAATGAAAATGTACTTTATTCATTTCAATTTTGGAAATGTTTGATTACATTATACACATACTAAGAGATTTTACATGCTCAATACATATCTCTAAGTATAGACTTAGTGAAAGGATTTGCTATCATCTTTTGTATAGAAATGCGTTAGATGGTGATCTTTTTCTGTACTATTGCATCTATCATAAAGTGATACATTGTGTCTATATGCTTAGTTTTGTTATGGTACTTTGGATATTTTGTATAGGCGATGGCTGCGTGATTGTCAAAATATATCAAGATAGGGTTTAAATTCTCATCACAAATCCCTAAATGTTCTATGAATCTTTTTAGCCATATTGCCTCTTGTATTGTTACAGAACATGCCATAAACTCTGCTTCCATTGTTGATAATGTAATGCATGTTTGCTTCTTGCTACACCATTATTTAGCAAGAATAAGTAGCCTAATGTGGATTTTCTCTCATCCAAGTCTTCTGCCTATTCCACATCGGAATATCTAACTATGCATATGTCGTCTCCTTGATAGCATAATGTATAGTCAATGATGCCTTTCAAATATCTCAATATCCTCTTGATAGCTTTTCAATATTTCTATCCAGGGTTTGACTGGTATCTGCTTACAAGTTCAATTGCATGGCAAATATCCAGTCTTGTACATATTATTGCATACATTAGACTTCCTATTGCACTAGATAAGGAACTCTATCCATTAATTTCTTTTCAGATTCATTTTGAGGGCACATTTCTTGACTTAATAGTTCGCTCTTATTTACAGAGGTATCCATAGGTTTGTAATTTTTCATATTAAATTTCTCAAGTATTTTCCATATATAACTTTCTTAAGAAAGAGAAATAAGTTTTTTGGAGTGATCTCTAAAGATTTTGACTCTAAGAATGTAATCTGCTTCACCCATATCTTTAATCTCGAAATTCGAGGATAGCCATTCTTTAATAGCCATAATTGAATTCATGTTATTCCTAACCAATAATATATCATCCACATAAAGGGATAATATCACAAGATTACCTTCATGCTGCTTAATATAAACATAATGGTCTTCCTCAATCATTTAAAAGTTATAATAAGTTATAGCTCGGTGAAACTTCAAGTACCATTGTCTGGATGACTGTTTAAGTCTATAAATGGATCTTTGGAGTCTACAAACTCTTTTCTTCCCCCTTTTGTATAAAACCTACTAGTTATTTAATGTAGATTTCTTCATCCGGTTCTCCATTGAGAAAAGTAATTTTTACATCTATTTGATGTTATTCTAAATCTAAATGTGCTACTATAGCTAAAAGTAATCTTATTGAATTAAAACGTAGAATAGGTGAGAATGTATCCTCATAATCTATTCCTTCCTGTTATATATGCCCTTTTCCAACTAATTGAGCCTTATACCTTTCAATTGATCTATCTACCTTTTTTTTAATTTTGAGAACCCACTTGTTCCCAATTGCCTTTCAGCTAAATGGTAGGTCAACTAGTTCCTAAACTTAGTTGGTTTTCATTGAGTCTATTTCTTCCTCAATTGCTTTCTTCCAATGTTCCTTAATAGGAGAACTTAGAGCCTCTTAAACTATTTTTAACTCTTCTTCATCTTGAGGAGTGACCATAAGAGCTGATCCCTTAATTGAAGAGCATCTTTTGGGTACACTTCTTTTTTTACTTTTCTGTAATGGGGTTTCCTATACTATATCTTCTCTAAATATAGGATTTTTACTCATTCTCTCAAAGCTCCTACTTGGATTAGCAGGCATCTTTTGATAGCTCCCACTCGGATAAGATGTATAAGATTCAATATTATTATCCATTTGATCCTGTAACTCATAAAAAGATACAATTTGATCAATTTCTCCTCTGTTAGGAAACTTTTTTTCTAGAGATATGGCATTTCTCAATTCAAGTTCTGTTACTGTCCCATTCTTATTTTCATCAATGAAAATATATCCCTTAAATAATTTTGAATATTTTATAAAGATACATTTCTTCCCTTTCAGACCTAATTTTTCATATTTATAGGAAGCATCATGAACATACATAACAGACTCCCATGGTTTGAGAATACTTAAATTAGGTTTATATTTTATCTATAGTTCATAGGGAATGGATGTAACATACTTTGAGGGCACACGGTTAAGTATAAAAGTGACTGTTAAAATGGCATCTCCCCAATATGAAAATGATAGATTTGTCTATGCTATCATTGACCTAACCATGTCTAGAAGAGTCCTATTTATTCTTTCAACTATTCCATTTTGTTATGGAGTGCTAGGGATGGTCAATTGTCTTATTATCCTTTTCTTTTCATAGAGCTATTTAAATTATTTAGATAAATATTCATATCCACGGTCAGTCCTAAGTACTTTAACTTTCTTATCTATTTGATTTTTGACTTTATTTAAATAGATCTGAAACATTCTAATGCTTCTCACTTATGCAAAATTAAATAGATATGACTATATCATGAGTAATTATCAATGAAAGTGATGAAGTACCAAGCTTTATGCCTTGCCCTTATACTTAAAGGACCACATATATCATATTGAACTAATTGCAATGGAGTTTTTACTCTAGTTCCTTTTCTAAACAGTTTTCTAGTTGCTTTTAGGTTAGACAATGTTCACACAAGGACATTTCCAATTTTGAAATTAGACCTAGCAATCCTTCTTTTGCTAGTTTAATCATTTTATTTTAATTTGTATATCCTAGTCTAGTGTGTCAAATGTCCATTTCAACATTTAAATTGGAAGTGGAAGTAGTAAAGCAATCAAAAGTAGTGTTGTTAACAATATTCAAAATGACAAATCCATTTGAAATGAAGCCAGAACCATAAAATACATCATCTTTAAAAATGTCAGCTACATTATCATGAAAATTAATTAAAAAATTGAAACTAAGTAGGGAACAAATAGAAACTAAATTCTGTCGAATGTCAAATACATAAAGTACATCATGCAAGATTAAAGTTCTTCTTTCATGCAAATCCAATTTGCATTTACCGATGCCTTTAACTTCAATTTTCGCATTGTTTTCAACATAAAGCCACCTGCTTTGATTTGACAAATGATGGTACTCTATGTAGGATCCTCAATCCTTACTCACATGGTTTATGGCACCTAGATCCAAAATTTACAAAGGATGATATTTTGTTAGAAAAATAGTACTAGACACATATGAAAAATGTTTGAAATAAGTATCCAGTAATACCTTATTTTGCTAAATACAATCTTGAGCAAAATAGCCCATTCTTTGGTAGGCATAACATTTGATCTTCTTAAAATCAAAGTTCCTTGCGCCATGCTTTCCCTTCTTCTTCTTAAGGGTTTTCTTACCTTGATAATTGGGCTCAGTTTTTCTTTTTTGGAACTTTTTGTCTTTCTTAAATTTAGGCTTGGAACTAGAAGGACCCACTCCCTCAACTATATATACTTGCTCGGAGGATCTATAAGCCCTTAGATGTTCATCCTTAAGTTCCAGATGTCTTGCCACATTATCGAAAGTTACAATGCTTTCATTATGAGTTAGGTTAATTTTCATATATTCCCAACTTACAGGAAGTGATCTAATCACTGCTTGCACTTGCTGCTTATTAGAAAGTGCATGTCTTACCGCTTTTAGCTCATGAATCATATTTGATATTTCTCGTAAATATTATTTCATCAGTGTATTAGGTTAAAGTTCGTATGTGTCAAATTTGATTGTAAGTTTTCTTAGTTTAGTAGCAAAAGTACTACCAAATTTCTCTTTCAGGGCAATCCACATTCCTTAAGTAGTTGAGTAATTCTCATATTTACATATGAGGTCATCTGCATTGCACTTAAAAGTGTAATGTGAGTAATGCTGTTCTTTTTCTTCCATACAGCATATACCTCATCATCTCTTCTATGTTGAGCTGTGTTCCCAGTTTCAGGTTCTAACATGATATTGTTCAGGATTTTTAGAGCATCTTGCTTGTTTAAGATGTATGATATTTTTCGATGTCAAATGTCTTAATTGTCCCCATTCAATTTGTCACTTTTACTTAATTTAGCAATTATGTTTTTGCTAGCCATTCTATTAAATGTATGAACATTTTCTATAAGTATACAATGTCGTTTATTTGCATAGTTCTTGCATAGAACAATAATGACACTACTTAGTTCATGATTGGAAGTTTACGTTTATCATACCCCTATTGCATATTTGCCTAAATACTATCATTATTTCCTGTCGAGATCGTTCTCATGCAAATATTATACATTGTGTTGCTCTTAAGTAAAAACATAATACAAGAGCTTCCATTCAAATGCAAGATTCCATAAAGATAAATGTACATTAAATAAAGATGTTTAATCATTTATCAAACAATAAATAGAGTTAATAAACATTCAACAATGTTCATAAAGTAATCTCGACAAGCTAAAAGAAATAAATACATCAAAAGCAAGGCATTCATAGCTAGTGTTTCTATTCTAACTTTCTATTATGATTTTAATGTCTTCATCTCTTCAAAAATATTGAACAATTTTAGTGGATTCTTAGAATGAGTTGGGCCAAAGTTGTGTACATTCATAGCTTTAAGTGTAATCCTTTTTCTAGAGTGTTATGTCCAAAACATCTTGCACTCTTCATATTTTGGAATTGTGATATCAGGATTGTTTTTTTTCAATTATTTTTGAAATAGCGGGTTTCCTATTGTCTCAACTCTTCTATGCATTTTTCCAGGTCAAGGTATTTGATGGGTCCTAGTGAATAGTCTTTGTAGTTCTATAAGGTCTTTTTAATTAGTTTCTAGAAGTTATTATCTGGAATTACGTCTATCAGAGTACGAAACCAAAGGTGGTTTGGAAACATCTTTCCTTTATGGCTGAGATTCCTTTTTAATTGTTTTACTTCAAATAGGAAATCAGTCATTGGGTAGTCATTGCATGCATTTCTTTTATATAAGGAGTGTATGATTTCTTTTAGGTCTTTAGGAATGTTAACCCAATCTGATTCTTTAGGTTCTTTTTCTACCACACTCTCCACAAACCCATATAGATCATATTCTTCTCTAAACCACTATTCCATGTTTGTTCTAAAAAAAATAGACATAAAATATGATCAAAATATAGTATTTTTGCCATTTTTTTAAAGTCAAAACTATCTCATAGAAGCTTTAAAAATGTACAAATAATACACCAATGTGTAGATCTCATTTTTAGAAAAGTTTAGAGTTAAAATTTGCCTCCAAAAGGCCTTGCATATGCTTCTATGTGCCTCTACAATGCTTCTAGATGAAAAAATTTTTCAAAAATAGAAAAAAAGGACTTTTACATGCATAGCGACAGCACATGAAGCACATGTATTGCCTTAAATGTGTTTTTTGACTAACTAGAAAATTTTTTTCCCATCCATATATGACACGTGGCAATCGGGCTTTGGGGTGTGCCCTACGTGCAACCCCCAAGAGTGAAGAGAGAGAGAGCCTTTTTTTTTTTGAAAAAAATTGAGGCTACTTGAAACGATGTGTCATTTTTTAACTGAGTTAAAATAACATGTCATTTTTTGATCGAGTTAAAATGATGTGTCATTTTTTGGTTAGGTTCGGGCACTTCACACGTCAAAACAACGTGTCATTTATGGATGACCCAAAATGATGTGTCATTTTGGTCATCTTCTTGGTCTAATCAGGTCAAACCGGACCCAGTTCGTGACCCAAACGAGTTTGTTTGACCTGAAATTGTATTTTGGCCATAACTTTTAATTCGGAGATCCGTTTTAGGTGATTCAAAAGTCATTTTTCTCATAATTTGATGCTCTACAAATTTAGGCTAATTTTATGGTCTAAAAAAATTAATTTTTCAAGGGATCCAGTATCTCAAAAGTTACGAATTTTATAGAGTTTTAGGTATTCTGGTTGATTTCTAATGTTTAGGAATGTTTTATTGATGTTTTATGTATGTCCTTTAACACTAAAATCATCTTTAACAATATTATTCCAAGAATAGTAGAATCATACAATAAATTTACATTTATTTGGCCAAATTTTCATATCACAAAAGTAAAATTAGGAAGCATGCTTTTTGGCCAAAATAAAAATTACCATTTAAATACACAGTATGTGATAAGTGCATTTATCATAGAGCATCTCATACATCAATACATCTCATACATCATGTACTTCATTTAATTGCATTAAATATGCTTAAGGAAATACAAACATCAAAACTAACCTGCCTCTAATACCAATGTTGGAAAAGATTAATAAATCATAATTAAATGCGAAATATACATACTTAATTTGCCTTTCTAAATCTTGATACTATATCCCACCACACAATTTGCTAAGAATCACCTCTGATAAGGAATTCTTACTTCTATTCACAACAATTGCACCAAAACCTCACGCACTATCTTGTAGAGAGAAGAAGATGAAAGAAAATTCTTTGAAGGAAATTTCTCTGGCTCTCAAAACTAAATGTACGTTCTCACACTTTTTCCCTTTTTTTGTCTCTCTATTGATTTTTTGAAAGGGACTGGGTAGTTTCTTTCTCTCTCCCATTTTTTCACTTTTTGATCAATTACCAAAAATTGATTGATTTTTATTTGAATTCAAATTAAAAAATAAAATAAATATTTATCTTAAATAAATATTTATATTATAATAAATGTGAATCATCCATTATGAGCGTCCCCACATTCATCACATGTAAAATTATCTTCAAAAGAAATCACTACAAAAACCACTCATTAGGCTAATTATCAAGAATAAAATGATACCGGAAGGAACTATCCAATTGAGTGAACATAGTAAAGGCCAACCATAATTTTCTTCCCAGTAATCTTATTTACCTAATTTTATATATTTCCAAACATAAAACTTGATTAAAAATCATTCTCAAAACTAGAAGATTGATAGAGTCGGGACTGATTATAAATTGAAGCTTCCTACTAGAGAATAAACTGAGGATTGCACAGATAAATAGAGGCTGAGCTTTATCACGATCCACTTGCATGATCGAAGTGCTATCCTTGCGTGACTTCTTTCCTAATGTATCCAATTTAGCAGTAGCTTCATCAAATGCCTAGTGGAGATTTTACAGAAAAACATCTATTATTAACTAAGATCCAACAGAAAAACTCTTTAATAGAGATGTGTACTGACAACTTTATCTTTCTTCAAAAGAATACATTTATTACATTCATAAAGTGAAGAAAATGCATCCATTACATAGCATCGGGAATGTAATAATTCACTTCAATTTTCACGAAATGTAAAATGCACTTTTTGAACAAAAACAACTCAGTTCATGCATATAAAAGAAAATTGTTATTTCACAGCTTGTAGTTTATTTTCTCATTTTCCTCCATGCAAACATCACTTGGTAATCTATATAAATAGTAATATATCTATCAAAAGATTACAACAAAGGATGATCTGACCTGTTTCGCAAGGTTGCAAGCATGGTCTAGAGAGTTGAGGATCTTATAATAAGACATGATTTAATGAGCAAGACCAAGCAAAATCGGGTGAGTGTGAGGCAATTCATCATTTACTATATGCTGCTGCAAGAATTAATATACATTAAATGATATATTTACACTTTTACAGGTCACAGTAAAGAAGGAAATTTCTTTACAATAATTAATTAGAAACATTCTTGAAGAGACCATAACACTATCACGAAAGGGGAGAAATCAATCACAAAAGATTAATATGAACAGTTTTTAACTCAAAAAATTTATTATTATAATTGAAAATTTTATTTATATAATTGCTACTAATCTATTTCATTGCTACAATTGCTTCTAAAGCATAAAAGATACATCAAAAAAAATTTTCTGAATCTTGTTTCGTTTACCTTTGCCAACAATTTTTCAACCAAATCAAAGAATAAATAAAATTTCCAAATCTAGTATAAACAATATCATTTAATCTACCAAGTCCAAGATTTGATGTATTTCTACTTATGTGACTTAATAAGATTTCCTAATAGTAAAAAAAAGAAGAGAGGAAAAAACAGGCATTGATTTTCATTAGACTTCTTAAGTAGCAAAAATAATGATTCAATTACCCCTACTTAGTTCTTCTTTCTTAATTTGGTATTAAAAAAAAAACCCAAACAGGACAGAATCAAAACATTTCAAAATGAGAAGAGGAATTGATTTGCTTTTCTTTTCAAGATGATGCAGTGAAAATATAACTCTAAATTATAAATAAAATCCTATTATCCTTTCCTATTGTAGTCATTCAAAATTGAACCCGTAGCAACGTAGCCCACATCAAAATCTAATATAGAAATATCAAAATCTAAAAAATAGAGAAGACCCATGAAATATGTCAACTCTACCAAAAGCGATACTTCAAGCAAGTTGTCAATTTTCTAAGAAAACTGTGGATAAATTCATAGACTTCTCTGCAAATGCATATTAAGATCATTAGACACAATCAAACGTCTTTTTTCATCATTTTTTTTTACCGCCAAAGTACTGCAATAATTGTGTGTCAATGGTGAATTAGAATTTCTATCAATATAAAAACTACTAATCTATATCATTGATGCAGTTGCTTATGAAGCACAAAAAGTACATCCAAAATTTTTCCAAATTTTGTTTTCTTTTCCTTTGTCAACAATTTTTCAACAACTAAACAGAAAACAAACTAAGGAAATTATCAAATGTGTAACAGGAATGAAAGAAAAAGTAACAAATTCACCAAACTATATAGTTTATATATGTATTTTCAATCCATGGAAAAACTCAGCAACTTTGATTGGTTTGATATGCACTGGAAGCTTTGTTGTAGTTATGAAGATGAACCCGAAGCAACTATAGAAAAACTTAGGGAGAGCATGCTCTCAACTTCAATTATTTAGCAATTATTTAGAGGCTAATTAACTCATAAGTAAAAAAAAAAAAAAAAGGCGGGGTGGGGGACTCAATTTATAAAAGTGGAAGCGAAGAAGATTTACAAGTAAATGAGACTTGAAATAATATATTGCAAAAGCTAATAAGTACCTTATGGACCACTATAATTGACATTCAATTTGACAGTCTGCCTTGTGAAATTTCGCAAAAACTAACTTTAAATCGTACATAAGGCTAACTACCCTTATAAGTTGAGTTTTGAATTTGAAATTAAATCTATGAAAAGATAAGATATTATCTTTTTTTATTCTATCGCAAAAAATTAATGATTAATAAAATAACTCATGATCAATATCACATCAATTATTACTTTGTGCATGATCTCCTATGTCATAATTTAAAGATAAATAATTAAATTATGAGTAAAAAAAATTTAACAAAGATCAAAATTCAGTGACCCAAAAAAGGTGCAAGCTTGTTATTAAGAGAGGTGTGAGATCTATACAAAAATCTAATATTGTTGGCAGGCTATGCAAAACGGTGAATTCTACGATTCCTTAATGATTTTAAAATTTGGAGTAATATAATAATGTAAAAAATTATTAAATTAAAATTATTTGATTATATTTACTAAAAAGAATAATTTCAATTAAATAATTTCAAAATTTACTATATCATTTTAAAATTTCAAATTCCAAGCTATCATAGGAAGCAACATACAAGAAATATTGTAAAACAAGAGGATGAATGTGCACCATTAGTCATGAAAATTACATGCTAGCCTCCCTTTTCTTGTCAAGATTTTACTATCGATGTCTTTTTCTCCCCTTGCTTTATTCCATAGCCTAGACAATTACAGATTACAAACCATTCCTCATTCTCCGTACCTAAAGGGTTTGTATTTAGCAAGAGATTGATTCAAACCATGAATAGCACCACATGCTGCGGCCAATGATACAAGCAAGCAAACGAAGCTCAAGGTTTTTAGTCCAAACCACCTCACGCTTCTTCTATGGATCTTCTTGTTGACGATGGACATCTCCACTGGAAAATAAACAACTAAAGGCCAGAATCCAATAGCTCCAAGAAGCGCAAGCATGTCGTTAAAAAAAGGGATTGCCATGGCTAGAATTGTGGCCACTACCACAAACATTGTCCTCCAAACGAGCCTTAACATGTTGATATTGCACCTGATTCTACCAATGTTTATTGGGTATTCCCTTGTTATAAAATCTGATCTTGGCCACCTCTGCTCAGCCAATGTTTCTACCACACGATATACAGGCTGGATAATTACCTGAGAGAAGTGTATTCAACTTCAGAAATCAATTCCCTACTTTCTATTAAGTTAACAAGAAGGGCAAAATCTAGCTATCAAACAAATGAGAAATGAAATTTATGAAAATTTAAACACTATTTTGTTTATGTAATTCAGTTTTAATTTAGAATCATTAAAGAAAATTGCTAATTTTTACAATTATATGCAACAATTAGCAACCTCCACTCTTTTATTTAGACAGAGAAATTATACTACTAATTTAATGATAATAAAATAATAAAAAATATTTAAATAATTTAAATAGAGAAATAATAATTAAGTTAGTTACATTCATTTTATCATCTCTATAATAAATATATTTATTAATTGAAGTTATTGATAGTGATGACAACAAATTAATTTTAATACTTTTCACTATTTGTAAATTTGTAGTATGATTTTTTATTTAAATGAAAAAAATAAAAGTTGTTAACCTCTACAACTAAATGTGGAGTTCAATAATACTCTTAAATTAATTGTTATTATGGTTATTTCGTTATGAAACTAGTGTCGGTGATTAACCAAGTCAAATATCGATGGGTTTTTATTTTTTATTTTTTAAATTAGCGCCGGTGTTTGGATCGCATACTAATTAAGTTTTAGTAATATTATAGATTATAGACGTTGTGTTTTATGTTGCAAATAGTTTTTATGTTGTTAGAAGTCTTATAGTTTAATGAGTTACCCATTCAATTTTCTGTGAATCAAAGAACTCAATACAGGTCTGGAAAATTCCATCAAAATTTTTTTTCATCAATAAGTTGTTAGTCAATTTTACTTCTGTTACCGCCTCACTTTATACACATTACTAACGTAATTTGAGAAAATTATTACCCAACCTACTTCAAACCAAACTAACATGAAATAAATCAGAGGGCAATGTGCTACTGAACCTGATATGCTCCAACCAGATGAACCACAATAAAGATATTAGCCAATTCAACGAGCCAAAAGGGGTTATTAAACCCTGAACTCCCTGAGCCAACAAGAAGATTGCCCGGAGTTTCAAATCCAAATGCTGAGTAGCCAGAACCTCCACATAAGACGAAAATAATGGTCATTGTGAATAATCCTATCATGTTTGCCTTTTTCATTGTCCTATTTTCTGAGGGCGATGACTTCAATGTGTCCTGTTTTTCATACATAAGGATCAAAGTAAATAACTTCAAATGATACAGTAACGTAGGATTACCCATATGCTATTAGGAACCCTGGCTTCTTGCGAAGAGAATAAAAGAATATCAACTGGGGTTATGATCCCCTACTATGATTACATTTTTTTAATAATTCAATTAACCAAATAAAGCTAAAAATTAACCGAAGAATCTCTACTTTATTCTAAGAAAGTGTATGGATTACACTGAGTTTCAAATTATTTAATAATCTCCACCTTCTCTGAAGCAAACAAAGCATGCATGGCCTTTTTCCTTTGGGAACACTGAAGAGGTAACGATAAAATATTCGTTGGTGCGTTAAAGCCGGTCGCATACATGGGTCAAATAGTCGCTATTCTTTTTTTTTTTTAAAAAAAAAAAAAATCTTATTCCTTACTTTTAATAAATCACGAGTTTTCAATCAGAATGAAATTTAGGTTCGATTGTTTTTTAAAAGGTGTTTTCCATAAAAGAATTTTATCTTTTTATATATAAATGAAAGAGAATCATATATTTCTATGCATTGTCATTAAAAAAATGACAACTAAAGTTATAATAATGAAAAAAAATATCCTTTTAGACATTTAGATTATTAGGTGCTTTTATATCTTTGTGATTTTAAAAAAATAATATTTAAAATAATAATAATGAAGAAAATTAATTTTTTTAAAAAATAGAGTTTATCTTTTATTAAAATTTTTACATTTAACGTTGAATACACAAATTATTTTCTGCGGATACAAATCAAGCCATAAAGTGACATGCTGAAGTAAAAGATTCTTTAATACTATGAACTTGATTTCTTAAAGTATAAGTGAACATGATAAGCCAAGTAAAGGTGATGTTGGAACCTGGATATCAAACAAAATTTGAGCAAATGAATTTGCGAGTGCGATGTTTCCAAGTGCAACAAGCATATTCCATGCTGTGTCTGCTGAACGCTGGCCAAAGCTCCCTTCAAATAATGACGTTCTCTCTCCTTTTCCTTTTGTCCAGAGCAAACACTCCGTTTAGTCAGTATATACATTGCAAACGCCATGAGATGAGGTTTGTTTATCCAGAGTGTGAGCAATATAATATACCTTGGATGATGGTTGCAAGAGAAAGTCCAACTCCAATTCCTGCATACCCAAATGACATCACTGCTGCTAAGATGGAGAGCCATCCCAGCTTTGCAAAGCTTGGAATTTGGGACAATATAATTTCAACAATTCCCAATGCAATCATATATGGATTATTAGAAAACCGGCACGACGCTGCTTGGCCCTTTCTGTGCAAGCAATCCAATTTCCGTATTTTCCTAAGGAAAAAAAGAAAAAAAGAAGAAGAAATAAGGGACTACTATTGAAAATGAATCTCCAAAAGCAGAAGGTGAAAGAATAGAGCTACGTACCCCAAGCTTATAGATGTAGTTATAGTGTAGCCTATTGCAATGCCAGCAAGATTGCTGTACTGGACAATTCCGCAGATTAGATGCATCTTGCCACCTAGAATGGTCTTGACAGCATCCATGTAAGAGCAATTCCTCTTGCCGGTGTTAGGGTCCGGTGATCTGTAACAATCTGCTAATAGATTGGAAGTGTAGAGAGTGACCACCGCAAATGCTATTAGAGCGGCTATGCCAATGATCCATCCTAACTGCGCCAGAGCCCATGCTAATGACAGTACTCCTGCTCCTATCACTGCTGTTATTATATGCGCACTTGCTGTCCATTTGGTTCCTGCATCCCATGCAAACTCACTACTCATTAGTTCTTTTCTTTTCTTTTTATTTACAAATCACGATTTTTTATATTTTTTGTTTTAGGCATGTGTAATAGATCAAAGCTTACAAATTGGAATGATCTTATCTGCCGGGGATTTCAATGGATTGAATCACTCAAAATTTGATTTGTTTTTTTTTTTTAATGGATTTATATGGATCACTTCCTACAAATCAAAATTTATATAAATTAAATAGATATTAAAGATTTACGGATTCATAAATTGATTCACAAATATGAACTGGATTAAATTATTCAAAATTTATTTTATTTTTTTATAAATTTATACAAATCGATTAGTATCCTCTTGATATGCTTATTTTACAGCCCTATTCATAATAGAGAGTGATAATTTATTCAATATATAAATAATATATTACATTTGAACACGGTAACTAAAAGAAAATTTTCAAAGATGAGTGCTATTATATCAACAAAATGTCAGCACATTATGATGCAACGAGTTTGTGCTTCTATCAAATATTCGGTAATTTTAGAGATTGATCATTTTGGTGGTAAATGATGTGGAATGTCAGCACATTATGATGCAACGAGTTTGTGCTTCTATCAAATATTCGGTAATTTTAGAGATTGATCATTTTGGTGGTAAATGATGTGGAATTGGAGATTAATTAGCGCGAATCCAACCTACAGGATTGCAGGACTTTTTTGGATGAATTTATCATAAATAATTGTTATCGGATTTAAAATATTAATCAAGTAGATTATCTCTGTAAAAAGTTTAAGTCTGATGTAAAATTGAATGTAAGTATACTTTTAAAGCACCTAAAAAAATTATTATTTGATTACATATTTATTATAATATATTTTTCTAAAATTTGAAACGTAAAATTAATAATGTTATAATAGTAATAATTCAAAGATTTGATAAAAATAAAATCTTAAATAAATTATACTCTAATGTAAATATAAGTTTAAATTTTATTAGTACCAATTTATCTTATTATTTTATGTGAGTTGCACAGAATTGTGCGTCATATTGAAAAGATTTTTGTGTTTATAAAAAAAATGAAACAATTCTAACATGATGATTAAAAATCAACGATTAATTTGTGAGAAATTTATTTTATAAAAATATATAATGATGTAAAATAGTTGTTGTCCATATTTATTTTAAGCACATCCGATAGAAAAAGATAAATAATAGAAAAGAGTTGCAAACTAGAAAAAGAGAATGACCACGAGGTAAAGCTGTAAATAAAATTAATTTCGCAATGGCGGACGACAGAGGACCGGTCCCAAGTTGGAACTCACATTTTTTTTTGGGGGGGGGGGGTTATTTGGAACTGTAAAAATAGGAAAAATAAGTCTAAAAGATGAAAAAAAAAAGAAAGATAAATTACGCAGAACCCTCCCTTACTTTTTCTGACGTGTGATTCATCTCCTATAGTATTAAAATGTATGTCTTGCCCTTCTGTATTTTTTTAATGGTGTGTACAATCCTTCTTTGTTAATTCCTCATTAAATATCTAAATAAAATTAATTTATTTATTAGTTTTTTGAAGATAAAAATTTTACATAATAATTATATAGATCATAGATTTTACAAATAATTATGTTCAGTTATGCAAAAAATTCAAATTGATTATATAAATTGCAGAATTTGTTATGTAAATTTATCAAATTGATAGTATATATATAAAAAACTTACAAATTGGTTTCTTTAAAATATAGATTTACATATTAAGAATATCAAATACAAATTTATAGATAATATAATATTAGATTATGCAAAAATTTCAAATTGACGACATTTACGAATTCAACATTTACAAATTCTATTAATATCTTCTTCTTTCCCTGTTATCTTGTGTTTTTATTCGGGGTACATTACCCAAAAAATGAGGCAGTTTTATAATAAATTCACATGGCACGCTTACCAATATATCAAATTTCGGTACACGTAAGGTGGCTGTGTAGAATATGTATATTGACGGCAATAAAGTGGGATCAAATTCTTCTAAAATATAAGATATATTCTAAAAATAAAATGTTATCTTTTAATTTTAATAAAAAATAAAAATAATTATAATTTTTTAAATTTATTATTTATATTAAAATTTTATTTTTAATATTTTATTAAAAATTGTGATTTTATATTTTATTTTTTAAAGTTCATTTTGAGAACCTATCGAACGTGGTGGGTGTGTACAACCACCCATGTTAACAGAGGATATGAAATTGATAATGAGGCTTTTGTGAAATAATTTTGAAAATAAAAGTTTAAAATATAATGTGAAAATAGTAAAATTGTTACCTACATTTGACTGCTGCACATAATTGTTACTCGCTTCGTTTTTCTGTTATTTGTTATATTTTAAAAAATATTCTTTTTAATTTGTTACTTTAAATTTCAGTGATATATTAATATTATTTTTTAATTTTATCTTTCTTTTTCATTAATAAATACTTCATTAGCTTTTTTAAAATGTATTAATATATGTATTCTATTATAATTCTGTCACTATTTCCAAATGACTTGAACTTTGTATACAATATGAGATTAAATAATAATTTTAAAAATTTTATTAAAAATAAATAAATTAAATTACTTTTTTTAATATTCGTGAAATCAGTTATATTCACAGATAACATGGAACAGAAGGAATATATCATAGCCGAAGATTTTTATCAGTTTTTATGAATTGTGCTAATTTTGAATCTTCTAATTTATTTAAAATATTTGAGATAAATTTGAAAATAGAACAATGCCTAACTGAAACAGCAAAAAGCGTGGAAATTTTGTGTCAAATTATGGCCATTCGAGTCATTTGATTAAGGTAAATGGCTGAAGCCACTTACCTAACAAATAGTAGCAAACAATTTTATGATTTTCGGAGTGCACAGCCATGCAAATAATTCAGCATTTTTCTTAACGATAACGTGTTTTGTTGGATATTATGATTAGAAATTACCATTAATGACTATAAATTAAATAACTAATTTTTATTTTTTTTAAAGATATTTGGCTCTATTTTTGAGAATTTTTAATAATTAATTATGGATAATAATCCCATTTATTTTTTAATCATGGTTATAAAAAGAGAAATTTTTAAATTTTATGCTTATAGTAAGCTCTTTTTTTTCATTTTTTTAATCTTTACTATCCTTCTTTAAACATTATAAATTTTAAAATTTATACTAATTTTACCTTCATTTTTCATTTTGAATTTATAAATGATTCTTGATATTTTATAATTTAATTATTTATAATTTTTTAAATTAGTAAATATCAAAGTATTTATGAATCCCATTTTAATTATAAAATATTAAACTTTCTAACTTATGAAAAATAATTTAAATAAATGAGAATATGTATTAAATAAGAATGAAAATAAATCAAATAACATATATTATTTATTTGAACTAAAAATATATGCTAATTATATTTTTCTTTTATAAATATGATATAAAAAAGATTAGAGAAGTAAATATTTTGATATCATTTTGTGTATCTTATTGTCCTATTTTAGTGATTTTAATATTAATCCACGTTGAATTAGACGTGCGTTCACTAAAGTAGGAATAAAAAGAGTAGCACAATTGTAAAGTTAAATGGTGACTTTTAAGTGTTTGGAGCCTTTGGCTCGAATATAGTATTTGATTTTTTTTAAGGCTTTATACCTTTTGTTATGCGTTTAAGATTTGATTGTTAATATATATATAAAATAATTCAATCATCCTCACGATTAAAAAATAAATGATAACTTTTTTGGTATCATACCTTAGATAATATATTAACGCGTGCAGTAAGAATTAAGAAATGATGAGTTTCCTTTTCTTATAGCGTAACACTTAATGTGAATGCGTTGAATTTAATAAATGTGTGTATTTCTTCTGTACTAAACTTTAGACTTTATACTCTGAACATGTTTGGTTTAATAAAATGGAATGAGAATAAGAAAGTGGGGTATCTAAAAACTTGAGGGTGATTAAATAGAATGTAAGTTTTTGCTTAAAGTTAAATTTTTTAAAAAGTAAAATTCTTTGTAAATTTTTCAAAAAGTGTTTAAAATTGTTAACATTAAAAAATTGATACTTTTTAAGAATTAATTTCTTATAATTCTGAATTATTTAAAAATTAATATTAAAATGATTAATATATTTTTTAAATTTGTAATTAAAAAATTTAAAATATCAATAAATTTTAATTTTCTCTAATTGTCTTTTTTAAATAATACTTCTAATATCTCATTTCATCATAATTTTTTTAAATTTATATTTTTTTATATTTTAATTCATTATAAAAATAAAATAGATTTATAAAAAAAGATATCTTACATATAGATGCATATCTTAAATTATCTTAATATAATTAAATTGAAATATAATTTAAATGAATAAAAACATTAGTTGAATAATTAATACAATAAGTATTTAATTCTATCATATATATTAAAATATAAATAATATAATTGATATATATCATAAATATATTTCTATTTAGAATTAAATTTATATTTTAATTATACTTATGATATAATATTTAATATTAATTTTATATAATACTCATTTTATTTATTATATTTTATATAATTAATAATTTTATTATCTTTTATAATTAATAAATTATATTTATTATAATTTTCAAATGATGGGAATAAAAGGATAAAGTGTGCATTATTTAAATTAAATAGGACTAATTTTATATTTTTATTTATAAATAATATGAAAGAGAGAATGCAAATAAGTAATTTCTTTGGGAGTAAATAGGGAATCAAACGATTCAAAGGTTTAATCTTTTTGGGGAAGTTACATTTTTCATGCTATTTTTATTAATCAAATGAGCTCCAATTTTGTTGGCATTGCAAAATGAAATTTTTTTGTATATTCTAATTATAAAATGTGTTTATGTTCTCAATGAAGAAAAGCTAATTGTCAATTTTATGAAATAGGCATGAATTGAAAATTGATATTATCTTTTCTCCTGCTAGAATAGACGCATATTATGGATGGAGTAGACAAGAAATTTTCCCACACAATAGGAATGTCGTTCCAACCTATTACAAAAACATAATTTTCTTATATTTTTATCTCTTATATTTGTTATATATTTTAAAATTATATTTATATTAATAAATTCTAAAATAATTTATATTATTAATATTTTTATTATATAAATATTTTAATGATAAAATTGAAATAAAATATTTTTATTATTTATTATGCCAAATTGTTTAATATGAAGAATCAATGAATTATAATTAATTATATTGTTATATTGTTAAAACAAAATTGATCTGCAATTAGAATTTATGATACCTTGAAAATAACATTGATTAAGGGATGAAATTCATTTATGTTCTAATATTTAAAATGATTATTCATTTTGCTTAATAATGTACAAGAAAAGAATTTATTATACTTATATTTAACATGAAGAAAGTAGAGGACCCAAATCCAAACAAAACTGATCCACAGTTCTGTTTTAGCTTTCCAATGAATAGATTTGCTCCGCTGACAAGCCACTTAATGTGTTCTGGAGCGATTATCGATCGGATTATAGCAGTTAAAATTAATTTTTAAATTAATTATTTTTAATTAAAATATAATTTTTTCAATCAATTGAATTTAATTGTATAACTTTAACTAAATTTAACTAATAAATCCGTTTTCAATCGGTTAGGTTGGATTTAGATTGGTTTAAAATTTGAAAGAAAAAAATTTAAAAATATCTAAATAAATTAATTTAACAGTTGAAATTTATTTATAAACACATGTTAATACAATAATTTTATTAATATAATTATAATAAAAAAATAAGTATTAAATTATAAAAATGATCAATAAAATTTTAAATATAAATTTTTAAATGAAAAAATTAATATAAATTTTAATTAATATTAATTAAATTTGATTAATTATGATTAAAATTTTTTATCAATAATTAATCAATCACCCACAATTTGTTAATTTTTTTCTCAATTTTTAACTGGTAATAATATATTAATTGCTCTTAATCAATCAATTTCAAGTTCGATCGATCGGTTGATTAAGAACGGTTTAAAAATATTTAATCACTTCTAATTCTAGATCAAGACATTCGCATCTCTAAAGGATGAGATATATTTTAAAAAATAAAATAAAATATTATAATATTTAATAAAAATTTTAAAATTTAAATGTATAATTATTTATTTTTTAATTTTTTTTATAAAAATTATGATATTTTATTTTTATCTTTTAAAATATATTTTACACATTAAAAAAAATCGATTTCTATCACGGTCGCCATGCAAGCAATTAATGGAGAAAAGATTGAATTTTTCTGTTCAATTTTCAGATTGATTCCGACAGGAATGATGCTAAAAACAAAAGAACAAATTATTAGGGAGGGAGAGAATGAAATGCAGACAAATTTAAGAGAGACAGAGAGTGATTAATCAGACCAGTCCTTTTGAGAGTTCCGTCATCGTCAAATTCTTTGGTAGATGTCCTGAAAACACCTGAGTCAGATTCAACCTCCATAGATAGCCTCTTGCTTGCTGGCTTGGCCCTTCCCTCCAAATGATCTCTGATTTAATGAAGAATTGGGTTACAGAGCTAACTAATTAACACGCACCAAACATGACATAACTGATGGACTTATGAATTTAAGAAGAAAATAGAGAACTGAAAATTGATATTTTATATACCTTAAAGAAAACAGAGTCGAGAGATTTGCTGATCAAAGTATAAGGGCACTTCACTTGTGTGATATTCAAGAGAGGGAGAAGGTGAAGGGAGAGGTGGCTTTCGCAAATTCGGTGGGAGGGCTATAGTTCGAGGCGTCTCCAGTTTCAGGAGGACTCCCTTTATAGGAGAAACATTATTCTTGCTTTCACTTTCTAATTCACACTTCTTCCACCGCATTTCCTTTATAGAAATAATCAGGCCTTATTATTTTAGATCTTATAATCCCACCCAATGAGGTGAAAAATTTATATTTAATTTCTTAAACTTTAAACTCTTCCAAATTAATAATTTATATCTACGTTATTTATTCTTATTTTCTTATTCATAGGTGAGAGAGTATGAATGATAAATAAAAAGTAAAATGAACTATTTTATTTTTGAAATTATGAAGTATTGATAAAATTATTTTTGAATTATGTAAATTTATAATTTTATTTTTAAATAATAATCTGTATATATAATTTTATTTATTTATATAATAATTTAAAAATAAATTATAATTTTATATAATTTAATAATTATTTTATTAATATTTTATAATTTTAATAACAAAATTACTAATTTTATTAAGAAAATGGAAATACATATTCTACAAAATCAGACGTGAATTTTCCTTTCCCCCACT
Source organism: Sindora glabra (assembly GCA_020226215.1). Classification (NCBI taxonomy): domain Eukaryota; kingdom Viridiplantae; phylum Streptophyta; class Magnoliopsida; order Fabales; family Fabaceae; genus Sindora; species Sindora glabra. The sequence goes on from CM035230.1 coordinate 74,610,710, forward strand.
TCCTTGGGAAAAGGGGGCGAGGCGACGGATTGGGGTATTCAGGAGAGTCAGACCTCAATGACTGCGGACCCCATCTCGCATTGCTTTTAGGAAAAAAAATTCCTACGCCAGAAGAAAGACGGTATCTCTTCGTCTAATCTAATGGCAGAGACCGTCTAAATACATTTGAGAGCCGTTGGTGAAAAGACTATGGTACAAAGGCAAAAAGTGGCGTAAATTTGCACCATTCATTAATTAAAGGTAATGACTATGTAAACCCAAACACGTTGACACGAATCTAAGGGATCGTTTTATTTGCATTGAAAATAAATTTTTATAAGAAATTAAATATTTTAAAAAATAATTTTTTATATAAATTTTTTAAAAAATTTTAAATATTATTTGATTGACATGAAGTAAGTTACATATTTCAGAATATAAATTCTTATATTTTATTTAGTTCAACTTTGAATTTTCTAAGAAATAATAATGAAATAACTATAATATCCTCAATAATAACTTAATATATATTAATAGATATTAATTGATTTTAAAGAGGTGATAATGCTAGATTTTTAATTATTTTCATATGATCTTTCAACAGAAAATAAAAAAAATATGGGTTTGACGAAGTTTACTTGGTTAAAAATATATAAATTGAGCTCAAAATTTTGAACGATTATAACTTTATCCTCGATTGTCCGTTTTAAGTGAATTTTTTTTTATTTTATATAACTTTTCGAGATCTAGGTACTGGCAAAATGTCAAAAGTGTTTTTCCCACTCTGATTTAGCAAAAAAAGGTCTTTTCCATATTTTTTAAATTTTTTTATTTTCTTGTTATTTTTTTAATTTTGATCTTATTTTTATTCATTCAAATTTATTCAAATCCTATATTAAACTTTTACTCCCTAACTCTTTTGATGTTTAGTAGTGTTATAATAATTTTCTTAACAAATAAAATTCTTAAAGAATAATTTATTACTATTTGAAGAGTAAATAGTAACATGTTACTGTTTCAATATAAAACAGTAATACCAACCAAAAATCTCAAATAAATGGATAAATTATATTTAATTAACAACCAAATTGTTAAATAATAGTATGTTACTATTTTTTTTCTAGACAGTAATATGTTACTGTTTCGTTCCAAAACAGTAACATCAATTGAAAACCCCAAATAAATAGATAATAACATGTTACTATTTTTTCTTTAGACAGTAACATGTTATTGTTTCGTTCAAAAATAGTAACATCAATTGAAAACTTGAAATAAATGAATAAATCAAGTCTAATTAACAATCAAATTATTAAATAATAGCACATTACTATTTTTTTTTAGACAGTAACATGTTACTATTTTATTTCAAAACAGTAATATCAATTGAAAATCCTAAATAAATAGATAAATCAAGTTTAATTAACAATCAAATTGTCAAATAATAGCATGTTACTATTTTTTCTCTAGACAGTAACATGTTACTGTTTCATTCCAAAATAATAACATTAATTGAAAATCCTAAATAAATAGATAAATTAAGTCTAATTAATAATCAAATTAGTAAATAATAGCATGTTACTATTTTTTCTCTAGACAGTAACATGTTACTGTTTCATTCTAAAATAGTAACATCAATTAAAAATTCTAAATAAATGAATAAATCAAGTCTAATTAACAATCAAATTGTCAAATAATAGCATGTTATTGTTTTTTCTCTAAACAGTAACATCAATTAAAAACCTCAAATAAATGAATAAATCAAATCTAATTAACAACCAAATTGTCAAATAATAATATGTTACTATTTTTTCTCTAGACAGTAACATCAATTGAAAACCCCAAATAAATAGATAATAACATGTTACTGTTTTATTTTAAAACAGTAACATCAATTGAAAATCTGAAATATATAGATAAATTAAATCTAATTAACAATCAAATTGTCAAATAATAGCTTGTTGCTGTTTGTTCTCTAAACAATAACTAATTAAGAAAATTCTAATTCTAATTGATATGTGTGTGTGTGTGTGTGTGTGTGTGTGTGTGTGTGTGTGTGTGTGTATATATATATATATATATATATATTTAATTTGAGTTATATTGCTTGAAAATTGATATTAAAAAATATTGATAAAATTTAAATAAAATTTAATTTTAATATTCAAATAATTTCAATCAATAAATAGAATATATAATTATATAATGCAATTAATATAATATATATTAAAATTTTAATTTATTCAAAATATTTATATAATAAAATTAAATATATTATATTATATTTATATTATTTAATAATTAGAATCTAACCTTCAAATAATAGCAATAGATAAAATAAAAAAGAAGTAAAAGAAAATTATGCAATAAAATAAATAAAAAAATAAAATAATGAGTGAGTTATAAAATAACGTATGAATTAAATAAAAATATGCTGTTAACTAATTCCACTTAAATTTTTTCATATATATATATATATATATATATATATATATATATATATATATATATATATATATATATATATATATATATATATATATATATATATATATATATATATATATATATATATATATCTTAATTAATAAGCAAACTGTAAAATAACAGTAATACCAATTAAAATGGCATTTACGACGTGAAACTTAATAATTAATTAAAAGGGTAAAATTGATATTAATTAATTTTAATAAGGATATTTTTGTTTATAAATTAGTTAAAAATATAGGAAATAGAACTTACCTAGGGGGAGTGGGTAAGTGATTTCCTGTGTTTTATAGGAAATACAAATTTTCGGAAAGATCTATTTTTTTCCATTTGTGCAACTAAACAATTTTATGATAATTTATGTCTTAGGAAATATAATTTTTTATATTTTGGCTATACATCTTTTTTATATTTTGGCTATACATCAAACAACGCCTAATACCATACATCTAAAACGCCCTTTTGCTTCTCCATTTAATATTATATTCTCCTGCGACGTGTCAGCCTCCGGAGACTTAGGACTCGTTTGGTTCATACGGGAAATAAGTTCCCATGGGAAATGAAACTTCACAGGAAGTTGATTTCCCGTATGAACTTCCTGGGATATCTGAATTTTTGTTTGGTTGACAGGGAGCAAGTTCCATTTCCCGCAGCAGAAGTTCCTACGTTTTTGTTTAGTTAAACTTTGTATTTCCTACGATATAACAATGAAATGACGAAAATAGCCTCCAAAATAAACATTAACAGATATTAATTGATTGAGTTATTTTTTATGTGGAAAACACTGTTCTTCGAGGCGGGAAAATGAAAGGACACGACATCGAAGCGACAAAACGCAATGGCCTGAATACGAAACGACGCACGCGAAGGGCGTTTCGGCGGGGACAAAAAGGCCGAAACAGTAACAGTAACAACACTTCGCATTCCATCTCAAAGCTCACCAGAACCAGTGATCTCAAGACGCAGGAAGACACTGTGGTTATCATCGCCGAATACACCAAGAGAAGATACCAAACGACTCTGAACAATCGGATAACCTCATTTATCCACATCGGACGCTGAAAGCAAGATCAAATAGCAACTCCGAACAAATGGGTCCTCCACAGGTAAACCCACCTCCTCTTTAGCATTAACTCTAATACAGGCATCATACTTAGTTATAAGTGCAACGAAAATGTGGAGTTGCTTGCTTGGACTTGTGTTCCTACGTGAGTTGAAGTGAAACCCTAGCAGTTAGTAGGACCACAACATGCCATGTATTTTGTTGCATGTTACTGTCACTCCATATAATATCCGTAAGACAGTTATACTACGGTTATAGGCTCATGTTACTGTTTCTCGGTGAAACAGTAACACCCCACTGCGACGATGTTGCATTGTTATTCATACCTCACAGAGTGGCACTTACCCACGAGTTTTGTTAAACGTGTATGTCTCATTTTTTATCTGATGTTACTTTTTCTTGCTGAAACAGTAACACCACTAGGAAGAATTGGATGTTGCATTAGTGATCATACCTGGTTGTGACTATTTATGCTTGATCTAACTCTTGATTTGACGTTTACCCGAGCAGAAAGGCGCTAAAGCACTCTCACAAGGAGACTTTTCTGATGAAGAAACCCAGAAATTCTAGCAGTATAGGTCCAATCTCTTGGCCTGCATTAGGCAGGTTGATCAGCTTCAGTTGGATGACAGGCACACGACGGTGCTACGACACAACCCATTCTGGGTCCTGATAAACGCAATAATAATAAAGGAACTGGATCGCAGCATGTGTCGTAAGAGCGATGTTGAAATTCAGTCCATAATTGCTACCTTCTCAGACAAGAATAATTATTTCAACATCGGGGGCGATCATCTCAGAATAACACCAGCATCAGTGAAGCTGATCTTTGGAATAAGAGATGGAGACCAGCCCATCCAGACAACCTCTGGCAAGAGGACCTTGTCAGACTTTGATGTTAGATGTTTCCGTGGCAAATCACGCCTGAGCAAACCAATCATATTCAAAGCTCTCCAAAGAGCAGTGCGGGGAACTGAGGAGACTGATGTGCAGGATGTCTCTCGCCTCATGACGTTGATGCTTCTTGTCACCCTCTTCGTACCCAACAGGGCCCACACAATGGGTTGGTCGTATATCAAATACGTGGAGGATGTGGACGAAATAGCACAATATGGGTGGTCACAACACATTCATGACCAACTCATGAATTCTCTCAAAAAGGACAGCACCCCTAATGTAACCGGGTGTGTCATGCTATTGCCAGTAAGTCAAAGATGTCAAAACTGCTCTTTACTTGGTGTCCGAATCCTTTACATTTTCTTCATTCATATCCATTCATTTGAGTGAACGTTCCTGTCTCTTGTTGTATGTTTCTTGCACTGGCTTGGCTCATGTTGCTGTTTTAGACTAAAACAGTAACATGAGCCTCCTTTGTCTCTGAGGGGTTGCCCCAAGTTTTATGGCGTCTCTATTGTTAATTTGATCTCATTAGACAGTTAGTCGTGAGTTCTTCATCCCTGTTGTATGTTTCTTGCACTGGCTTGGCTTATGTTGCTGTTTTAGACTAAAACAGTAACATGAGCCTCCTTTGTCTCTGAGTGGTTTACTCAAGTTTTATGGCGTCTCTATTGTTAATTTGATCTGACCAGATAGTTATTCGTGAGTTCTTCATCTCTGTTGTGTGTTTGTCGCAAGGCTTGGCTCATGTTGCTGTTTTAGGCTAAAACAGTAACATGAGCCTCCTTTGTCTCTGAGGGGTTGCCCCAAGTTTTATGGCGTCTCTATTGTTAATTTGATCTCACCAGACAGTTATTCGTGAGTTCTTCATCCCTGTTGTATGTTTCTTGCACTGGCTTGGCTCATGTTGCTGTTTTAGACTAAAACAGTAACATGAGCCTCCTTTGTCTCTGAGTGGTTTACTCAAGTTTTATGGCGTCTCTATTGTTAATTTGATCTGACCAGACAGTTATTCGTGAGTTCTTCATCTCTGTTGTGTGTTTGTCGCAAGGCTTGGCTCATGTTGCTGTTTTAGGCTAAAACAGTAACATGAGCCTCCTTTGTCTCTGAGGGGTTGCCCCAAGTTTTATGGCGTCTCTATTATTAATTTGATCTCACCAGACAGTTATTCGTGAGTTCTTCATCCCTGTTGTATGTTTCTTGCACTGGCTTGGCTCATGTTGCTGTTTTAGACTAAAACAGTAACATGAGCCTCCTTTGTCTCTGAGTGGTTTACTCAAGTTTTATGGCGTCTCTATTGTTAATTTGATCTGACCAGACAGTTATTCGTGAGTTCTTCATCTCTGTTGTGTGTTTGTCGCAAGGCTTGGCTCATGTTGCTGTTTTAGGCTAAAACAGTAACATGAGCCTCCTTTGTCTCTGAGGGGTTGCCCCAAGTTTTATGGCGTCTCTATTGTTAATTTGATCTCACCAGACAGTTATTCGTGAGTTCTTCATCCCTGTTGTTTGTTTCTTGCACTGGCTTGGCTCATGTTGCTGTTTTAGACTAAAACAGTAACATGAGCCTCCTTTGTCTCTGAGTGGTTTACTCAAGTTTTATGGCGTCTCTATTGTTAATTTGATCTGACCAGACAGTTATTCGTGAGTTCTTCATCTCTGTTGTGTGTTTGTCGCAAGGCTTGGCTCATGTTGCTGTTTTAGGCTAAAACAGTAACATGAGCCTCCTTTGTCTCTGAGGGGTTGCCCCAAGTTTTATGGCGTCTCTATTGTTAATTTGATCTCACCAGACAGTTATTCGTGAGTTCTTCATCCCTGTTGTATGTTTCTTGCACTGGCTTGGCTCATGTTGCTGTTTTAGACTAAAACAGTAACATGAGCCTCCTTTGTCTGAGGGGTTGCCCCAGGTTTTATGGCGTCTCTATTGTTAATTTGATCTCACCAGACAGTTATTCGTGAGTTCTTCATCTCTGTTGTGTGTTTGTCGCAAGGCTTGGCTCAAGTTGCTGTTTTAGGCTAAAACAGTAACATGACCCTCCTTTGTCTCTGAGTGGTTGCCCCAAGTTTTATGGCGTCTCTATTGTTAATTGGTCTCATCAGACAGTTAGTCGTGAGTTCTTAATCTCTGTTGTATGTTTGTCGCAAGTCTTGACTCATGTTGCTGTTTTATTGTCCGCAGTATTGGCTGTGTGAGATTACCAACGTGCTGGGCGGGCACCACATCGAAAGAGTCCCAAGGTGCCTCAAATGGGACCTGAAGCTCCTCACACGCCAACTGAGGGATCAACTTATCAGCCAGCTTCAGGTAACAGTATGAAAATATCAACTGAGTTTACTTTGTTTTATGCGTGGTGTTGCTGTTTCATAACAGACACAAGCATGCCGTAGTCACAATGCAACATGTTGCTGTTTTCTCTAAAAACAGTAACATGCCGAATTCCCACACTAACAGTTGAAATAATGTTATGCTTTAGGTCGTAAACAGGGAGATTGAGCCCACTGCACATGAATACGATCTCCTGTACACAGATGAGACAAATCTGCGGTTGATTGAATTCGCTGACAAAACAAAGTCGCGCGACACACCCTCCGAGTCGGAGGACTCGGAGGGCGATAATGAGACAGCATCGGCCCAGTACGTGATCCAACACCGGCCAACAAAGTTGGACCAATTCGCCGATATTGCGCTGTCCCAGAAGGATCAACAGCAACAAAACAACGATGAAGTTCTGCGGCTTAGGGATCAACTCACCAGTGCAAACACAGAGTTACTCAGACTGAAGGATGAGTTGACGTCCCTCACTGAGAAACTTCATTGGTTAGAACAACAGAAAGAAGAAAACGCCGGGACAATATCGAAACTTAAACACGATAACGCACTGCTACAGGAGGAACTGCCCACAGTAACAAGTGAGGCAGAAAACCTCAGGGCGGTCAACATTACTTTGGAAATGGTTAATAAACAGCTCAATGCACAGCTATCAGAACAGATTGTGCAGGTGGTTGAACAAGCTGAGGTAGAAACCACCAGAGCTGAAGACCAAGTTACATGCGAGGCAAAACAGCGATCAATGATAGCGAACATAAAGAAAAAACCAAGAAAAATCAAACGGGACGAGGAGTTCACGTACTCGGGTCCTTTGAAAAAACGAACGAGACAAGCATACGCACGTCAGCAGATAACAACTGCTGAGGAGCTAACAACCGCTGAGTACGTCTACGGGCAGACCCAAGAGGCCCCCGTTGTAATTGAGGATGAAACACCCATAGAAAAAAACATTAAAAAGCAGTCTCAGAAGCCATCCCACAGTCCAAAGTTTCCAACTTCAAAATACCTGACCAAGGATGCCAGGAGTAAGATGATGCGATTAAAACTGGCAGGCGATCCACAGTAAGTCATGTTCTATTTTGTTGTGGATGCTTTGCATTTACTAGGAAGTTTTATCCGTCGCCTCATCTAATCCCCTTGCCCAATCATCACATGCAGTATTTTTGTCTGGTCAATCCCCCAGCAGGATTTGTTCATCACATTTGAGGAATTGGTGGGAGTTATGAAGGAGGAATCAATCACGAACAACGTATGTATCATCTGGTCGTTGTTCATGCATTGTTGTTTTGTCATTAATCACACCTCTGTTCCTGTTACTGTTTCTTTCCTAAACACTCAATGCAGATCATAGATGCCCATGCCTACACTCTGAGCCTGGCTTCCAGGAACAGTGAAAGGAAGGTATTTGCCTTCGACAGCTGTTGCTGGGTAAGATTCTGAATCCATCTCGCTTATACGAATCACAGAAGGTATCATTGATTCTGACGTAGGTTAAAACTATGTTGACAGTCTTACATTGTCAGCGACCTCAAGTTTCTCCAGGAAGCCAGGCAATACAAATTCGATGCACACATGGAGGAGGCAATGGCTGCCGATGTTGTTATCTTCCCACTGAACTCCACGGGCGTCAATGACTTCACCAACCCCAACCACTTCACTCTTCTCGTCCTGGATAATAAAGCGCGCAGGTGGACGCACTATAACTCGATGCGGCCGAGAAGAGAGGGGACATCGGATCCATATTTTCGTGATGCCACGATGGTGGTGAGTGATACTAACTACATTGTTATTTTATTGACGTCACTCTCTCCATCAGACACAGTAACATCATTGTAGACAGTTGCATGGAGTTTTAACCTTTCATTTTTGTTGGTTTGATAACAACAGAAGGACTACTACGAGAAAAGGATGAATGAAATCCTCGCACGGGGTGGAATGGATAAGAGGGTAGGGCGAGCCACCCCAGGTCCACCGTTTGATATAATATCATACGAACGGTCACCTCAACAGGCAGAAGCATTGTAAGTAGCAAGGTCCTTTCTTACCGAATGTTAACATGGCTAGTGGGTACCAAACTAACTCGTTACTATTTTCCAGGCAAGACTGCGGGATAATCGTGTGCTTCCATATAGAGAATGTATTCAATAATAAAGAGTTTCAGGAACAATTTCCCTTGGAAGAAGTGAGACGATACAGAGCAAACTTAGTTAATAAATTCCTCCAGGATTTCACTCTTCCCAGCTGAAGTTGTTTAACATGCACATATATAACAATAAAGTTGGTTATTATGCACATATGTAAAACTAAATTCATGTTTTATCCCAAAGTCTTAATATTTAAAATTCAAGTGTATGTATAACTCAATTGTAAATGTAATTCTTCTGTACAGATTAATCTTATATCCAGTTAATGTTAGCACCCAGACATCAGGTTGCCATGTGAATTACTCGCACACGTGTTGATGCTACTATTTTTTAACGGATACCCCACACATCCAATTGTACGATACTATTATCGAAACCTACCACCAATGTTTGTATGAATGAAGGACAATCAGGTGGGCGCAGCCATCAGGGACCAATACCCAGCAGCCAGGGCGATGTTGCTGTTTTATCCCAAAACAGCAACATCCCACACGAACACGTTTCTTGGACACGCTGAGTAGAGGAACCTTTAAAGTGACGTGAATGACAACCTAGACTCGCCCCCCAGCCGATCTTAACCTCCAGGGAGCAATACCCAGCCCCCAGGGCGATGTTGCTGTTTTATCCCAAAACAGCAACATCCCACACTAACACGTTTCTTGGACACGCTGAGGAGAGGAACCTTTCAAGTGACGTGAATGACAACCTAGACCCGCCCCCCAGCCAATCCTAACCTCCAGGGAGCAATACCCAGGCCCCAGGGCGATGTTGCTGTTTTATCCCAAAACAGCAACATCCCACACGAACACGTTTCTTGGACACGCTGAGTAGAGGAACCTTTCAAGTGACGTGAATGACAACCTAGACCCGCCCCCCAGCCAATCCTAACCTCCAGGGAGCAATACCCAGCCCCCAGGGCGATGTTGCTGTTTTATCCCAAAACAGCAACATCTCACATGAACACGTTTCTAGGACATAATCAGGATAGGAACTTGTCAAGCGACGTGAATGACCACCCGCACCCGCCCTCCAGCCCATCATAACCTCCAGGACTCAAAACCCATCAGTCTAGGCGATGTTACTGTTTTCGTCCAAAACAGTAACATCATCTAATACATAATTAGGAGTATCAATGGAATTGCCATGAGAAAAAAAAATGGAATGTATTGTTATATTCAGCCACATCATCTAATACATTAATTAGGATCCGATGTCAGTGCCCAAAAAATAGGTGCACATACAGAAGTTCAACAACATAGTATGAATTTAGTCAGTGTCTTGGTTCCTATTAACTACTACTTTTCTAGAACTTCACTGATCTGGAAGTAACAAACCATGCACATAAGCAGATCTGTACTCCTCTGGAAGGCTAAAAAAGAAATCAACTTCTAGGGGGTTGAGAGCAATCTTCCTAGCCGCAGTCATAACTTGGGTAGGAGTTAACCCGTCAATCTTCATAATCTCACTTGTCACTTGCATCCTTCTCCCTGCAGAATCAGATTCATGTTGGAAACAAGACGCCAAGCGGCCTATATGTTTACTTGCATCCTCCATCACATCACTCATTCGTGCAAATCTAGAAGAGAATTCTCTCAGAACTTCTGAATTTTCTATCTTTGCCTTCTTTGACCTACGGTTTACTGGGGTGGTTAAGGAAGAAGTTCCCATTGGGGCACATGGAGGGACTGGGTAAGTGTCCTCCGCGGAAAAGGCAGGAACATTTTCTTCTTGCTCTTCTTCCTTCTCTGTCCCTTACTTCGTCTTCTATCCCCTCTAATGCATCTTGGGGATTTACAGCCTCGTCTCCAATGGCTCTATCCTTCCCAAATATTTTGGCTAAATCATCAAAAAATGGAAATGGCTTGTTTCTTAAACCCACGGCATTTTTGTGGCTCTAGCATAAAAGAAGGGAAAACATAATGAGAGAAGGTAAAACTTTAAAAGCTGTCACCAATAAATAGAATTATACACAATTACACGTATGTGCATAGAAGAAAAGGCAAAATATAAAATATTACCTTCACCCATTCATCCCACACTGGCTTTGAGCAAGTTACGTACTTCTCTTCATCATTCCATCCAAAGCCGCTAGCAGCTGGACCAAGCATCTCCGCAATAGCATTATATTGATTCCTCAAATACTTGATACGGGACTCGATGTGTGGCTTAGCCTTCATACCACACCCAGGAATCTTCTGATCCATAAGTTGTTCCAACCTGTTATAAGCTCCATTCTTGAACTGGCCATTATCCGTTTTCCAGCCACCCAGCTCCACAAGATCCATCATTGCACCAATTAGTGCACGATCCTCAGCGCTTCCCCATCTTGTGCATCCTCTAGATGGGTTCGCACCCTCACCACCTTGGTTGGCATTTCTCTGAGCTTTTGGTTGACTCATTTGTGAAGAACGAAAGATGGAAAGACTAGGAAACATAGGAATTCGTTAGAAGCGGACATTCTGCTCATGATTTAGCAATTTAGGATGGTCATACTACCAGTTCAATAAAAAGCGAAGTCATTACTCCCATCTTATTACAAATTCAGATAAAAATATTACAAGAATAAAGTGTATATTAGTCTACCAATCCATAAATGCAATACAAGTGAAACACGCTACATAGTTTTAGCTAAACCCTATGGTTACATGACGTGGTGTCATGTAACCATGCATTGTACATCTCATTGGCAAGATCATGTCTGAAGGTAGTCCATGCAGCACTAGATTCCATAATTCCAATATTAAGTTCACCATTGTCTTCTTCCTCACCATCCACAAGCAAGGGCTCCATGGGATCCACACTCATGAATGTTCGAATGAAATTATGCATCAATGCGCAAGCCAGGATAATTCTACCCACGGTTTTCCTAGGGTACCAAGTTGTACATCTTAAATACCCCATCTCATTTTTAACAATCCAAAGCACCTCTCGATAACATTCCTTGCTTGCGAATGCTTCATATTAAAATATTCCTCAGTAGATACAGGATGCGCACCACTCTTCCACACACTTAGATGATATCTCTGGCCTCTAAATGGTGTTAGAAAACCCTCACAATTCATGTATCCGGCATCACACAAATAGTAGTTGCTTATAATTAACCAACATAAGTGTTAGGTACTGTCATCTCAAATAAGCTCCTTGGTTCAGATTGAGCAATGTCAAGGTACCTATGGTGTTACCTTGTGGAACTTGCAAAGCATTTTTTTCTAGAAAGTGCATCTCGAAGCACTCTATTGTCATGTGCAGACCCCTCCCAACCAGGCAATATATAAATAAATTGCAAATCCCGCGTGCAAGCAGCTAACACATTAGTAGTGAGTTCTCCTTTTCTATTCCTGAATCTAGCTTTATCTTTATCCCCAACACGAACCTTAATATGAGTTCCATCCAAAGCACCTAAGCAATTCTGCAGTGTGTATATATATAACTTGTTAATAGATACTGTATATATTTATAAATATTTACGCATTCACCTAATCTTCCTAGAAATTCTAACTTACCTTAAACTATTTCCACCTCTCATCTTGGCAATTCTCAGTCACTGGCTCAGGTTTCTTTAGTAGAATATCATGGCATCTAAGGACAGCGAGGAGAACTGAATTGAAGTGCCTAAATATTGTCTCACCACTTCTCCTAAAGTACAATTGAGTTCTTCGATTTTTTGTGTCATGAGAAAGTGTGAATAGAAATAAAGCAACCATCTCCTCTAAACTAGTATTCCTATTTCCTTGTAACTTACCGACATCTCTAAGCATATCACATAACTTAGAAAAACAGGCTCTATTCATCCTAAGGTTGTCCAAGCATGCTAAGTCACTTTCTTGAATCATTGGCCTGAGATTCAAAATCCTAGCATAATATCTTTCTTCAGCACAGCTGTCAAATATATAGGACATAGGCTGAGGCAATCTAATGTCCAAAAAGGCCAAAAGATACAAGAATTCAGAAATAGCCTCCAAAATCATGAGCATCATCTGTGTGTATAATGCAATACATGTAGTAGCAATCTTCTTCCTTTTACTCAACGGTAAGCGAGCCATAACTGTATGACATAGGCAAATTACATGTAAGAATGTTATAAGTTAGAAGAGCAATAAAAATATGGTCAGCCACTCTGAGAAATTTGAATGCAACAAACTCTATCCATCTTTTTCAAGGTAGTCAACAGGCAAACAACAACGATATTATATCCAGAACCTCTTAGAAGCTCTGCCGTCGTAGTTGGATTAAACATATCAGTTTGCTAAACCATAAGCACACCCTTCTTTGTCAAATTCCACAACAAGAGGAAATATAACGAGCACTGTCGTCAAGGCTTACCTTGAATCGCTAGTGCCGTTGCCCGGAACTGTTGCTAGGGTTTAGGGGAGATGGCAGAAGCTCGAGAACCAGAAATCGCTACTACCTTTGCCGGAGACTGCTGCTAGGGTTGAGAGGCGACGGGAGATGCTCGACAAACAAAAAGGCATACAGGAAGAAGTGAATCCTTTATATTCAAATTACAAGGGCAAAATTAGTATTAAGTAATTTTAGCAGGGTCATTCTTGTCTATAAATTAGTTGAAAACGCAGCCAATAAAACTTACCGAGGGGGGGTGGGTAAGTGACCTCCTGCGTTTTATGGGAAATACAAGTTCCCGGAAAGTTGTTTTTCCTCCCATTTGGGCAACCAAACAACTCTGGGGTCGTTTATTTCCTGGGAAGTCCAGTTTCCCACGTTATTGCTGCGAACCAAACGAGTCCTTAGTTTTTTTTCATTTCCCGCCTGACTGCACCTTCTTTCATTGCGGTTGACAGCTTGCAAGCATTGGTGTTGGGGCGCCGACCCTGCATGATGCGGCCCACTTCCCAGCAGATGTGATGGGCCAATTTTTATGAGCTCATTTGACACGGGACACGGGCCAGTTTACTAAAATAGAGCTGACCCAGCTTTTATTCTTTGGCAGACAGCAATTCCATATAGCTTTTATTGACCTATGCCAATTTCTTTTCCTTCTTTTATTTTTTTCATTTTCCTGCTCAAATCTAAATCAATAATTTTTTCCGCTTATATTATTACTCCATTGTATATATACATATTATTTTATTTATGTTATTATATTTTTTTATTTTCATTTCTATTAATTACACTTCTTTTTTTATTAATATTTTATTAATTACACTTCAAATTCTAATATCATTAAACAATATAAATATAACATAATATATTTATTATAAAAATATATAAAAACTAAATCAAAATTATTCATTTAAATTTGGTAAATATATTTTTATAACAATTTTTAAGTACTGTGTTTTAAATTAAATTAAAATTCATCAATTGGCATTTTATCAAGATTTTATAACTCATACACAATTCCATTTCTTTTTATCTATATTATTGTATATTTTTCGTGCTTAATTTTATGATTTCTATCTTAAATGCTCATATCACTAAGTAATATAAATATAATATGATATATTTTATTTCTATGATAAAGATATTAAATTATAAATATTTTATTTGATTGAAGTTGTTAATTTCATATTTTATTTTTTATTTTATATCATTTTACTGCACACCCGTCGTTCATTTGCTCTTTATTTATCTTATTGCATATTTTTATTCTTTTCCTTTTCTATGTTTGCTTTTATTATTTAGGACTCAAATATTGATATCATTTGAAATAAAAGTAGGATATGATATATTTTTATATTATGTAAAAATAATTTAAATAAATTTAAAATTTTAATTTAATTGAATCACTTTATTACATAATTTAATTTTAACTTTCATATTTCTGTACAAATCGTTCATTACTTGTTTTATTTTTATTTGCTTGATTGCATGTTTTTTATGATTATTATTATTATTATTTAGATGTTAATATTATAAATTAGGTAAATAAAACATGTTATATTTAATTTTATTATAAAAGTATTTTAAATAAGTTAGAATTTTAATATAGCATATATTAATTAAAAAATTAGTTACATAGTATATTATTTAGTAAAAATATTTAAAAATTAAAATCAAATTTATTTGTTTAAATTTTTCAATATTTTTCATATCAATTTTTAAATACTATATTTTAAATTAAATATATATTAATTAATGTTTTATCAAGGTTATAGACTCACATAGTGCTCCATTTTTTTCAGCTACTTTGTTATGTATTTTTTTTATAATTTCAATTCTGTTATTATAGTATAAATAATAATATTATTAGTTAGTATAGATATACTACAATATATTTTATTTTAATTTATTATATAAGAACTTAAATTAATTTAAAGATTTATTTTAATTGAATTATTTAATTGTATAATCTACTTCTAATTCTTAAATTATCTAAGATAAGAATTGCATGCTCTTATTTTTTTTTATTCCATTTCATGTTTTGCCTTTTTTCTTTTTATATTATCGAACTTACTATTTATGATTCAAATACTAATATCACTAAGAATTGCATATGCAATAAGATATATTTTATTTATTTTAAATAAATTAAATATTTTAATTATTGAATTACTTAAGTATATTTTTTATTTTTATTTTTTATAGCTCACCGATTATCTCTCCTTTTTTTTTATTCTATTGTATATTTTTCCTTTTTTATGTCTACTACTATTATTGTTTATTGTTTAGACACTAATATTACAAAGTAAAATAAATATAAAATGATAAATTTAATTTTTTATAAAAATATTTTAAATAAATTTAAATTTTATTATAAAAAATTTATTTAAAAAATTGATTACACATTCTATTATCTAATAAAATAATTTAAATTGAAAGTAACTTTATTCATTTAAAATTTATTAATATTATCTCAATATCATTTTTTAAGTATTATATTTTAAATTATAAAGAAATTAATTGAGATTTTATTAATGTTTTATGGTTCACATGCTATTTCACTTCCTGTTATAGTTTTTTTTCATATTCCCATATGTTATTTACATCTTGTACGCTAAAATTTGAATTGAATTGTCATTGTAAACCAACTATACATTATTGATCATCAATGTGTTACCATATTAATAAAGAAATTGTTAAAACTTTTTAACTTCTATTAAAAATTCTTAAATATTACTATTTTTTCAATGAAGTATCTTATTCTTATTTGCTTATAGCATAAAATATTTTATATTATTAGTAAATAAAATGTAAATTCTATTTGCTAATATCACCAAGTAGTATTGATAAAATATGATATATTTTATTTTTATTATAAAAAATATTTTAAATATATTAAAGATTTGATATATGTGATGAATTTAACTATGTATTATATTTTTAATTCTCATATTATAGTCATGTTATCATTTTAGTTGTTCCGTTATATATTTCTCTTCTTTTCTTTTTTTAGTATCACTCATGTTCTTTATTACTTATATGTTAATATCATTAGGAAATTAAATATAACATAGTACATTTTATTCTTTTATTCCTTTTGTTTTTGAATAAATTGAAGATTTGATTTAATTGAATTAATTAATTATTTATTTTATTTTTAATTCTTATATTACTTGACAATTCACCTATTATTTCTTTTCTTTTTATTTGTTAAATTATATTTTTTTATTTTATTTTTATTTTTCATGTTTATTTTTATTATCTATAATTTAGATGCTAATATACTAGCACTTTAGTGGCACAGTGGCTTATAATATTATCGTAAAATTTTTACTCTTCATCGTGTCTAGATTTTGATATCAAAATTTTACAGTAGATTATCATTTCTATCATTATTAAAAAAAATGTAGATGTTAATATTATTATATAGTTTGTATATATCTATGTATGGTATATTTAATTTTATTATGAAAATAATTTAAACAACTTAAAATTTTAATTTAGAAAGTATTAATTCAATTATATAATTAAATGTTTTACTTTTAAATAAAAATATTAAAAAATTAGTACAAAATAAAGATTATTCATTTAAAATTTTTCAAATTTTCATATTAACTATAAAATACTATATTTTAAATTAGATATAACTTTTATAGTTCACACATTATTTTTATTCTTTTTATCAACTTCACTACATTTTTTCTATTTTTTTTCATTATTTTTCATTATAATTGAGATATCAATTCACTGAATAATATGAATGTAATATAAATTTTTTATTATAAAAATAATTTAAATAATTTAAAAATATAATTTAATCAAATTATTTAACTACACATCATATTTTCTAACTCTTATATTACATTTACAAAATTTATTTTCTATAAATTTGAATATATAATTATAAAGGAAACATGAAAATTACATTTTCAAACTTTTATAATTTTTTTATCATATATTAATTATTTTTATTTTATATTATAAAATAATAAATTCCATGTACTGCACGGATTAAAAAAGTTAGTCTATACTATATTAACAAAGAAGAGTTTTTAGGACAATTTTTGTTGGGAGACGTGTTGGGCTAAGGAAAAATTTTTTACCGCCCAAAACTGTCCCAAATTTCCTTTTTTTATTTTTAGGCTTTTTTATTTTTCATTTATATTGTTTATTATTTATAATATAATTTAAGTAATATTGAACATTATAAATTTAATATAATGTAATTTTTTAAATAAAACATTTTAGATAACTTAAATTTTTTACTTAGTTAAATTAATTTATTTTATTAAATATTTTATTTTTAACTCTTATTACTTTATAACTTAGATATTATTTCTCTTCCTTTTATTTGTTTCATTTTATATTTTCTTATTTTTTATGTCTACTTTCGTTATTTTTAACTTGGATATTAATATTATTAACTGTTATAGATATAACATTATGTCCACATATATTACTTATAATTGAGAAATCAACATTACTAAGTATTATAAATACAATAATATATATTTTACTTTTAATTTTTTAAATATTTTAAATAAATTAAAATTTTAATATAAAAATTATTAATTAAATCTGTTAATTGCATATTATATTTTTTAATAACAATATTTGAATATTAAAAATAAATTTATTTAATTAAATTTTGTCAACATTTTTTATCAATTTTAAAGTACTATATGTGAAAATAAATACAAGGATTTTGGAAAGGCTTTATATTTCATAAATTTTTTTCTTCATTTATCTACTTATTATATGTTTTTATTATTTTTTCATTCACTCATGATATTTAAAGTTCTAAAGTTCAAATACTAATATTTCTAAGCAGTATAAATATATCATATTATTATATTTTTTATTATTAAAATTTTTAAATAAGTTAAATAATTTAATTAATTCATTAAATATCCTATTTTCTTATTATTTTATACTTTACATATTATTTCTCATCTTTTTATATTTTTCTCCCTTTTTTAAGTACCTTCAAATCTAATCTAATATTTCTAATCTATCTATATATTAATCCTGAGTTTGTACTGTATTGTTGATATGTCGTGCCCATATTGTCTGTTTTTATTATTTTATTCCATCTTATTGTTTACTTTTTCTTTTCATTTTAAATTTGTCTATGTTGGGTTTGTACGAAATCCATAACATGTTCACGATTGTGTTTTTCATCTTATTTATTTTACTCTTCTTCCTTTATACTTTCTTTTTCATTCTGCCTACTCCATTCAATTTATTTTATTTTTCTTCCTTTTCACTTTCACTTCCACTTTCATTTTGTGTCACTTACCTTTTTCATTCCTCTTTTTTCCTTCATTTATATAAACAAATATATAAATAATAATATTTATAAAAATATAAATAATATAACAATAATTTATACAAAATAATAAAAATAAATAATAATATATATTTTTAATATTAAATAAATTTTCATATTATATATATTGTTACATTATATTTCATTATTCATCTATATTTATATAGTAATACTAGGTTTGTATTGTATTGCTGATGTATTTCTCTATTCTTGCTTCATTTGATTATTTTATTTCATTTTCACTTTTTTAATTTTAATTTTTTTATTACAACATACTTTTATTTTAAGCAGTAACTTTGCGTTTGTACACTGTAACTACACATGTCGCCTGTCAAATTACTATCCCACCCATTACTATTTTTTAATTTTTTTACTTACTTTTCAATATATATTAACCACCAATGTTAGGTGGTTTTGCTATTTGTGCCTGTAAAAAAAAAATACACATTGACTAAACATGTTTTGGACATATGTATAAAAATTAATATATTTTTAATTTAATATATATTTAAACATTAATATCAAAGTTACTTATTTAAATTTTATTAATATTACTTCTTAAGTATTATATTACAAATTAAATATATACCAACTAAAATCTTATAAAAAATGTAATATAAAATGTATTAATTTATTTTTAACTAATATATTTAAAAAAATAAAACTTTTAATATAAAAGTATCTGATTACATTTTTTTTACAAAATTATTTAAAATTGGCATCAAATTTCTTTGTATAATTTTAAAATTGAAATTAATTTTTTCTCATTTTATGGACATTTTTCTTGAAATGTCAAATCACGAGCATGCTTTTTCATTTTTTTTAAATTTTTATTACATTTTACATCACATGCACCTGATTCTTTTTTATAATTTTTTCAAGTCTTAATGGTTTGTAACCCGTATACTATTTTTCTTTCTTTTATTTATTTTGATATTGTGAATATTTTTTTATATTAACTTTTAAATGCTATATTACAAATCAAATATATATTAAGTAATTAAAATTTTATCAATGTCTTAATATAAATATAAAAAATATTAAAATATTTTTTAAAGAATAAGACAAATATTTTATACAAAATTGTAAAATAATTATATATTTCATTCTTTTGATAAATGTATCCTAAAGTTGATATTTTTTATTTTGAAATATATAATAAATATTAATAAATATTTTTATAAAATTATATTAAACTAAGGTTTAAATTTATTTATGGTGATAAATCTCATTAAAATTAAATGAATAGGCACATGGAACATTATTTCTACTTTCATATCTCCTATAAACTTAATATATTAATGATGAAAATATATTCTTCTCTAACATTGTTTGAGACAAAAATTAATACATTTACATTTATTAATGATATGGATGTATATATAAAAATAAAAGTAACTAATTAATAATTTGATCATTTGAAAGATTTAAAGTGTCTTAATTTGATTTTAAAAAAATTTATTTTAATTAAATTTATCTATCTATATAGTAATTTTTGAATTGTACTACCATTTCTATCACATCCACAATAAGCATATAAACAGATGGGGCAGACTTATACAGGCCTAACCCGCATGGGTTTACCTACATAAGCTTGCATTTGAGCAGCCTATATTTTTTATATTTTTATTAATTATTTTATTTTATAATTTATAAAAAATTGAATTAGAGTATAGAAATTAGATTGAATTTGTTAGGAATTAATTAGGATGAATTTTTTTTATATATTAGGCCTAAATGTAAGGATAAAATAATTAAAAAATTATTTTTTTTTGCTTGTGGTTAAGCTCGTGACCACGCAAACTTTTATCTGTGCAGGCTTTATGTTAAGTTGCTCACATTGACCCGTGACCACTGACTACCTGCATTACTCGCGATCACGGCCCTTGTTTACATGTCTAATCCACATATATTGTTGTTACTACTCTATTCCCATTTTTATTATTATGTTTTTAACTTTTTATTATCAATATGGCCAATTTCCTTTTTGGTGTATTAGAAAATTTCTGATTACATATACACATACTTACTTAGCTATATTTTGAGCTATACAATAACATTGGAATTGTAGGGAATTATTGTTACATTTTATGTGATAAGTTGTTCAGTGTTTTTTTTTTAAATTGTGGTTTCCATTATTATTATTATTATTAGAAGTCATTTGATTAAAAGACATTTATATGAGAAGTGTAACTTTTTAAAAAGGACAAAAATTTTGAATTGTTTGATTGGTCACATTCATCTTAGTAAGAAATTTTTTTTATGTCATTTATATATAAAAATAAAAAATTATTCATATTCAATTTAACCAATGACCATTATAGTAAATTAAAAATAAGAAATTATAAGTTTAAAAAAGTGATCTTAATTGAAGTTCATTATATATATATATATATATATATATATATATATATATATATATATATATATATATATATATATATATATATATATATATATATATATATATATATATATAAGTCACTTTAATTTTTATATAAGTCAATTTTATATTTTTCTAAAAAAAAAATAAGAAATTACAAATTTAAAAATGTTATCTTAATTTCATTAATATTTCTAATTTTTTGTATTACAATTTGTAAGGAGCTTTATCATTATTTTAATAATATTTTTTGAGAAGTTTAAAATTAAATTAAATAAAATATAAAAATTTAATTGATAAAAATTATTGATTCCTTACTATCAACAAATAATTTTAAGTATTTCTCATTCTTACTCCTTTTGAAAGTTACTTAATTGGGCTTTACCATTTACTTTTACACTATTATTATTATTATTATTATTATTATTAAAAATACTTTGATCTCTCAACATTTAATGTTTTGAAATGATAATTTCTTTTATGATACTCTAAAACTTTCATTTCATCTATGTCAAGGTTATAATTAATTATTTACTCTTTAATTTTATATAGTTGCATGCTCACTACTTGGATTATAATTTTTTAACTTTCTATTATAATATGTAATTAGAAATAAATTTATATAAATAATTATTATTTTTACATAATGTTACATTTATTCATTAATATTAATATAAATAATATAAATTTAAATCTTAGGTAAATAAATAAATAATTAAATCTCAATCATATTTTAATAAATAAATAATAAAATAACATGCTTGAAAATACTAAGATTTGTTATAATAAATGTTAGATTATAAAGTCAATTTATATGGTTTTATACTAATTGTAGGTTTGTTGATGATGAATAGATTAATAAATTTATACATTAAAAATCAAAGAAGAGCAAATAATATGAACAGATAAAAAAGGTCAGTTAAAAATAATATTATTTTTTATTATGATTATGTCATTATTCAATGAAATTTATAATTTTTAAATTTAAAACATTTAAAATGAAGATTATAAAATCAAATTTTAGTAGTATTAGATTCAAACCAATTCCTATTTTACAGTTAAATTTAACTTTCCATTGATACATATCTCTCATCTCCCCTCTAAAAAAAGTCTTTATTTTCTAGAAGATATTTTTGTAATTCAACTTTTATATTTATAAGAAAATAAAATAAAATGATCATATTTGTTAATTTTTTTTTTCATTTTACTCAAATATCCTTTAAAAAAATCATTGATAGGTTGTAATTTCACTATAATTGCATTTAGCAAAAAAAAATGAAAAATGTTTACTTTAACTTAAAAGTGGTTATATTTTGTCCACTTCAACCTTAAAAATAAAAAAAAACTTAAATAAAACAAAATTTAGAATTAAAATTCATCATTCACTTATTATTTTAAACAAAAATTACAATATTATTGTATGTTAGTTTATTTTGCCATTTTTTCATAATATGATTGTAATTCTTATTTAAAACGTTCATATTACGATACCTATATAAAACTATTTTACTTATGTTTTATAATAAGTCATACATTTCAATTCTAAATTTTAACTTCTTTCTATTTCTCTCATTATTTTTACCTTCTTTTCATATAAATAATACAATAGTAATTTATATAAAACAATAAAAGTAAATGATAACGTATATTTTATATTTATTTATATAATATTTATTCTTATATTTTATTTTATGTTTATATGTATATAAAATAACAAAAATTTAAATGAATTTAAATTTATGATTTTTCTATAATTTTTCTTATTTTTCTCTCCTAATTTTATTTCTTTATCTAATATAATGTTGGTAATACAATGAGCAAGAAATGCTCATCATAGACATATTTTTCTAACTTTTTATTTTGATATTTCTAACAATTTTCTTAAATTTATCATTCAATTTGAACATAAGTATTTTTCTAAGGTTAATATGAGATTTTTAGATTTGTTTTATATTTTTATCCTTAATAATAATTTGCATATGATAATAATAATAATCAATAACTATAATAATATACTATATTAATAAGTTAAAGATTTATAATATAATTAAATAATTACATATTATATTTTTAACTCTCATCATATTCTTTATAATTTACATATCTTTTCACTTCTTTTTATTTGCGCAATTGCTTATTTTCTCTTTTTTCATATTCACTACAATTATTTAATGTTAAAATAGTAATATTACTAAATAGTACAAATATAACATAATATATTTTATTTATATTTTAATAATATTTTTAATAATATAAAATTTTAATAAAAAATACTAATTAATTACAAATTCTATTGTTATGGCATATTTTTTATATTTACTTCTATTATTAATAATGAAAATACTAATATTACTAAGTAGTATGAATATAATATAATATAATATAATAAATTTTATTGGTATAAAATTATTTAAATAATTAAATATTAAATTTTAAAATTAAATCAAATTACTTAAATATATGTTTTGTTTTTAACCATTACATTCTTTAACATTAAAGTTACATTGTTTTCTTGACATTTATTTTATTACATATTCTTCTTCTTCTTATTCTTTTTTTTGACCATATTCACTTTTATTATCTATAAATTAAAATATTAATATTATTAAAAAGTATATAAATAATATAATATATGTTATTTTTGTTATTATTCTTATTTTAAATAAGTTGATGGTTTAATTTAATTGAATTTTACATTTTTTAATTCTTATGTCATTTTACACTTTGATCATTATTTTTATTTCTTTTTATTTTTTAATTGTATAATTTTCTTTTTCTTTATTTTTTATATCTATTACTATTATTTATAAATTAGATACTATTAAATGATTTAAATATAACATGATATATTTGATTTGATCATGTAAATGTTTTGAATAAATTAAAATTTTAATATAGGTTATACAAATTGAATTATATAATTACATGTTTTTTTAATTGAAATTATATGAATATTAAAATCAAATTTTATTTAAAATTTGTCACTGATTGCATATTTATCTTTTCCCCCCTCTATTCACTCTTATAATTTATAATTTAAATTCTAATATTAATAAGTTGTACAAATGTGGCATAAAATATTCTTTTATTAAAAATTATTTTAAATAAATCAAACATCAAATTTAATTATATATTTTATTTTAAAATTTAATTATTCATAAATATAAACATATAATTTTAATAATCATGATAAAATAAATTTTAATACTTTATAAATTTTTTAATTATATATTTTATTTTGAAATATCTGTGCATAGCGCAGGTTTGAAAACTAGTACTATAATACTAAATCAAGCTTTTGTTTCTCTGATATGCAGCAATGCGTACCATGCTCTCCTTCTTCTACTTTTTCATATTCCTACCCATTTCTTTTGCTATTCTGATCTATACGCCAGCTGTTAAAACGTGGCTTCATTGCCTTGCCTTTTCATTTTATATGGCCAAATCTACTTCCATGTATCATTTACATATATACATAATTTTTTATCCCCTTTATTATATTATGTATATGTATTCTTTATTGTATTATATATATTCTCTAATTTATTACATACATATATAAAATTTATTTATAAATATTATAAAATAATATAAATATAACATAATATATTTCATGTTATTATAAAAATATTTTAAATAATTTAAATATTTAATTTAATTACATGATTATATATTTTATTTTTAAATTTTATATTACTTTATAACTCATTCATTATTTTTCTTATTTTTATTTTCTTTATTGTATTTTTTATGTTCATTTCTATCATTTATAATTCAAATATTAATATCATTAAATGATATAAATACAATATATAACATTTAATTTTATTATAAAAATATTTTAAATGAATTAAAATTTTATTATAGAAAATATTAATGAAGAAATTTAATCACATATTCTATTATTTAACAAAAATTCATGAAGATTAAAAGTAAATTTATTTGTTTAAATTTTATAAATATTTTCTTGATGCCCATTTTTAATTATTATATTCAAATTAAATATACGTTAACTGAGATTTAGTCAAAGATTTATAACTTTTACACTACTTTATTTCCTTTTATTTACTTTATTACATTTTTTTTCATATTCATTCCTCTTATCTATGATTCAAATACCAATATCATTGTATAATATAAATATAATATGATATATTCTATTTTTATTATAAAAATATTTTAAATAATATAAATATTTAATTAAAATAAATTAATTTACTATTTATTCAATTTTTAACTATTACATTATTTAACACTAGAGTCAAATCTTCCTTATTATATTTGTACAATTTCATGTTTTCTACACTATATTTTTTATTTGAAATTATAACTATTTTTATTTTTATTTATTTTATTACATATTTTTCTTATTTTTTGTTTACTTGTATTATTTGTAACTTAGATATCTTATTTTCTTATTTTTTTTCATTTTCCCGCCCATTTCTTCTACTTTTATTGAACCAAATTCTTGTTACAATAATGGGCCATTTTTTGACATTATTTTTTTCATCAAATTGCACATATAAGAAAAAAAATTAGACCAGTCATTTCTTCCAAAGCAAAATCAATCTTCCCTTTATTTCTCCTCTTTTTTTGCTAATCCCCTCGTTCTCTTTTATATAAAGAAAACAACCTTGTGTTTCTCCATTTTCCCGTCTTATGTTCTATATGCAATAGTTTTTTTATTTCTTGCAATTTTTCTATTGTTATAATGAACTAATTATTGCATTTTTAGTTCATGTTGGTCAAAGGAAAAAAATTAGGCTTCCATTCTTCTCCTTTTTATTTTATATATATTTGTTTCTTTTTACATATTTGTTCTTTATTTATTTTATTACTTCATTACATTATATATTCTTTTTAATTTACTTTATGATGTATTTTATATATATTTTTTTATTTAAAATTCTAATATCAATATTATTGAGAGTAATACATATATAATATAATATATTTTATTTTTATTATAAAAATATTTTATATAGGTTAAAATTTAAATTTAATTGAATTACCAGATTTCATATTCTATTTTATCTTTTACAACTCACCTATTATTTCTATCTTTTTTTTATTTATTTCATTGCATATTTTCCTTCTTTTTTCTTTTTATTTATTTGAAGTTATTGTTTACAATTAAAATACTAATATCACTAGAAAATTTATATTTTATTTTTATTATAAAGATATTTAAAATAAATTAAAATCTTTAAAAAATTAAATTAATTAATTATATATTATTTTTTAATTTTATATTACTTTATAGTTTAATCCTTATTTCTTTTATTTTTATTGCTCTACCATAATTTTTTTTTCATTTCTCTTTTCACGTCCACTATTATTTAAATTTTATGTGCTATTATCATAAAATAATATGTACATATATATATATATATATATATATATATATATATATATATATATATATAATTTTGTTATAAATATATTTTAGATAATTTTTATATCCACTGTTATTTATAGTTTAAATGTTAGTGTTGCAAAATAGTGTAAATATATCATGATATGTTTAATTTTACTATAAATATATTTTAAATAAGTTAAAATTTTAACATAAAAGATATTAAATGAAATTATTAATTGTATATTATATTATTTAATGAAAGTAAATAAAAATTTAAATGAAATTTACTTTTTAAAATTTTGTTAATATTATGTTTATATCAATTTTTAAATGTCATTTTTTAAATTAAATGTATAGAAATTAAAATTTTATCAATCTTTTATAACTCATGCATTATTTTATTTTCTTTTATCTATTTTTTTACATTTTGGCTCACTTTTATTATTTACAATTTAGAAAATAATATCACTGAATATATAAATATAATATACTAATATCATTAAATAATATAGATATAATACAACTTATTTTATATTATTACAAAAATATTTTAAATAGTTTAAATTTAAATTTAATTTATGTTTTAGTTATTCTATCCTATCTATACATCTAAAACAACCTTTTTATTCTTTATTTTATATTATTATTTCCTATTATGTGTCAAGTTGTTAGGCTTTACAATTTTTCATTTCTTGCTTAAACTATTTGTAATGTTAGTTGCTAGCTTGCTACCATAGATAATGTGCTTCTTCCTCCCATGAAAAACAAGCTTGCTTTTGTGAAAATTTGTGGCCCAATTTGTTAGCTTTATTTTCATACGAACCAAGTTAAGGAGAAAAAAAAGGTAGCTGTGATAGTGTTTCTTCCTCCTGAGATAGTTGCTTTTTTTTTTGAGTAATTAAAATATCATAAATAGATGTTCGATCTCAATATATGTTGCCATTAATGTTTTAAAATTTTCTCACTCAATAAATGCCTAAAGATATTTGTCCTCTTCCATTAAAGATGTCAGCTAAAGAATAAAAACTAATGTTTGCTCTGCTTTACTTTTATGATTTAAGTTACTTTTTGGGATGAATAACATCTTTCATTTCAGTCGTTTTCTTCAAATAATTGTAAGATAGATTTTGCTAAGGTGCTGTTACTTGGAATGATAACAAAATAGAAAGGTTTTGTTTTCGTTGTTTTGAGGTATGAGTTTTGCATCTACAATTACCAAATGATGAAGGTTTGCATGATTTGTAATTTTTGAGCTTTGTTTATGAAATTTTAATGGGTAACTTTTGTATTTTGTATTCAATTTTTGCTTTTCTCTAAATTTATGCATGTTTGCTTAAATTTATGATCTTTCATTTCATCACCAGAACCTTAAAGTATTGCTGAATAGGAATAAACAAAATTGAAGCAAAATGTGGAGTGTCTTTTTGGTTGGTTAGTTAGGATGTAATATTGAAGATAATTAGGGAAAGTTCAAATTTTTCAGTTAATTTAATTAGTGCTTCATTGTCATTTTTTCTTTTTCTTTTTCTTTCTATTTTTATTGTTGGTATAATTACATTATATTATATTATTATGAAAAAATTTTCTGATTATATAGAATGAATTTTTATTTTCATTTAATTTTTATTTTCATTGTTTCAATTAATTTCAAGATTGCCCCTTCTATTTCATGTTATGTGGATGCTTGAATTTAGTTTATGAGATAGAAAAGTTATGGTTAGTGAAGTGTGGAAGTTCACTTTTGTGTGTTGATTGCTAATTGTGTCTCTATTTTATCTTTTTCTTTTAAACTAATACACTACCTTTTTTACTACTTTTAGGTACTAATAGGTGTTTATAGGTATTGTAAGTGCATAAAGGTATTAACATGCATATTTTAGAATGTCTAAATATATATTGATTTGATAGGTATTAATTTACATTATGTTCCTAAAAGTTCAGATATACATAGTGAACTAATAATAGAAATATTATTTATGGTTTTCATTTTTTAGTGCTCTTTGCTTCTCTAAGTTTTAGAGCTCCATATTTACTTCGATCAAGCTGCTCTAACTCAAGTAATGAGTTTTTTGCTTATCAAAGTGTGTTATTTTTTTTTCATGGTATATAGTAGTAAATTATGGTTATATATTTTTTTATAACTTATATCAAGCATATTCAATTATGTTATTGGCTAATGTAGCAATCCTATGCATTGCATGAGCTCAAAACTAGTTAATCTAATTCTATCATATAAATTCAACGGATAAAATTTATATATCGAGTCAATCTTAAATTAAATTATTTTTTTACAAGGTTAGATTATTACAATACTAATCTCAATTCTAATTTTAGGATAACATTTATTAGACAGATTCAAGTGGATTTTATAAAATATTATATTTTATTATTATTATTATATTAATAATTTATTTATTATTAATTTTACATTATTAATTAATTAAAAATTATTATTATTATTAAAAAGTATAATTATTTTTTATTATTATTACTTAAAATTTTATTATCTATATCAGTGAATTATATATAAAAATAAATATATTTAATAATTTATATATTATTAAATATATATAAATAAATAATTATATAAATAGTATATTAATAACAAAATTATAATAATTTATATATAATAATAAAAAATAAATAATATTATATTATATTATATGTATGTGAATAATATATTTAAAATTAATATCAAAATTATTTATTTAAATTTTTAAATAATTAAAAAATTTGATATAAAAGTACTAATTTAAATTTTAATATAATAATTTATTTTGATAAGCTTATAAAATATATTTGCAACATTAAATACATAAATTTATTAATTTTGATATTAAAAATTATTTAATATTACTCATATATATAATTTTAATATATATATATATATATATATATATATATATATATATATATATATATATATATAAATTAAACATATAACTGAGATATTATAACCTCTTCCTTAATTAAAAGCCCGGATTTATTAAAGCAACAAATTCCACTTATGATAAATGGCTTCAGAAAATTGTAAAGTTAAGACCAAAAAGTTAGTACATAGGATTTAGGGTATATAGAAAAAAAATTTCATTTGTTTATTTATAATTATGAAAAGTAAGGACTTAAAAAATTATTTATTTTTGTTATACGAGGATGCATGAAAAAAAAAATAACATTGATTTCTTTAGAGTCATTTTTTCTTTTTAATATGGTATCATTACTTTATTGATTATAAAACATATAAATTATAATTTTTTTTATAATAATCTTTTACTTATATACATTGAAAATATAATTTTTTTAGGAATATTCTCTGACAGAACGGAAGTTGTACTATTGTACAGTTTAATAATTAGTGTCCAAATATACATGCATCCGCATTTACCAAAGGAAAAAATCAGCAATATATGCATAAAAAATATAATTAGAGTATTAGATATAAATTAGGGATTATTATTAAATATTGAATAAAAAATTAATTTATAAAATTTAATTTAATAAAAATAAAAATTTTAAAATATAATTTTGAATATTATTTTTATATTTGTAATATTTTTGAAAAAAAATTTAGTTGCGGTTGCAGTCCCGCCTTTATAGCGTGCTTGGTTTGGGGGAAATCATGAGGGAAGGAAGTTTGGGGTTAGAAAAGTACAAAAAGATTCTCTTTTTTCTTGCTTGGCTTGCTGTAGAAAATAAGAGAGAAGAGAAGATTGGGTTGAATTCGTATAGTGGGACTAAACTTTTTTTTTTCTCCTCAGATTTAAGAAGAAAACTGAGGGGAAGTCATTAACAGTGTTCATTTTTTACTCCTCTTCACATAGGTACCAGTTGCTACTCTCATCTGCGATTATAAGCTCACTTCGGCATTTGATTGAAGAAGCTCTGACGATTGCTGCTCGGCTTTGCTCCAACGTTTGCTGCTTGTCTCCTTTGTCAGAAGAAGCTCATTCCTTGCTTCGGTTTGCTGAGAATCTCCTTTGTTAGAAGAAGCTCATCTCCAAGTCAAAAGAAGCTCTAAGCTAGAAATAATGCCATAGTCATTAGCAGGTGCCTACTATCCTTTTTCTCTTAACAAAAATAAAATTGATTGTAATTACCCAAAAGAGAGAGAGAGTTTTAATTGTCATAGTCACTTTGTTATTATTTCTTTTTATTTTTTAACCTTCTAGAAACAAAATGTTTTTAGGATATTAACAATTTATGCCGGATATTATAAGAAATTAATATTCTTTCAACTTTTTATACTATAGATGGTACAATTAAAGGGTGGGGGTATTGGAAAATTTTGAAGAACTCCCTTGTAGTTTTTTCCTTTTTCCTAAAAAAAAATTGCATATATAGCCTCTCTGAAATCTAAAACATCATCGTTGAAGTTCTAAATAAATTATATTTCAGTCTCTCAAAATTTTTCTTCTAACACAAGGGCCATTTGATAGAGCTCTCATTCGTTCTCTTGCTAGTAAATTTTTGGCAATATTACTTTATGCATTAAACAGGATTAAAGGTTGATTGTTTTATTGGAAAATATATTTCATAAGAAATTAGGACATATATATTGAGGCATGAATAATATATTATTTATATTTAATTAAAAATAATATTTAGAGTTATAATAATAAAGAAAAGTAAATTCTTTTTTAGAAAAATTTATTTTTTTTAAATTTTTTATATTTAATAATAAATAAATAAAATGCTTTCTTTTATTTAATCATTTTATAATTATATTTTATAAAAAAAATTCTATCCCAGATAGAACCAAAATACGTAATCATTTTGCTATCAATAGTTTATGAAGAATTTCAATCATTCAAGAATGTCAAGAATTAATTTTCCTTAAAATTTGTTAACTTTCTATGAAATTTTTATAATTATTTGATTGATATTATAAAATTTATATTCTTCAAGAATTAATTTTTTATATTTCTTTTAATTTAGTTTCAAAATTTTTAAAAAATATTATTAAAATAAATAATATATCCTTTAAAATTTTTATATAAAAATAAAATATTGATAAATGTGAATTATTTCTAATTATTTTTTGAAATTATTTTGCTAATATATCTTATATGATAACATATTGATTTGTTGCTATAATTATTTTATCTTCTATCAATTTTATTTTTTTGCTATCAATTTTATTTATTTTCAAATGATATTAAAAAAATTTCTCCTCCATTTTTTTTTTCTCACAACCAAACATAATCAATTTTTTTTTATTTTCTTCTACAATTAAGCACACCTAGAGAAAATAACTTCTCTTCATTTTTCTTTCTCCCTTATTTTCTACTATAACTAAGCAAAGCATTAAGCCACACTAACATTTTTTATGTTTCTTTGGTAGTTCTCCTGAGATTATGAACTGACGTTTTCTTCTTTAACACTATTTGCGATTTTATCTCTTTTTTTTTTCATCTTCACTTTTTTTATAATTTAATAACTAATGTGTTTTGATTATATATATATATATATATATATATATATATATATATATATATATATATATATATATATCTCTCACAAGATTAGTTACTATTGCTACTGTTTCTTTTGTGTTTATGTTCATGTTAACTAGGAGTTAGTTACCAATTAGTTTAATGATCCTTATGTACAATATATAAAAGAAACAATGTAATTCTTTTTGAAATGGAATGAATCTTTCTCTGATTAGAAAATGACTAGATTTCAAAATTTGATATGGTATCAGAGCTTGATGGTCTTCTTCTTCTTTTTAGCTTCTCTTAAACTTTCTTTATAGTTCTTCTTCTTCTTCTTATTAGCTTCTCCCAGACTTTTTTAGAAAACAAACAATAAGTCTAGTTCTATGACATTCCATTTTCTTTGCATGTCTTTTCCTCTGTCTCATCAAATCAAGCTATACGAATTGTGAGTCTATTGAAGCTATCAAATGGCAATAATTACCCAAACACCAAAACATTTTCCTTCAAATCCATTCTTTCTGCATCCTAGCGAGAATCTAGCCCTGAGTCTAATGTCTGTAGCACTGGATGATATGAACTACTATTAGTAGTTAAGGGCCATGAAAATGACCTTTCTTTCCAAGAATAAATTTTAGTTGGTAGATGGAACCATACTTGTTCCAAGCAAAGATGATGCTATTTTTTTAGCATGGTAGAGGTGCAACACAATGGTGCTAACTTGGTTAATTTATTCCTTATCTCTTAGTATTGCTTAATTTGTAATATCATTTAGTAATGTTATTGACATTTGGAAAAATCTGAAGGATATGTTCTCCCATAGAGATGCAGTGCAGATTTCTGATCTACAGCCGGAAATTTTCTTTCTTCGGCAAGGTTCTCTTAATGTCATTGCTTATTTCACTCATTTGCAATTTCTATGGGATAAGTTAATAAATCTGAGACTTGTTCCAATGTGTAGCTGTGATGTCAAGTGTGATTGTGGAGCCCTTACAATTGTTAAGATTTATCAAGAAAATGACTATTTGATCATATTTTTAACTGATTTGAATGATACATTTTCTCACATAAAAAAATCAAATCCTTATGATGGATCTAATGCTATTTATCAATAAAGCTTTTGCCCTTGTAATCCAACAACAGAGACATTCTGGGTTAACCCCCTTTATCTTTTGATTCTACTATTTTCTATAGTAATGTTAAATCTCCTTCATCATTTGATCATCAACTAGCTGTGAACTATGGTAATATTAAAAATTCTTCAAACTTCAATAATCAAAGGTGAGCTACAAACCATTTTGGGAAAAGACCTATATGCATATACTGTGGAATTGAGGGTCATACTATTGATAAATGCTACAGGAAACATGGTTTCCCACCAGGATATAGATAAAAAAGGAAACAAGTAATAAGTTCTTCTAATCATGTTGAAAAGGCAAGTCTTGAATTTGTTAATAATCTTCCCCTAAACATTGGATCGGTTTACTTAGTGGATGTCCTCCATAATGACTTTCTCAAAAAATTCCTCACAATTGCAACTGTCACAACAACAATTCTTATTCACACCAGATTAATGTATGAAACTCTTGGCTCTAATTCAGTCTTCTGACTCATAAATTGATGCTAATATGAATTAGGCTAATGTCTTTATAGCCCATTTCAATGTAGAGCAAGATCAAGGTATCCATTTTTATTCTCTATCTAGTTCTTATCTTCTAAAACACAATATGATATGGATTCTAAACTCAGGTGCCATTGATCATATTACATGTTCTTTGGAAATGTTTGAATTATATTTTCTAGTACATAATTTTGTGGTTAAATTACCAAATAACAACCAAATTCGTGTCACTCATGTTGAAACTGTTAAACTGAGTTCATCATTGGTTTTGACAAATGTGTTATGTGCACCTCAGTTCTCTTTTAATCTTCTATTTATTAGTAAACTAACCAAATAGACATCTTCTGCTTTGTTCTTCCATTTAAATTTTTGCTTCATTCAGGACACTAAGGATTTGAAGATGATTGGATTAGCTGAGCAACATTATGGACTTTATTAATTGTTATTACCTTCATTTAATCCTTCTAGTCATAATAGTTCTCTCAATACTTCTTCTAGTCTTGTTGTGACTACTAATAATCATAGTAATCTTTAGCATTATTGACTAAGTCATGCTTCTAGTTCCAGAATAAAGATGTTGCAAATTATAGATCCTAATATTCAATTTCGATGTATTAATGTATGTGATGTATGTTAATTTTCAAAACAAAGAAAGCTTTCCTTTCTTATTAGCATTTCTTGTACACAACATTGCTTTAATCTCCTTCACATAGACATTTATGGTCCATTTGCTGTTGCCTTTATCTATGGTCATCATTATTTTCTAACAATTATGGATGATTATAATAGATATACATGGGTTTTTCTCATGAAATCAAGATCTGAGACAAGAACTATCATGCAAAACTTTCATCAATTTATTGACACTTAGTTCTCCACTAAAATAAAGGCTATTCGCACAAATAATGCCATAGAGTTCAACTTCCACTCATTTTATGCTTCAATAGGTATTTAACATCAGACTTGATGCAATTACACACCTTAACAGAATAGCATAGTAGAGAGAAAACATTAACACATCCTCAATGTAGCACGTGCCTTAAGGTTTCAAGCTTATTTACCTTAAAAATTCTGGGCAGATTGCGTTATCCATGTTGTTTACCTTATTAATAGATTACCAACTCCTGTTTTACATAATCAAACTCCTTTTGAAAAACTGTTTCAAATCCCTCCTTCTTATTCACATCTTCAAGTCTTTGATTGCCTTTGATATACGTCCATATTAGAACACAAGTTTGATGCTCAAGCTACCAAATGCATTTTTATAGGTTTCCCTTCAAGTACAAAAGGTTATTGAGTCTATCACCTCTCTACTTATCATATTTCCATCTTTAGAAATGTTATTTTTTCATAAACAGTATTCCCTTTTGCACATTTTCTAACTTTTTCTCCCCTTTTAGTGGATAATTCTGCTTCTTCAAACTTCAATTTCCTTGACTGTATGAATTCTAGTCCATTCTCTCCTTTATCCTTTGATCCACTTCCACCACATTCTAATCCTCCATCATTTTCACAGTGTCCTTCCACACCTTCTTCATTACCTAGACGGTCCTTTAGAATCAAAATTGTTCTTGTCTAACTTCAAGACTATGTTTACATTACTCATCAGCTAAAGCTACACTCTTCAACTTATCACATCTTTTTAGTTTTCTCATATTCAAATCTGTCCCCTACCTATCAATACTTCGCTCTTAACTTAGCTCATGAGACAAAACTAAAGAACTACTATGAAACCATTAGGCATCCATGTTGGAAAGAGGCCATGAACTTAGAAATCTAGACTCTTGAACATAACAACACATGGAAAATTATCTCCTTACCCACTGGCAAACATTCTATTGGTTGTAAATGGGTTTACAAGCTCAAGTATAATTCGGTTAGCTCTATAGATTGGTATAAAGCAAGACTTGTAGCTAAATGATATACATAACAATATGGAGTTGATTATTTAGAAACTTTTTCTCCAGTGGCTAAAATGACAACCATCAGATCTCTTTTGTCAATTATAGCTACTAAAACTAGCACCTTCATCAATTAGATATTAATAATACTTTTCTTTATGGTGAACTCAATAAAGAAGTTTACATGAAACTTCCATCAGGCTTTACTACTACTGTCCCTAATCTTGTTTGCAAACTCATCAAGAGTTTATATGGCTTAAAACAAGCTAGCAGGCAATGGAATGCGACAGTCACACAATCTCTTCTATTTCATATATATATAATTCATCTTTTTTTACAACAAGAAGTCTTAAAATAATCATAAAATATTATTACATTTGATAGAAGTAAAAATATCACATTTTTTTATATTTTATTTCACTTTGTTTTCTAAGAAGAAAATTAATTCTATTTTATTTTTTCATAAAGTAACAAGTTATCAATTATGCCTAAAGAGATAAATAATATTAAAATAATACACACGAACTTGCACATGCACAAGGGATATCTATTTTAAACACGTTAATATTACTGATATAATTCAAATTATAATTATAATGTGTGCATGCATAGCATAAATAATATAAAAGTAGAATATACAGATATTGTTATTCTTTTATAATTTATTATAATTATAATATAATGTTATGAAAACGTAAGAAATATTTAAGTTACAATAAAAACTTCCAAAATAATAATAGTACTCTGGTTCTATAGTATATGTTGTTAAATAATGTTAAGGATAATTAAAATTTTCAAATATGTCCCCACAATGAAATTGTCCTAATCTCCTCTCCATCGCTGGGACGTTAGGTTCGATGTTGAGTTTTCTTACAAAATGTAAAAAGATATTTAAATCATAAAAAATTCATGGAAAAAACCATAAAAATTTAGTAAAATATAAATAAAATTACAATGACTTTAAAGTATATTATATAGATTTAACAATTGAATTAAATGACCTTAAGATTACATAAAATTGATATTGCCTTCATCAATATAATTGGATGTATCAACTGCTATGTGAGCTTGAGCATTTGCTGACTGCAAAGGATATTTCAAGTTATACTTAAATATAAAGCAACAAAAACTAGATTTGAGTCCCATGTAATGCACAGATATAAAAAAAATGAGGATAAAATTTAAATACAGATTTTTAAATATTTTTTGTAAGGTTCTTGATTGATATTGTGACATATGTATTAACTACTTTACTATAATTATAAAATCAATAGTTATTGTAATTTTCAAATTGAAATTATTAAAAGTTAATAGAGTTGTTAATACAAATATTATAATCTAATTGAAGAACCTGATAACAAATATATATAAATTTTACTTAAGTTTTATCCAAAAAATTATTTATAGATATTTTTAAAAATAAAATTTTCAATAATTTTAATAAAAATTATTAATTAAATAAACAAGTATTTAAAAATTTAATCGACACATTATAAAAAAATCAGAGTATAATACTAAAAATATATAAATTGAAGTTAAGAATAATTAGTATTAAAATCATATATATTGAAGCTACAATTAAATTACAATTATAAATTATTTTTCTCAATTTTAATAAATTTTAATATATAAATTGAATTTACAATTAAATTTCAAAATCAAGCTAAATCACAACATCATAAAGGCAAAAAAATATTTTAAAATATAATCAAAATAAAAAGATATAATAATCAAGGGTCCCTTTGTTTTTTTATTTTTTAAAATAAAAAAATATACTTGCTAACCTATTTTCAAAATTTATTTTTAAAAATTATTCTCTAAATGTGTAATTTAAAATTAAAAAAAAAATAACTTTTAGTTATTTTTTGAACTTGTTTTTCTTATTCTAAATGCTAGTTTTATAATTAGATAAAATATTTCTTTATTTATAATACTAACCATCCTCAATTCTTTATTTTCCTTCAATCTAAAAATATTTTTTAAGAATAAGAAAATAGTGTTTAAAAATAATTTTTGAGAATAATTCTTATAAATACTAAAACAAAAATACATCTAAACATACCCCAAATTTTCATTAGGCATATGATATGCTCCAATAAATTTAAAATTTTAAATTTAATTACATTATTAATGAATAAGAAGAATATATGTCATTAAAAAATAATAATA
Source organism: Sindora glabra (assembly GCA_020226215.1). Classification (NCBI taxonomy): domain Eukaryota; kingdom Viridiplantae; phylum Streptophyta; class Magnoliopsida; order Fabales; family Fabaceae; genus Sindora; species Sindora glabra. Next base: position 74,648,141 of record CM035230.1, read on the forward strand.
ATTAAATTTTTTTATGATAATAAAATAATTTTAATAATTTTTTATTAACATAATAACATATAATGTGATGTTTCTTATGATAAAATATAATGCAAATGAAATGAATGGAATGCAAAATGTTTATTTATTAGATATTATGGAATAAGAATACTTATTTCTTATAGAATGACCATTCTTTTGAATGATGAAATCTCTATTTCATGCTAAAAGTAATGAAATATTTTTTAAACCTTATCCCTCTCAATTTTTTTTATAAATTCCACATTACACTTTATTAATAAATAACAGAATAATACAATTTTTAGTATATTTCTATTCAAATATTTTAGTAATTATATTTATAATAATAAAATTTAAAATAAAATACTTTTTAATCTTTATAAAAAGTATTTAGAGTGAAAATTTTAGTAAATTAAAATTTTTATTGTTTTATTATAAATTTTTTTCTTTAAGTATAATGTTGGCAATTAGATTTTTTTTATGTTCAATATAAATAAACAAAAAATGACATTATCATCTTTCAAATAAATATGATTTTAATTTTAATCTTTTTTTTATTTTGAAGGGTATTATTATCATTTATACATTTTAATCTTTTTTTATTTTAAAGGGTATTATTATCATTGATACATTTCTATTGTTTTATTATAAAATTTTATTTTGAAGGGTATTATTATCATTGATACATTTTTATTGTTTTACTATAAATTTTTTTCTTTAAGTATAATGTTGGCAATTATATTTTTTTTATGTTCAATATAAATAAACAAAAAAATCACAATATAATCTTTCAAATAAATATAGTTTTAATATTTTTTTATTTTGAAGAATATTATTATCATTAATTTATATTGATAGAAGATCAAATTCAAATCCTAACTTAAATTGAATGTTTTTAGTTAATTTGAAAATTTAAAATATTTAATCAAATAGCAATAATATATATCCGAAAAAAAATTATTTAAGTAATTTTAGTGAATTACATAAATTAAGGAAGAAAATATTATGAGAAAAATTTAAAAATATTTATAAAATTAATGACCAACAATAATTATGAATCCTTTTATTTTACATAATTAAGAGAATGAAAATTTAAGTAAGATATCAAGATATTTAATTGATTAGAAAGAAAATTTTATTTAAATGGGACATTTATTTATAACTTAATTTGAAGTATAAATTACATTTGGACAAAAATATATAGTTAAAATAAAAATATATAAATTCTAAGATGATAACAAATAAATAAGATGTAATAATTAAGTAGTTAATTTTGGTTCTAAATTATTTTGTGTTGATAATTTTAGGAATATCAAATACTTAATCAAATATAAAAAAGTATGATTTAACTAATTTTAGGATTTATATAAGTTAAGATGAAAAATTATGAATGCAATAAAGAATTATTTACAAAGTTAATGGTTTGTAATAATTGTGATTGAAAACGAAATACTACTAATTTATATGATTAGCAGGGTATAAATATGATACTTCATATAATTAGAGAGAAAAAATCAAATAAAATATTAAATATGAATAGAAAGAAAGATATTAAAAAGGAAATGAAATATAGAAAAAGACACTAGAATTTTTTTTTTAATATAATGGAAGTCAAGACAAAAGTGAGAAAAGAAGGGATAAAAGAAAAAATATGAATTATAAAATAGTATAAAATTAAAAATAAAGAATTAGAAGATGTAAAAATAAAAAAAATTAGTGAGAAAACTTAGCATAAGTTCTACATAATCCTAAAAATAAAAAAAAAGAGGGGGGAGGGGGAGTATTGACAAGACCAAAGTCATTGAAATGGGTAAAATTCGTAGGTTGGTTTGTTAATCCAAGTGCTTCAAAAGGTTTAAGCCTTTATTTTGGAGGTTTTAGGAGTCGTGGGCTCCAAACAACTCTGCTTGGTCCGAAAAAGCTTATGGTCCACACATGCTAGCATAGAGATGGGTTGAATGGTTTGCGAAATATTTTTTTAATATTTTCAAGTTTCATAAGGCTAACATTTTTTATCTATACAAAACTATACTCATATTTTTTAATTTTCATTATATTAGATTATGTTTTGAATAATTTATAAATAATATTTTTAGTTTGTAATTATTTTATAAATTATATTTTATATATATAATATTTTTTAATATTGCATATAAATTTAAAATGTGTTATGATTAATTAATAAATGAATATATGATATTTTTAAATGATTTTGATTTTTTATTATTTAAAAGTTAAAAAATTTCTTAAATTTAAAAATTAAAATATAAAAGCACGTAAACTAGCTTAAGTCCACAAAGACTACACTAGTATCTCCATATTAGAGATTTGTACAAAAGATGGATGGATTTAACCTAATTTATTTAATTGTTTGTTTGTGTGGGATAGTCCGATCCATCCATTCCATAACTCTAGCTAGAATGGATTGTATGAGCAAAAAAAATAATATTTAATGAGTAAAAAAATTAATATTTAAAAGGGAATTATAAGCCGTGTATTAAAAGGGCACACTCTTTAAGTACAATATGGATATCTTTAAAAAAATTATGAAAAAAATTGAAAACTTGTGCACATAATACTTGATTAATCATTTCAAAGGTGCTTAATCTATAATTACTACTTTGGTCATGGTTCTCCTTATGAGTTAGTTCATTTAATTAGTCCAAGAGAAATTTATTAATACACATATGGAATACATGAATTACTTTCAATTGTAATTTATGTTTCCTTCTAATTTCAAACGGATCCTTGATTTGAACCCATAGATGCCTAATAGGTACTTTTCTTTTAACTCGTTGTACAATATCTAATTGTAATTGTGAGATGTTATTTAAAATCACCTCATTTTGAGTTTTGTTAGAATTTTCAATACACCTTTTCCTCTTAATTTCTTACAAATCTCTCACAAATTGATTCAAAAAATTATAAGCCTAAGTAGACATACTTTCATCTTCTACTACCAAGGTTGTAACCTTACAAAAATTACAATTAAGGCACATATAGCACTTCCCAATGAATTCTTGAGAGTTTCTATGAATTTGAAGTGCATAATAATCATTTAGAATTTCAAGTTTTGCATTTTTGGAACATCTTTTTGTAATATATTAGGCTTGGGCCTTCTTTTATATATATATTTTTTTGGTCAAGAACTTTAATTGTATGAGTTAAATTTGATTTGGAGTTTTGGACTCATCTTTACTACTTATTTGAGTAAGTTTAGTAATAATTTTTTATATGAAAAGATATACATAAAAATTCAACATGTTAAGTTTTATGATTGTCAATGACATCATAAATGTCATTTAATACATAATTTTATATTTTCACACTTTTCTACTAAATTCATAACTGTCATTTTTTAGACATTGATTAAGTGCAAAATTGATATTTTTTAACTTTTTCATTTATTTAATAAGAGACTTGTAGAATATCTTTAAATGTTTATTCTGTAAATAATAGATGCTAAGAATTTGCAACCAATGTTCTTTAGTTGGTGAATATTTTTTCGTAAATCATTTTACTATAATTTTAAAACCACATTGAATTTTAGAAGATTAAATGGACTGCTAGAAAGCACTTTGACCATTTTACAAATTCTTTGTCAAATGTAGTAATCATAGATACTATCTTTCCAATTTATAAAATTTGATATAAATTCCATACATTGATTTTTTTTTTATGTAATTGCAACTCAATTTAATGATAAATATGAAATTAGTTTTTAGTAACAATTTATAAAATTATGAGAAAGGAGAAATCTAATTACCTAAATTTATTATGTAATTTTATTCATTTCCATATATTATTATATCAACCACTAAGGTGATTAACGTAATGATATTAGGTTATTACTTTATCTTAGATGTTATGGGTTTGACGCAAGAAGGTATCAATTTGTGGCCAATGAAAAAGTGAAGGACTCATGGGACCGCTTGTGCTTTGGTAGAGTTGTGGTGACAAGCTCACCTTTTAGGCAATAGCTATGGCTCAAGCTGAATATTTTGTAGTAAGGAAGAACTCCTATGGTAATGCCCAAAGAGGATAGTCAATATTAATTGTCCCTGTTCTCTTTTTTTTTAAGAAAAAAAATTATTATGTCAACAAATGTAATTTTACACTAATATTACAAAATAAAAAAGAATTTGGGTCGTGCACTATTTAATTCTTGCAGTCAAAGATCCTCATTGTCATCATCTAAAATCCAATCTTTTTGAATTTTGGTAAATCATGTATTCAATAAAATAATTTATACAAAAACTACATCAAATCATCAATATACAAAAAATAAATATTTATAGCAATAGGCAAAAATTGTAGCAAAATCATAATATATCAAAATCATTATCACCGATGCAAATTTTAATTTATTTTTTTAATTTTCTTTATTTTGATCATGAGAGTATACAATAAAAAAAACTAATGGTTATTTCCATTTCATACTCTGGGGATGAAAATAGAAGAACACTAGAGAAATATTGTTAGAATATTAAAGAGTGAGATATCAAAATTTTCTTATATAAAAAGTAAAAGTTATAAGATTTCGACAAAATATTAAAGAGTAAGACATTAGAAGTGTTTCATATAAGTGAGAGTTAGTGCAAAAATTTATAGAAAAAATTTAGAAAAATAGATGTTGGTTATTAACTAAAACTGATGTTATTTATACTAGTAATTTCCAATGAAGTTCTCAATGTTGGTTAAGTTTAAAATTAATATGTGAATTGTTAATATTTTCTAATGGAATGCTTTAGATGCCTTTTTGGATGATGATTATAAAGAACATTGATGTCTTAAGTTTTTGTGCTATTTCGCATAAAACTTTAGATGTCAATTATTTTTTTAAAACTAATGCGGTAAGTTTTTTTATTAATTTTAAAAATATTACCTCATCAACATAGATGTCATTCATAATTGATGTCCATTATATTAAATTTTTATATAATTTTGAAAATATCACAATATCAAGATAAACATTGGTAATAGTGGTAATTGATGTCTATTCATCAGCATCAATAAATAGATTTGTAGTAATGTATATACAACCCTTGTCTAATTATCAAACGTCTTTTCATGTATAATGTTTAATATTACTTTCAATGTTGGATATTTAAAATTGACGTGATTTATTAAAAAATAAGTCTAACTTTGATATTTATGACAAGTTTTATTAAATAACTAATGTGGTTTTCTATTTTTTTTTTCAAATCCAATATACTATAACCTAACAAGATTTGTTACAAACAATAGAGACAATTTTATACAATGATAACATTATATAGTAAAGATCAAATATAACAATAGAAAAAAAATCAAACATATTTACATTTTTACAAATGAAAATAAAGATTGAATAAATAATTCAATTACAATAGATCATTATAAAAAGAAGATTACAAATGAAAATACAAAACATTTTTACAGTTATATATATTTCTTGAAATAACCTATATAAAAAGTATATTTTTATAGCATAATCACCAGTATCTAAATTCACATCCTAAATCAATCTTTGTTACAAATTCTTGTCTATTGAAAAAGTTAATCTATGTTGCCCATGTTGAAGTACTTCATAAAATTCTATAGAGAACAATCATTCCTTTCTCCAAAGTATAAGTTGGAATATAGAGACAACTCACCCCTATTCAGAAATTCTTCAAATTTATGGAAGCATTCTATTTAGGAAATTCTTCAAATTTATGGAAGCATTCTATTTAGGACTTTAATGCCTTCTGGCACGAGGCATTAGAGTTTTGGATAGAATGCTCCTATAAAATTCAAAGCATATCTAATGAATGAGTTAGTTGTGCTTAAATTCAACCTAAATATTAAAACAAAGTGTGGGCAAAATTTATAGGCACTAGGAATAATAATAAATATTGATCATTAATAAAAGACTAATGTCTCATGTGTCATACTTTTCAAAGTAAGTAGTGCTTCCCATACATCTAGATTTCAACTAAGTTTAAACTAATGTATAAAATAAAATATATGTGAGTTATAAATAATAAGTGTCATATTAAATTTTCATATAATTTTATTTGCATTTTCTAAATCAATTTTTCATCTCTTATTATATGTTAGTTTTTTTAATAACCAACATAGAAAAATATTATGATTTTATAATATTGGCTTCTTATTTAAATCTACGTGATAAGTTGCATATATTTTTAAAAATATTATTGTGCCATTATACATATCAATTTTTCCTTTAATCAACGTCAATAAACTGATATTGTATCACAATTCTATAGTAATAATTTTATATTCTTATACATATATTCTCAATCAATAAAATTTTATGAAAGGTTTTATTTGTTTCTTTTTATTTGTTGGTCACTTAAAGGGAAGCTTGGGTAATAACCAATAGAATAAGGATAATATTATTGACATTTCTCACATTATTTATAATATGAAAAATATAAATGAAGACATTTGAAAAATAATAAGTTAAAAATGTAAATTAAAATAATAAGAAAAGATAAAATATAAATTAAATGGAAATATTTAACAAAACCTCTAAATTGAAGGGATTAAAAAATTGAACATATATTGGGAGGTTTTGAGAGTAATTAATCAATAATAATGACTTTGTTTTTTCTTCCCTTCTTTATTTAAAACGAAAAAAAGGTTGCACAATAATCTTCTCTTCCGTCTTTTTCCCTCCATTCTCTCAGACAAACCATAACAATACAAACTATTTTTCATTCTTTATACATAAAAGGTTTGTATCTACCAAAAGCATGACTCAAACCACGAAGAGCAGCACATGCTGCACCTAATGACACAAGTAGACAAACACAACTCAGGGTTTTTAGTCCAAACCACCTCATGGTTCCTCTTTTGGCATTCTTATTGGCAATGGACATCTCCACTGGAAAATAAACTAGCAAAGGCCAAAACCCAATGGCGCCAATAAATGCAAGCATGTCATTAAAAAAAGGCATTGCCATTGCCAAAATAGCTAGTGACAACTACCACAAACACTGTCCTCCAACCAACCAATAGATGTTCCCTTGTCACAAAATCTGAGCTCGGCCACCTTTGTGCAGCCAGTGTTTCAACCTCGTGGTATACGGGTTGCATCATTACCTGCCCAAACTATCATTAAGTCACATAACATTAGAAGTACAATAATTTCCTTCATATTTTATTTCTCTATTTTGTAATTAAATCATTATTAAATTTTACTTCCAGTCCTACTTGAGACCCAACCAGTATAAAATAAGAAATCAAAGGTAACATGTTACTGAACTTGATAAGCTCCAACCAAATGCACGACAACGAAGATATTGGCCATCTCAACTAGCCAAAAAGGGTTATTAAACCCTGAATCCATTGAGCCAACGAGTAGATTTCCCGGAGCGTTAGATCCAAATGCAACTTAGCCAGAACTTCCAGATAAGAGGAAAATAATGGTCATTGTGATAATTGCTACCACATTTGCCTTCTTCATCACTTTATTTTTTGGTGGGGAAGACGTCAATGCGTCTTATTTCTCATATAATCATACACAAAAATCACGTGTAAATAATTAAAATTGTCATTGTAACATAATATTATTATATCCAACGAGAAATTCAATTATCTTCTTGTGATGAGACTTAAAAAAATGTGAATTAATTGTACTTGTGATCGCGTACTAACAATACTTCTTTAATAATTTAATTATCTAAATGAAGCTAGAGATTGATCGAAGAATCTCGATTTTCTACCAAGATATAATGTATACACCTTAATGGGTGATGTTGGCACTTCGATATCAATCGAAACTTGAGCAAATGAACTCGAAAGTGCTATATTTCCAATTGCAACGAGCATCTTCCACGTTCTATCTGCTGAACTTTGACCCCTAATCCCTCCAAACAAAGTCGTCGTCTTTCCTTTCCCTTTTCACAAGAAGTAAGGCTCCAATTTATTAGTACATTGCAATTACCACGCAAGGCGATGCAGTTTGTTTACTTAGGTTCAGTTTGATTTAATAGAAAATATCTTGTCTAGGATTATAATTATAAATTAGTAAAATATTGAAAAATGTCTTATATAGTTAATATTAAATATAGAAAGTTTAATGGAAAACAATAAAAGAAGTAGTTATTTTTCTCGATTACTATAATTTTAAGTAATTTTTTATGATAATATATAAAAGTAATACATTACTTCTTTATTTATATAAAAGTAAATAAGATTTTTTACTAAAAATATCTTCCAAAAAATAAATGAGCTTTAGTGAGAATGAGAGCATTACCTTGGACAACAGTCGAAAAAGAGAGTCCAATGCCAATTCCTGCGTAGCCGAATGACATCACTGTTGCTAAGATGGAGAGCCATCCCCAATTTTGCAAAGCTTGGGATTTGGGACAAAATGATTTCTACAACAGCCAGTGCTATCATATATGGATTATTGGAAAACCGGCATGATGTTTTCTGTTCCTTATGCAGGCAATTCAATTTAGTTATTTTCCTGAAAAAGAAAGAATGATACTGTTCTCACTTGATGGAACTCGACACATTTAGCTTAAGCAAAACAAGAGGATCATTATTAATAATGAATCTCCCAGAAGCAAAACACATTAAAAATACAAAAGCTTACACCAAGCTTATAGATGTAGTAATTGTGTAGCCAATTGCAAGTGCAGCAAGATTGATGTACTGGACAATTCCACAAATTAGATACATTTTGCCACCAAGACTAGATTTGATGGCCTCTCTGTAAGACTAGTTCCTCTTGCCATTAAGAGGGTCTGATGACCCATAACTATCTGCTAAGAAATCGGCAGCATAGAGAGTGACAAGTGCAAATATTATTAAGACGGGTATGCCGATTATCCATCCTAATTGCGCCAAAGACCATGCTAACGATGGTACTCCTGCTCCTACTGCTGCAGTTATTATATGTGCAGTTGCCTGTCCATACACTTCCTGCATCTCATGCCAACTGATTAAGCCACTCACTATTCTAATTGTACATCATGATGCTTATCGATTTAACGAGTTTAAGTATTTTTCTAATTTGTGGTATCCTTAGATAGAAACTGATCCTTTAAGGAACAATCATTTCCGGGAATAATATGGATTTAGAGATCTATTAACATGAATCTAATATACACCATAAATTTTTTAGGATGAACTTCTCACGGATTTCATCAATTAGATTTAAAATGTCAATTACGTAGACTGTATTGGCAAATTTTATACTCGATCCAATGTTATTTAATAAGCACGATATCTTTTAGGATGTATTTTTTTCTTTTTTGGTGACCTCAAGACACCATATCATTTTTATTCTCTTTGAGAAGTCATTGAAGAAACAAATAGGAAATAAATTAATTTAATTAAATATTCATATAAGTTGGAACTTGAGCTTATTAGTTTCTACTATTATCCAGCTTATTAGTTTCTACTATTATCCAACTTATTTAAGTTAAAAAATTAAATGAATTATGTTTGTTAAGCCCTTCAAATATTTTTGGGTCATCATACTTCATATTTGTAGAAGCCCAATTATATTTTCCTATGTGAAGAAAATATTTCATGATTTCCTATTTATTTTTATTTTTGAAAATACCAAACTTGCTCACCAAGTAAAAATTCTATTAGCTATAATATAACATTTATTTTTTAAAGAAAAGATGATAAGATTCAATGGTTAATATTTATTAGTCATTTTGAGCCTTTGATTTGTGGGAAAACCAAAATGGAAGGGAATTTTAATTTTTAATAACCTAACATGTGCTAAAATTAATATTAAATTGTTTAGGCTATCTTAATAACTTTTTCCAGTTGGGTGAATAGTTTTTCAATAGCACATACACAATATAAGCCAATTGGATAAGTCTTTTAGAAGATAATATAATTTTAGCAAAATAGTAGTGTGGTTGCTATTTTGTGTTGAAAATCGAGAAAAGGTGAAAAGTGATTTAAATTTTGACATATATAGTACTTACATGATATTTTTAGATTATGTAACATCTTAGGAAGTTTTTAAGGTAAGCCAATATTTTATAGAGTCATTTTTCAAAATTTAAATTATTTAGAGCTAAAAGGAAGTTTCGAGCCAAAAGTTCAAATTTAAAATTCGAGCCTAAATTCAAACTTGGAGCCAAAAGATAACTTGGGGCTCAAATTGGGTTTCAGTCTATAAATAGGCTATATGCATATGAAGATGAGATATGAAAAAAATATAGAAGTTTTGCACTACAACTTGCAAGTTCTCTCTACCTTTCACTTTAGAAAAAATCTTAGTTTTCATCTTTTTCTTACTCTAGAGCTAAAAATTGTATATCTACTTAAAAGAGTGTTAATGAGTGAAAATTTATAAATTTCTTTTAGAGATTATGAGAAAATTCCTTCTGATATTCTTTAAGAAAATCTTAGTAGAGATTAGAATAATCTTATAAAGTTAGTTAGTAGTAAAATGCTACTAGAGATCAGAATATCTTATAAAGATAGGTGGTGGTGAAATCTTAGTAGAAATTGGAATAATCTTGTAAAGTTAGGTGGTTGAAAAAATCCTAGTGGAGATTAGAGTATCTTGTAAAGTTAGGTGGTTGAGAAAATCCTAATGAAGATTAGAAGTATCTGGTAAAGTTGAGTAGTGTAACTTAATAAAAGTTAGTGAATGCCTTAAGTGGTACTTGGTAACTTGAGAAGAGACGAGTAGACTTAAAAGATATTTCTTTTAGACAATCGAGCCTTTATAAAAATTCTTAGTATCATTTCTACTCTTATTTACTTATCTCTTTTTTTATCTCTATATTCTTATTATCTTTATGTCTTGAAAGTTGCATTACTTCATAGAAAAAGAAATTAACATTTTTCATTGCATTAATTAAAGATACACTTTCAAAATACCTTTTAGAAAATACTTTCAATCATTAATAAAAGATTGTATATTTTTGAAACTACATATTCATCATTTTTGAAGAATTTTAATTGCTCTTAATAGTTTATTATTTTAATATCATTAAAACTATTTTACTAAATTTTTGTTAAAAGCCAATCCACCATTTCTTGCCTTTTGACTTATAAGCTTTATCAATTGGTATTCGAGCTTGGTCTTATATTTTTAAAGTTTAACAATTTTATGAGTAAAGATCTTTTAGCTAGTGGAGCTTTTTGATCAAAATCATAGATCGAAAGGATATTCTACAACTAGACTTTCACTTTTTAATAGTGCAAATTATGACTATTGGAAGTTTAGAATAATGATTTACATCAAATCTATCGATATTGAAGTATGGAAGGTTATCAGGGAAGGCTATCAAGAAAGGCTATAAAGTACTTACAAAGATGGAAAGAGAAATGAAAATTTTTAAGTTGGAAAATGAATGGACAGAAGTCAATTACAAGAAAGAAGCAATATATACAAAAGCAATGAATGCCATTATGTGTGTTGTAACACCTAAGATGTTTAAAAAGATCTCTAAATGTACTTCTGCAAAATAAATATGGGATAAATTTGAAGTGACCTATGAAGGCACTAATTAAGTAAAAGGAACTAGGATTAAGATCAATATGTTTATATATGAATATGAAATATTCAAGATGGAAGAAAATAAAAAGATAGAGCTTATGCTTGAAAAGCTCTTAGCCATCGTTAATGATCTTTATGCATTAGGAAGAATCATTAATAATGGATAATTAGTGATGAAAATCTTGAAAACTCTTTCAAAATCATGATAATCTAAAGTAGATGTCACATGAGAAGGAAACAATCTCTTGACTTTTATATATGATGAGCCAAGAGGAAAACTCTTAGCATATAAAAAACATATATGAGAGAAGATTAAGAAAAGAATAAGAAAGTGATAGCATTAAAAACATTCTCACAAAAAGATGATAAAGAAGAGGATGATCTTGATGAAGAAACAAGAAGATGAGTTAGCCTTTTTAGCAATTTTTTTTAAAATGTACAAAAGAAAGGCAATTTTAAGCCTAGATCTCTTCAAAAAAGAGAACAAAATAAAGAATCAAGCAACCAACTTTTAGTTTGCTTTGAATGTAAAAAGCCAGTATATAAGAAAAGTAAATGTCCAAAATTAATGAAAAAGCTTCCAAAGAAGACAATTAGAAAGAAGGCTATGGTGGCAATATTGGATGATAAAGATATAACCTCCAAAGAAAAAATTGAAGAAGAAGAAGAAGAAGTAGATAATATTGTCAACAACTATTTTGTAGCTAAATGTGAAGAGGATAATGAGGTAATTGATAATGAAAATAATTTTTCTTAATAAGAGAAAATAATTTTCTCAAAAAGGGAAAAGATTTTTCAAACCTTTTTAAAATCGAAAAATAAATTTGAACAAATGATTTCAAAACTTTGAAAAATAAAAATAAAGCTTTTAAAAAGGAAAAACAAGTTTTAGAAAATAATCTTGAATTTCTAACAAAATTAGTTGAAAAGCTAGAAAAGGAAAATCAAGACTTTTTAAAAGAAAAGGATTTTTCAAAAAAAAGAAAAATAAGCTTTAGAAAATGATTTTAAAGTTTTGAAAGTAGAAAATCATAAAATAAGATTCAAGGTAGAGTATAAATCTTTAAACTTGAAATAGGAAAATGTTTCTTTAAAGAGAAAAATAAATACTCTAACAAATGACCTCGTAAAGTTTGTTAATAGAAAAGATAATTTGGATACTTTTTTAGGAATTCAAAAATATTTTTTGAAAAGAAAAGGATTAGGATATCTTTACTCACACTATAATAAACATTATAAAAATGTCTTTGTGAAAGCCTCTTATCCATCAAGTTTATATGTGATTTGTAGTTATTGTGGAGAGAAAGGTTATATTGTTACCTTTTGTTATTTAAGAAAAAGAACGCCTTCAAAGAAAAATCAATATTGGATGCTCGATAAACAAAATGATAAAAGGGCATCAACTAACCTTCAAGGATCCAAAAAGATTTTGATACTTAGGAAAAATCAATCTTTTATTGTAAGTGTGTCTTAAATCCACAATAAAAAAAGATGATTAGTTTCTAGATAGTGAATGCTCAAGACACATAACCAGAGATTGAAGTAAGTTCTCATCATTCAAAATTATAAATGATAGATTTGTTATACTTAAAGATAATACTAAATGCAAAATCATCAGTATAGGTAAGATAAGTATAGGTCTTACCTTAATTGATAATGTTAGTTTGGTTGATGGCTTTAAGTATAATCTTTTAAGTATTAGCTAACTTTGTGATAAAGATTATAAAGTGATTTTTGAATCATCACACTATTTTATTCAATATAAAAAGGAAAATAAAATCTATTTTATTGGAAAAAGAATTGATAATGTCTATGTTTCAAATATGCAAGAAATTTCTTCAAACTTTTTAAAATATTTTGCATCAACAAGTGATAAAAGTTAGCTATGACATAGAAGACTTAATTATTTTAACTTGCATCTTATTTCAAATCTTTTAAAGAAAGACTTAGTGATAAGTCTTCCAAAAATAAGTTTTTGGAAAAGACCATATACATGACACATGTCAATAAGGCAAGTAAGTAAAATTATCCTTTTAACCCACGAATGTAGTTTTAACTTCTAAACCACTAGAGCTCTTACATATAAATTTATTTAGTCTTACTAAAACAATGAAAGCCTTGGAAGAAAAAAGGCATGGTTTGGTAATTGTTTGTGATTCTTCTAGATTTACTCGGGTATATTTTTTTACACACAAAGATGATACTTTTGAACTATTTAAAATTTTTTGCAAGAAAGTACAAAATGAAAAAAAAGTTTGCATTACAAATATTAGAAGTGGCCATAGTAATGAATTTGAAAATAAAAAATTTAAAATTTTTTGTGATGAAAATGGTATTGATTATAACTTTTCTTGTCTTAGAACTCCTCAACATAATAGGCACTAAAATATTTTTCAGTTAAAGTTATTAATACATCATGTTATATTTTAAATAGATGCTTTATAAGACCTATTTTGATGAAAACACCATATGAGCTATGGATAGGTAAAAAATCCAACATACATTATTTCCATGCTTTTAGATGCAAATGTTTTATTTTGAATAATGGAAAAGACAATCTTAGAAAATTTAACTTAAGAAGTGATGAAGGAATTTTTATTGGATACTTTAATATAAGCAAAACTTAGAGTATATAATAAAGGAACTTATACTATTGAAGAAACTATACATGTTATTTTTGATGAATTTAACATATATTCCTTGAGAAAGCAAGCTGATGATAAAGGTTGAGTAATCTCAAAGGAGCAAGAATCCAAAGAACAAACCAAAATAACTAGAGAAGACTAATCCGAGATTCATTTCCTATGAAAGCAAGGAAACTGCTATTTCAAACAAAATATTGAAAATGATCAGGATGATTGCTATTTGGAATAGAATGACGTTACTATAAAAAATTATCAAAAATTCAGCTAAAAAGCAGTAATATACACATCTAAGAAGTAAAGGAAGCCTACTATGAAAATAGAGAAATCACCTAAGCTATTCTAATAAATTTATCATTGATGATCCATCCTAAGGTATAAAAACTAGATCCTTTTTTAAAAATAAAACTAACTTAACTTTACTATCGCATATAGAACCCAAGAATGTATAAAATGCTCTCAATGATGAAAGTTGGCTCAAAGCCATGAAAGAGGAATTACACCAATTTGAGAAAAATGAATTATGGAAGCTTATACCACCACTTTCAAATCATCCAATCATTGGAACCAAATAGGTATTCAGAAATAAATTGGATGAGTTTGGTAAAGTGGTAAGAAATAAAGAAAGGTTAGTAGCTTAAGGTTATAATCAATAAGAAAATATTGATTATGATAAAATATATACACCTATAGCTAGACTTGAATCCATAAGAGTGTCACTATTATTTGCTTGGTTCAAAAACTTCAAACTTTATCGAATAGATGTGAAAAGTACTTTTTTGAATGGCTTTGTAAATGAGGAAGTTTATGTAAAACAACCTCCTAGATTTGAAAACAAAGAAAAGCCAACTTATATTTTAAACTCACTAAAGCCTTTATAAATTAAAACAAGCTCTTAGAGCTTGGTATGAGAGGCTTAGTAAATTTCTTATTGAAAATGATTTTTCAAGAAGTAAAGTGGATATTACTCTTTTTATCAAAACCATTGAACATGATATACTAGTTGTTTAAATTTATGGTGATTATATTATCTTTGGTTCTACTAATGACCATTTATGTAAAGAATTTTCAAATCTAATGAAAGATAATTTGATATAAGCATAATGGGAGAACTTACATTTTTCCTTGGATTTCAAATAAAGCAAACAAAGGAAGGAATATTTATAAATCAAGCAAAATACATAAGTGAGCTTTTAAAGAAGTTTGGAGTGGAAAATGCAAAAGCCATTAACACTCCTATGAGTCCATCTACAAAATTAAACAAAGATGAAAATGGTAAGATGGTCAATGAAAGGTAGTATAGAGGAATGATTGGTTCACTCCTTTACTTAATCGCAAGTAGACTTGATATATGTTTAGCATTTGCATTTATGCTAGATATCAATCAAATCGTAAAAAAACTCGTTTATGTGCTATTAAAAGAATTATTAAATATCTACTAGGAATTAAGAACTATAACCTTTGGTATCCTAAGGATAATTCCTTAGATCTAGTTAGATATTCAAATGTTAATTTTGTAAGATATAAGTTAGACAGAAAAAGTACTAGTAGAGTATGTCAATTTTTGGGACAAAAAATTATATCATGGCATAGCAAAAAGAAAGCTTTAATTGCCTTATCTATAACAAAAACAAAATATATAGTAGTAGGAAGTTGTTGCACACAAATTTTATGGATGAAAGGATAATTTGAAGATTATAGTTTAAAATTTTCATCCATGCTAATCTTTTGTGATAATACAAGTGCTATAAATTTAATGAAAAATCCTATTTAACAATCATGAATAAAATATATTGAAATTAAATACTATTTCATAAGAGATTATGTGCTTAGAGGAGATATCTTACTTGAATTTATAAATAGTAAGAATCAATTAGTGGATATCTTTACAAAACCCTTACATGAATATAGGTTTTGTCATATTAGAAAGGAACTTTGTATGATTTGTCTTGATTAATTTACTCTATATGTGTTATTTCATACATATGTGACATGACATACATAATTTCTTAGAAATAAGTTCATGTTAGTTAGGAAATAACTTTAGGGTTGCAAGATAGTAAGCTTGTTGCTATCTTAAGCTTCTGGAAGGTTTGAAAATCTGAAAATTAAAATTTTCAATTTTCTAAATCGTGCCAAATCATATCTCTGGCGTCAAAAAGACATTCCTACAAAATTCACTGTTATATATAATCTCCTTTTATACTTAAAAGTACTTCCATTTTTTTCTTCTAAAATAAAAGCATTTTAATATTTAAATTATGTTTTAACTCTTAGGCATTTATTTTTCCACTAACTACTTAGATTTAATGAAATCTGGGATTGTACTTCTTAAATCTGATTTTTTCAAGAAAAATAAAACTTATTTCATCAAATAAATACAATATTCCTAAGGAAGTTAGTTCGTATTCTTCCTTGCACTAAAAAACCTAAAAAATTATTTCATTTTTATGTTCCTTATTTTTAAAACTCGTAATCCTCAATCTAGATTTCTTTAAGCCTTCTAATCAAGAAACCTTCTAATAACATTTCAATATCTTTATCTCTTCTTTAGATACCCATTCCAATACTATCTTTGTTTTTGTTCGATAAACCTTTCTTCTGTCAATGGCTTAATTTATAATATTAATGAAAATGATTTTAGAGATGTGTTTGTCACTAGTTAATATAGCAACAATATTAAGATGAGAAGGTTTGTTAAACCTCGAAAAGTTAATATTTAGTTGTTGGAAAATAAAAGAGTAAAGTGTTTCAAATGGCTAAAAGAAATGCAATGGGAGGAACTCGTGAAAATGGATGAATTGTTATATAAAAAATACATAAAGGTCTTTTATGTCAATGTTAAGTCTTCTAAGGATGGCAAAGAGTTATAGATTTACATAAATGGATAAGAACAAAAGGTTAGTTTAGGACTAATGGACTATTTATTGGGATCCCTAAATGATAGAGCTTAATTAAACCTAAGCAGAACCATTAAATTTTAAAATTATTTCAACTTTAGAAGATGAGTTTGAAAGATAGGAAGCAAAAATACAAAGAAAGCTCTTCTAGCAATCCAACTGTCAATGAACTGCAAGATTCTGCACTATTACATTTATAATGTTGTGCCCTAAGGAAGGCTTAATGAGCAATGTAAATAATTTTGAAGCAATTTTGTTATGGGCCATAGAGATTAGATTTAGGATCAATTTGGGGTATTTGATAACTAAGCAAATTTTGTCTATTAGGGATAGAGCTAATGCTCACATAAGATATGATATGATGATTACTAAAATCCTAAAACACTTTAAAGTAGATTTGTTTAGGGAAAAAGGACAAGAAGTTTCTAGTGGCAATGTCATGAATGATATCTAGCTCAGAATACTAACTTTCATTAAGGAACTTGAGCTTCTTGCCAAGATGAATAGAAAAGTTATTGACTTAAAAAATTATTTAGCTAAGGTTCATAGAGATAGAAAATTAAAGAAGAAATTTGTAGAAGAAGTGGAAGAAAAAAAGGAGAAAGAAGAAACAAATAACCTCTTTCGAGTGTTTGCTAAAGGAATATGTATTAGTGAAAGGGAAAGTTTAGGAAGAAAAAAGTTTGATAAAGGGAAGTTTAATAGAGCAAAAGGAAAAAGGAAATTGGAAGAAGACCCTAGAGAAGCAAAAGCCAAAAATATGAAAAGAGCTGCCAAAGCTCTAAAAATCATAAAGTTAGGAAGTAGTAGTGTTAAGAAGAAAGAGAAGAAAATAAGTGGAGAAAGAAGAAGATCTAGCAGAGTAAGAAAAGTTAGTTTTGTACACAACTACTATAAAATAAAAGTAAGAAAGTCAAAAGCTAAGGAAGTTATTAAGTTAGAATTTGACTCTAAGAAAATAGAGATAATTCATGATGAATCTAATATTGAGCTTGCGGATAAACAATATATGAATAGATTGCTGGACATTAAAATTGAAATTACCATAGCTAGGAAAAGATAACTAGAAGAAGAGATTAGAAAGCTTAAAGAAGAGCTTAACATAGTGGATATTGAAGAAGAAATAGAAGAGGAAGAAGAGGAAATTCAGATAGGAGAAAAGGAAGAGAAGGATAATAAAGAAAAGAAAGAGAAAGAGAAAGAAGAAGAATAACTTGTTAGTAATTAAAAAAATGAAACATGATATGAACCATTAATTAGCATAGAAGAAGAAGATGAAATGGATGGATCTAATTTAGGAGTTGATGTAAAGTTTAGTATACTAGTACATGAGGAAGTAGAAGAGTACGTAGGCATTGAGGTAGAATCTTCTAAAGATATTGTTGTAGTTCCTAAATCTAAAAGCAATAGCAGTCCTCCTTAGGGCTTCTTTGATTTGCAACCTCTACAATTATGTTTCAATTTCTAGACTTCTCAAGTTCTACCATTTCTCGAAGATCTTTTTCTACTATCCAACTTGGTTGAGCCATATTTTTGTGAAATGGGGAGACCACAAACTCCAATCTAGTGTTCCTTTTGCCTAATAATCATTGAGTTCTTTGCAACTTAAGAAAATGAGCCTAGACAATGGATTATTTAGGTAAAACAACCTAGCCAAACTCCCTCAACCTTGCTATACATCCTTGATTAGAACACTCTTAACCCTACTACAGTAATATTTACTAAATCACCACCTATTGAAACACTAGATGTAGAATTACTTTGAATAGACAAAACTAAAGACACTTCACCAAAACTATAGCCTTCTCCATTATATTCCAACCAAAAAACACTTGATCCTTTCACTTTCTTTACCGATCTTATGGTGCAAGAGGCTTACATTCCTACCCTACACTATCTTTTAACTATGGATGAACAAGCAGGTTCATCCAATTTCAAGCTAAGTAATGAAGACAGAATTAATAAGCTTGAAAGAGATCTTGTTAATCTATCCAATAAAGTTAATAGTGGCTTCTAAGATTTACTAGCTCAAATAAAAATGGTAATTAATTTGCTGATATCATAGAACAAATCCTCTAAGAAGCTTGAATAGCATAGTTCAATTGACCTAGGCATATGCATTATAGATTTTAGGCATTTCACCTTTGTATATGTATCTAAAATTGTTAGAACATGTTAACTTTTGTTAGTAGTTTTAGTTGAGGGATTCACATATTTTAATGTTACTTCTTTATGAATAGCTTTTGTAGATAGTTATTTATCATCTTTTGACTTTTATATCTACTTCTTGTCTATCTTTTTATCTATTATATCATTGTCTAATATATCTTTTCAATGAAGAATTGAATATTTTAGATGCTTCTGATCTTACATTTTATTGTTCTGCTTTGTTGATTGTCTATTTTTGTTCAATGTTCCTTTGTTTTGATTTTTAATGACTTTTGACTTGACACTATCACTTTTTTAATGTTCTTTCTTATCTTTCATATTATGATTTTCATCACTATTAATTTCCTCCACTTATTTTCTAACCTATAACTTATTTTTTTTTTATCTTTTTACCTTTGTCTCTTTGTTATAATATGCTTTAGTCTCTTTTATTTTTCTCTTATTTATTATTGCTTTAGTACTGGTTTTTACTTTGATATGTTTGCTCTGCTTTTGCTTTACATTATTGTTTGTTCTATTGCCATTTTCTACCTTTACTCCATTACTATTATTTTCATACTAATTTTTCTCTATTTTTCTTACCCTAATGTTGTTTTTACTTCTGTTTATGCTTTTGTTCTGCCTTAATTTTTTTTCTTTGCTTTGATATTGCCTTTTTATTTCTCTCCTATTTTTTATATTTTTTTTGCTAATGCCAAAAGGAGGAGAGAAAGGAGGATGCAAAATTTTTAAAGAAAATGCAAACTTTTTTTTTCAAAAAAAGAAAAATTTTAAAAAAGCATCTTTTTTAAGGGAGAGATGATTTGAAAAAAAAATACCCATGTTTTTAGGGGGTAGTTTTTTTCCCAAGACACCTTAGACTCAAGGGGAGCTTTTTAAAGCAATACATGGTTTTAATATAATTCTTTTCCATGTTTTGACACCTTTAAAAAATTGAATCATGCTTGCTTTGATATTTCTAATATACTTATATTACTTTGATAACCTTTATATGATTTAAAATTATTATTTTTAGCAAAATTTTGCAAAGGTTTGTTATTATCAAAAAATGGGGAGAATGAGGAAACAAATAGGGAAACAAAATTAGATTTAATTAAATATTTGTAAAAGTTGAAACTTGAGTTTATTAGTTTCGATTATTATTCAACTTATTTGGGTTTAAAAATTAAATGGATTATGTTTGTCAAGCCTTTCAAAATTTTTTAGGCCATTACACTTTCATATTGCAAAAGCCCAATTATATTTTTCCATGTGAAGAAAATATTTTATGATTTCCTGTTTATTTTTATTTTTAAAAATGTAAAACATGCTCACCAAGTAAAAATTCTATTGGCTATAATATAATATTTACTTTTCAAAGGAAAGATGACATGATTCAATGGTTAATATTTATTAGTCACTTTGAGTCTTTGATTTGTGAGAAAAGAAAAATAAAAGGGAATTTCAATTTTTAATAGCCTAACATGTGTTAAACTTAATATTAAATTATATAGACTGTCTTGATAACTTTTTATAATTAGGTGAATAGTTATTGAATGATACATACATAGTACAAGTTAGTTGAATTAATATTTTAGAAAATAGTACAGTTTTAATGAAATAATAATGTGGTTGCTATCTTATGCCAAAAATTGAGAAAAAGTGAAAATAATTTAAATTCTGACATACACAGTACCTACATGATATCTTCAAATAGTGTAATATTCTAGGAAGCTTATAAGGTAAGCCAACACTTTATGGAGCCATTTCTCAAAATTCAAATTATTTGGAGCTAAAAGTTTAATTTTAAAATTGGAGCCAAAAGACAACTTGGAGCCCAAGTTGGTTTTCATTTATAAATAGGCTACATACTTATGAAGATGAGATATGAGAAAAATATAAAAGCTTTGCATTATAACTTGTAAATTTTCTCTAGCTTTCACTTTAAAAAAATCTTAGTTCTCATTTTTTTCTCATTGTAGAATCAAAACTTATATATCTACTCAAAAGAGTATTAGTGAGTGAAAATTTGTAAATCTCTTTTAGAGATTGTGAGGAAAATACCTTCTTGTATTCTTTAAGAAAATTCTAGTGGAGATTGAAATAATTTTGTAAAGGTAGGTAGTGGTGAAATCTTAGTGGAGGTTAAAACATTTTGTAAAGTTAGGTGGTGGTGAAATTCTAGTAAAGATTAAAATAATCTTGTAAAGCTCGGTGGCTGAGAAAATCCTAGTGAAGATTGAGAGTATCTTATAAAGTTAGGTAGTGCAACTTGATAAAAATTAATTAATATATCAAGTGATACTTGATAGCTTAAAAAGAGAGGAATAGATGTAGAAAACATTCTTTTTAGACAATTAAACTTCTATAAAAATTCTTGGTGTCATTTCTATTCTCCTTTACTTATCTCTTATTTTATCTCTATTTTTTATTATCTTTGTATCTTGAAAGTTGTATTACTTCATAGAAAAAGAAATTAACATTTTTCATTGCATTTATTAAAGATACATTTTTAAAGACCTTTTAGAAAATACTTTCAATCATTAATAAAAGATTGCATATTTTGAAACTATATATTCACCATTTTTGAAGAATTTTAATTGATCTTTACAATTTATTATTTTAATATCATTAAAATTATTTTACTAAATTTTTGTTAAAAGTCAATTCATCCCTCTCCTAACTTATAAGCTCTATCAATCATGCCATGAAATAACAAATTTTTAGATTTTGTTATTTATTTATTTATTTTTATTTTTATCTCGTTTAACTTATAAAAATTAAGAGACAAGGTAAAATTATTAAATCTTTTAATCTCCTCAAATAAAGTCATTGCTATAATTTCTATTTTTAAATCTTATTCTCAAATTTTAAATTAAATTAAAACTTTTGAGCGGCTGACAGCGACTCTAAAGTTTTAATTTAATGGAAAACTTAAAAGTCGAATTGAAAAATAAAACACTACAATACTTTTATGTGTATAATTTATGCGGAATTGATTAATGTAATTCAGTCATGACAAATAATTTTATGAAATTCGGGCTCCCGAATCACAATCAACTAAATCTGACAAATTATTCAGCATTTTCCTCAAGTTTAATATTTGTCGGAGTAAAACTGCTTTTCGACACAAGTATTTAATTATGTTTTTGCGTTGCCAAAAGGAAATAAAAGCCATATTTAACCAACACACGGAGATTGATTTTAGACCACATGCAAACAAACAATATTGATCCCCTATTCTTGTGTGATTTTCCATTAAATTTTCATAGTCCAACTCTCCACTGCCATCCTCACCAATGAAAGCCCAAAAGATATGAATTTTGCAGTTTGATTTCGACGTATAATGATGCTAAAAATATGGCCAACTTAACAAATCAACAAAAAAATTATTCAAAAATAGATTAGTCTCAGATTGACATGTAAACTGACACAATTCATTTCTAACTGTTTGCAGAAAAAGAGGAATAACATGCAAAGAAAGTTAAGAGAGATTAATCAAACCGGTTCTTTTTGGTCTTCCATCATCGTCAAATTCCTTGTTAGATGTCGGGAAAGCACCTGAGCCAGATTCATCCTCCATAGCCTTTGATTGCAGACACAAGAAAAGGATTTGTCAATTTAAATTATTCAATCAGAGAATCGAAATCTGATATCTTTAAAAAACACAGTCAAGATATGGTGATATGTTCGAGCAACCGGAAGTCTTATATTCCAATCTTTCTACTAAATGTAATGTAAAAGATAAAACCAAACAAAACAAAGCTAAGAGATTTGCTGACCAAAGTGGTGGCGGTTCACAAGAGAGATCAGAGCGATTGCGCAACAAATTAGGTAGGCGCCATACATAATTGGAGGCCTTTGCACTTGAAAGAGGACTCCCATTTATGAAGGAAGAAGACGCAAATACATTGTAAAATTGTAGAGCCGTTTTCCTTCCGGAATTCCTATCACATTGATGTTGCTATAGAATATAAAATGTTTACTTCGATATTTAGTGGTAACCCTATATTTAAAGCTTGAAAGGGAAATCCTGGATCCCGGCAACCAAATTTGTTTTTAGAAATAAATGTTCACTGTATAAAGGTTATTATATAACTTTCCTTAAATTTGATATATGTTAATTTGCAATAATGGCATCCTTCCATCTCATCTTTGTGTATTGGGACATTATTTTATTTTTTTTTGGCCATCATTATCATAAAAATTAGACTTTTTTTTGGGACCTTTCTATTAATCATAATATATACAGTAAGTATTAAAACTTCTTAATGTTGCGGTAATTTTAGAAAAAAATTTTTCAATTTAAGGTGATGCACTGAATAAAAAAAATTCTATCTAGAAAATTATTAAAAAAATTAATTTGTTGAATTTTGTAGTTTGTAAATTATAAGAATATTAGACAATTTTACATTTGGTAGAATAAAATATGAATAGTTTTATCAATTTACACGTTGCTTCTCATCTAGGAGACAAGAAGTATCATATGGAAGAGATATAATTGTTGAAGAAAACGGTAATTGTCCATTGCCTGTAAGAGCGATTCACTCCTAGTTTTCTTAATAATGAAAACTATTAGAGTCTCCGTGCATAGGCACACAAGATAGTTATAATGTATTTGGTGTTACAGCTGCGCTTTACAAGCAAATAAAAAAGCATAAAATTAAAAAAAATATATTTAATACTTTATTAAAATTTGAAAGTAATAAATAAAAAGAAATATTTTTTTAAATATAAAAAATAAAGGGAATATGATATAATCAGAAATGTCTTACAATGATTTTATTCAAATCAATTATTCCTGAAAGTATTTTACTTATTGTACTTATTTTAAATATTGTTTAATAAAGTTCATGGAGCACTAAGGGATGAGGTCGTACGAAGAGACGACAATCATAAAGCGTGATGTGATTTTTTAGTAGTCTTGATCTTAAATGCTCATGGTCATAGAATGGGAATGGACACCAATGGTTTAAATAGACCAACACAAATGTTGCATACATCTCGCTCGATACATATTGGTGTAAAATACCATTATATATGTGGATGCTTATTAGGGAAGTGAGTTCACTAATTCTTGAATGGAATATGAATAAACCCAATGTGAATTGTCATGTTAATTACAATGGTGTTGATTGGCCCTTAAACTTGAAACATCACGGTAATGTTATGGGTAAATGAGTAAATTCATCATTAAAAAAAGTTAGATTGATATTAAATTAGCCTTAATTTTTATTATAATATCAATGTAGTCCAACTTCTTTTTAATTTGATATAGTTCCTATAGGTTAAGCGCTCTTCTCAAGGAAATCGGGAATAAAAAAAATTTAAATAGGTTTGATTCTTTATTAGATCATAAAAACTTAGGGTTAATTTATATCATCTTAACTTGATTATGATTTCTCTATTTTTTAATAATACTAAGTCGGTTTCTTCTTCTACTCGTATTGAATAGAATAGGTTGAGCCAATCCTATAGTTAATATTATAATTTATTTTTCTATGTGAAATTGATTTAATCTCATTTTAATCAAGTGGCTTTACATGTTCATACATGAATTTGCTTATATGAAAATTAAAAATTGGCATTGAAAAATAAAGCAGCAATAAAAATTGTATGAAAATAAAAATTTTTCACCTAAAACAAAATCCTTAATAAAAACTTCTATCTAAAACAAAATTGCAAATTCCTATCACTAAATATAGGAAAAAACTCATATAAAGTAAAAATTTTAATCCATTACCATTTTAACTACATTTGAATAAGGATAAAGCCTTATAAAAACATAAAAAACTTTCAACATGTTTGTTGTTGTTGATGATACAACTGCAAAGTATAAATCTCATTTCAAATATTTTATTTTTTATGTTTCTCATTTATAAATATGGAAAGTTTGAATCTCTTTATTGTTTAGTTGATAATTTTTGGTTTGGACTTTGATTTAGTTATTTGAATTGCAATCTATTTTGATATTTGGTGTTGTTATTTTTTATGTTGATGCTATTTGTTACTATTACTAAAGTTTAAGGCTATGTTAATTTATTATATTATAAGGACTTAAAACCTAATCCTGTTTGATCAAATATTTATTTCATTTTTTAATAAATTCACTCATTGTTTAGTTTATTGGTTGATTTTTTAAAGCAATAGCACTATTTGATATTCAAGCTTTAATTTTTTTTCTTTGAGAGCAAAACATAATACTTTTTTTAAAAAATTATTTTCTAACTTAACTTAATATTTATATTCTTTAATTAGTTCACAATTAATTTTAGCAGATTTAATTGCAACTCAAGTTTGTTAACAAAAAATACAAAACATGTTTTTTTGGAGAGAGATACTATTTCACCAATTGAGTCACATGTATCTAACATATTCATATCTAATACATTGCTAAACTAATATCAAATTAATAAGAGTTAAAACTAATATAATATCAATATAATATTTTAAAATTGATTTGATGTCAATATAACAATAATATTAATAGTATGATCGATTTGATACCAAATTAAATGAAACTAAATTAAATTTAAATCATAATAAAAATTAAAATTAATTTAATATCAATCTAATCTTTAAAGAACAAATTTAGCCATTTACTAATTTGTTATGCTTTAAGGTTTTATGATTCCAAGGAATTATAAGAGGGGCAAATGTTGAATACATCTTGATTATGCATGAAATTTTTGAATGTTAAAAATGATCTATCTAGGGGAAAGTGTCCTATACTTTCTGAATATCTTGAGTTTTTCTATGTTTCATATGAGTCACACATAAAAAGATAGCTACATGGTTATCAGATGGTTAGGATTTTCAACTTAATACCAATGGAAGGATTGTACTTTATAATAATTGTAATAAAAAAGATTTATATTTATAATTTACTCTAACCAAATATTAAAATATATTATTAAAAATTAATCAAATTTAACACTTTTAAATATCTTAAAATTAAATCAAAGGAATTGCTTTTCTTGGGTTCTGATAAGTAACCCAGGATTCTACTTAAGGCCAAATGCAACACAACACTTTATGGAGGAAATTGACCTAATTGAGTAAAATAAGAAGCAGAAGCATGAAACCAGAGGCTTTGAAGATGGTACCACTAATCTACAATTTTATACCAATCTAGTTTTATAACCATAAGTAGACAATAATCATTTGAGTTAATATGCACTATACAAGTTTGCACTCTTGGGTTTTCTAGGAGATGACAACAGTAATGAGATAGACCAAGACATTAAGGATTCTGAGAATTCGATGGAAAGGGATGATGATCCAACAAATTTTAATTCTAATTTAGATGGTAGTAAAGGTGATTGTGGAGTGGAGGTTATTGATAAAATTGTAAAAGGTAATAGAATTTGTCCTATTCTAAAACTTAATGATAATGAAATTGAACGTATACGTAAACCATGGTGAAACTACCTTATTGTTGAATTACTAGGCAAAATAGTTAGCTTTCGATTCCTTGAGAAGAATTAATGCAATTATAGAAAGAAGTAGGAGGATTTGAGCTAGTTGACTTAGGATATGATTTCTATCTAGTTAAATTTATCTTAAGGGGCAATAAGGACCTATTATTAATTGGAGGCCCATGGCTAATTTCATATTATTATTAATAGTTGAAGAGTGGGTTCTAAATTTTAATTGGGCCATGGCAAATATTGATAAAATAGTTATGTGGGTGCCATTTCCAAAATTAGCTATTAAGTATTATAAACTATAAGTTTCTTCGTGCTATTGGTAATAGAATTGGAAAAATAATTAAAATTAATTATATGACAAAGGATTGGGCCAGGGGAAAATATACATGTGTTTGGGTTTTGATTAATCTCAATGAGCCTTTACTTCCATAATTTAGAGTAAGGATTGAGGATATCAAAATAGAGTATGAAGGGATTCATTTAATTTGTTTCAAATATGGATGTTATGGTCACTACATTGATAGGTGCAAAGAGAAGGGAGTTTTGCATAAGAATGATAATAATGGTATAATAGATAAAGAAAGGATAAATAATATGGCTGATTCTCTACTATTGCATAACAAGAAATTTAACAAAACTAACCTTTTATGCAGTTTAGGGACTGGATGGTGGTTCAAAGACTAAACTAATGTAGAAGATTAAGAGTCAGACAAAAAAACACAGGTGAATTCAAAATTAGAAGGATCTCAATTTGCAGCCTTTACTAATCCAATGTTTAAATATGAGTTAGGTGACCAAGTTAAAAAAGAGATTAAGTTAAATGTAGGGCTAGTAGACAAAGAAAACATTAACCTAAATACTTTAATCTTTAAGCAATCAAATTTTAAAAAGCAGGAAATGAGAACTAATTGTAAAGCCTTAACCATGATTGATAATAATCAGATGATAGTATCTAAGATTGATAAGAGAGATAATATTATGGTGGGCTCTTCGAGTAAAACAAATAAACTACAACAAATTTAGAATATAATACAATAGAAAATAGACATGTAGTCAATCCTATCTTATGATTCTTGAAAACAATTAGAGTTACAACATCTCCTTGCCTTATTTATTTATATTGACTAACATACTCATTCGAGCTCAAATATCATAATTATTGATACTATAGGGAAGCTTCCTAACCCATGTATAAATCCAAAACTACCTTCTGTGCCTTTACTTTAATATGACTCCATGATTGAGGAGTCATAGTAGAGTGGCGAGTCATCCATGCAACTAGAATTAGCCTAAGGCAATAATATAGATGTTGCCTAAGTTGAATGACCATATTCGATTAGTTTTTTATTTCTATTTCTCATATGTATAAAATAAAGTTTATAACATGGATTTGCAGGGGAGTTGGTAACTTGAAATTCATTATTCAAGCCAAAAATGTCCTTGAGAAATATAGGCTAATTGTGATTGCATTACTTGAAACCAAAGTTGACTCCAATAGAGCTCATGGCATATTCCACATTATGCACTTTTCTAATTTCTTTATTAAGGAAGGATAAGGGATGGTAGACGGAATATGGATTGGTTGGAAATTAAATAGAGTAAAATTAGAAGTCATTAAGATTACTCACCAGTTTGTCCACCTTAAAGTTCTTGACAATAATGATGTGTTTTATTTTCTAACAGTGGTATATATGAGTTTTCATATGGAAGCCTGTAGGGAATATTAATCTCAACTTTTAGAGCTCTCAAAATCTATCCAAGAACCATGGATGTTTTTTGGTGATTTTAATAATATTACTCATTTTATGGGAGAAAATAAGGTTCCTTAATTAAAAAGATATAAGGAATTTTTTACTTAGATCAACAAATGTGGTTTGATGGACTTCGATTGGCAACATTCCTGCTTACTTGAAGAGGTTTAATTTGGGAAGGCTATGATTGAATATTTCAATAAGTTGATAAAGGTTTATGCAACATGGATAAAAAATATAAATTTTATAATGCTACTGTCATGATACTTCCAAGAGTATATTTGGATTATCACCTAATTATGATTGACACTTATGGTAAAAAAATTGAGAGACATAATCCACCTTTTTCTCTTTGAAGTTGCATGGATATTATATGGATATTTTCCTCAATTTCTAGATAAAAGCTAGAATAATTAACAACCTTTCCTTGATAATATTTGAAATATACCAAGTAACCTTGCAATTTGGAATAAAGAGGTTTTTAGCCCTATTAAACAAAAAAAGATTACACTCCTTGCTTGTATAAAAAAGGTGCAATTGGTGCTAGAAAGGAAATTGAACCGATACTTAGATACTCTAAAGAAGCAACTACAAAAAGAACCTTTTGATGTTTTGAAACAAAAGGAAGTTTTTTAGTATCAAAAGTTAAGAATTTGTTGGATCTAAGATGGGGATCGAAACACTAAATTCTACCATATCGGAAGAAGAGATAATACAGAGTCAATGTTACGAGACTTTAATGGCACATTGATTAACGATAAGGAGCATCTAAATAATATGGTTGTGACCTACTTTAGAAATCTCTTCATCGAAGATTATAATAAGCACATTTCACTCCAAACTTATTATTCATTCTCTTCAGTTGGAGCAAATTAGAAACTTAAATAAAAAAGTTACATATTAGGAAATCAAATGTGCAATGTTTGATATAGGTGTGTCTAAAACTCTAGGTCATGATGGATTACTAGCTAACTTTTATCAAGCAAACTAGAATAAGATAGGTCATAACCTCTCAGTGTTTATAAATGCAATTTTTAAAGGAAATAATGATGTAAGCTATGTCAACTAAATTAATTACTTTGATTCCTAAGGTGAGTTAATCAGAATTTATAAATTAGTTTCAATTTATCTCTTTATGTAATGTGAGTTATAAATGCATTATTAAAGTGATTGTAAATCGATTGAAATCTTTCCTGCCTAATAGAATCTCACCATTTCAATCAAACTTTATCTAGGGAGGTGTATTCAAGATAATATTATAATAACGAGCGAGATGATCCATTCTATGAGAAAAAAGAAAAGGAAAACTAGATTTATGGCTTTAAAGATAGATCTAAAAAAGGCCTATGATAAAATTAAATGATGCTTTTTATTAGATGTACTAAAAGAGACTGGTCTCCCTATCAACTTATCTTAATGATTATGAGATATGTCCTTACCTCTAAGCTAAATGTTTAATGGAATGGTAATAAAATAGTTCAATTCCAACCATCAAGAGGTATTAGATAAGGGGATCCTATCTTTCCTTATCTTTTTGTTCTATGTATGAAAAAAAACTTCTCATATAATTATGGATGAAGTCAATGCTGGGAAATAGAAGCCAATCAAAGATGGAAGATCGAGACCTTTTATCTCTTATCTCATGTCTGCTGATGATCTTATTTTATTTATAGAATTCTCTCTTGATCAAATGAGATGCATCCTAAGATGTTTATCACTTTTTTGTGAAGCTTCGAGCTAAAAAGTAATCCATGCCAAATCAAAGATCTTTTTCTCTAAAAACCTAAATCCCTCAATAATTCAAGAAGTTATAGACTTTAGTGGTTTCTCTCAAACCTATAATTTAAGGAGATATCTTGGCATCAATTTGCAATCATCCAGAAGAAACAGATAATGATTTGATGAATTACTTACTAAAGTTAATTAAAAACTTGCAAGATGGCAAACCAAAGTGTTATCTATGGTTGGAAGAATTATGCTTGTGAAATTTATCATTTTAAGTATCCCTATTTATAATATACAAGTGGAAAGAATTCCTAAATAGATTTACTTGAAGATAGAAAGGATGTAAAGAAATTTTATATGGGGCCATGATGAGAGTATATGGAAATCTCATCCCATTGGTTGGAAAAAAATTTACCAACCAAAAAAGTTTGGTGGGTTAGGTTTTAGAAACTTAGAGCAGATGAATACTGCTTATTTAATGAAGCTTTATTTTAAAATCTCCATTAAGGAAGACAGTTTATGGGTGAAGGTTATGAAGGGCAACTATGGCTGCAGAGTAAACTAGCCCTTAACTCTTATTGCATCCTTTAATGATTTGTTGCCATGGAAAGCCATTCATTCACTTCGAAAGAGACAAGCTGTGGTTTAATTTGGTGTGTTAATAATAGAGAAACAATCAAATTTTAGTTAGATAATTAACAAGGTCTTAACTAGCCTTTTTTAAATTTTGCACTACAAGAAGTGGACAATGATACCAAATTATTAATAATTAATAAGTTCATGCAAAATAACTTAGATTGGGACTAGAATTGCTTGAAGCTCTTTCTTTCACATAGCATATTAAGCAAACTCTAGGTGAAAATTCCTCCATCTCCGAAAGCTGGTGCAGATACTAAGGTATGGTTAACTAGTAAATTTGGAAACTTTTCTATCAAAGAAGCTTATGAATTCCTCACACGTCATACTTAGAGAGAATCATATAAACTCTGGACATTTATATGGAATATCCCTATTCCATAAAAAATGAAATGCTTTCTTTAGTAGGGCGGCTCATAATGGTCTTCTAACAAATCTTTACACTTGCAAATGGAGTTATAGTAGTCTTTTTTGCAGATTTTATGTTACAAAAGAGGAAATTATACTCCACATGCTAAGGGACTGTTTCATTGCTAACAAACTATGGTTATAACTCATTAACCTTGCTCATATTATAGACTTTAACACTTGTTCACTCGAAAATTAGTTTTGCATGAATCTTCTAAATTATCTATCATGAATCAGTAAGCTGCAAATTAAATGGACTACACTATAGGCAATAAGCTGTTGGTACTTATGTCAATGAAGAAATAAAGCGAAACACCAAGATAACTTTATCTATCCCTTCAACCTGGCTTATGTGGTTTTAAACAATGCTACACAAGTGAGTAATGCTTTTATGGAGGAAGGAAAATCTATGTATAGAACTGTGAACACAATCTCAATAGTTTGGGACCTTCCTCCAAAATCTTGGATTAAATTAAATACAGGCAGTCTAGTAAAGGATATTAATGAGATAGCCAGTTATGGTAGAGCTTTTTGGAATTGGAATAGTTCCTAGATACTTGTTTTTGCAAGAGTCTTAAGGAAATGCTCAGCCTATGTGGTAGAATGTTAAGGAGTCTTATATGGATTACAAATTGCATGGAATGAGGGATATAAAAAATTATTTTAGAATGTGATTCCAAAGCCCTTTATTATTGCCTAGTTTTTCCTATGCACAAAGGAGACCAACTACTTCAAGCTATCTATCGTTTGCTTCAGAAGGAATGAGAAGTTATCATTCAACACACATACAAAGAAGGAAATACTTGCGTAGATGAAATAGCTAATCTTAACCTTTCAATGGAACAAGGAACACACATATGCCATAGCCCTCCACCAAGAGTTTCTATTTTAATTCTTGCTAGTGTATCAAGAGTTTTTAATACTTGAGAACTTTCCTTTTAGTTTATTTTTTTTTGGGTCTGTAAGCCCCTTTTTATCATAAAAAAAAATCAAATTTAGAATTAATGAGATTGATTTTATATATGAAATTAAAAATATTTAATAAATCATGAATAATTGTATCCCAGCTTAGTGATGAACCTAATAAGTCATATATATTTAAGATTGGATGCATTTACAATATTTTTTAAAAATAAGATTAATTCAATTGTAAGATGTTTAATAATTTAACAATGACATAGTTGATAAAAGAAAAGAAATAAATATAAATAAAAACTCAATTTATTTATTTTATTAATGAATTGAAAATAAATATCAATAAAAAATAATATAAATGAATAATTTATTTATTTATTTTACTACGTGTTACTTTTGAAAAATTTTCATTAGGTTGTAGTTAACTAAGATTGTTGAACTAAAAATAAATTAATATTTATTTATTTCATTAAGTAATGTTTAAGGGAATTCCTTATTTACCAATTGACTAGGATTCTAGAAACTCTAGCAATATCCTAGAAGGAAGTTTTTTAGTAAGGAAGTCATGAGATAATTATAAAAGAATATCAACAAAAGTTATTAAAAATATTCATACAATACACAATAATGTTTGCATGAGTTTTAGCGGCTAGCCATCAATGCATGTGTGTATGCGTGTTGTTGAGTAAATTATGAAATATTGCTTTCTCCCCTTCTCCATTCTCTCTAATATTATTGCAACTTGTGATACTAGCACAAAACTATGATGGAATAAAAATTAATTGTATGAACTAACTTTAAAGGAGACCGGCTTAAATCTCTTGATTGAAGTTTTAAAACAATACAAAGATTTGTAATATATATATATATATATATATATATATATATATATATATATATATATATATATATATATATATCATTTGATTGTATGTTTGTAAATCAAACCAATTGAATGAATAATTATTGGGAAGGAAATTTAAACAAAATTTGAAGTGCTCAAAGGAATTTCAAATAGCTCAATGGTATTGATTAATTTTAATCTTAATTTTTAACTTTTAGCTGTTCATGTGATGAGTTAATTATGAAATATTGTTCTCACTCTTTTCTTTCTCTTTATAATTGTAGTTCATCCACATTTGTATGAAGGCGTGATAGAGTAGAGACCAGTTATGTAAATCAATCTTAAAAGAGATACATTTGAATCTCTCATTTAAAGTTCAATAACACATACAACTATAAAAATGAGTAAAAAATATAGTTTTTCATTTGATTGTACATTAATGAACCGGATTAAATGTATGAGTGATTGTGAAGAAAATTCAAATCAATTTTGAAGTGTTGGAAGCAACTTCCAACTTAAAGTTACTGTTAAATTTTATTTTTTGATTTTTTGCATTGACATGTGATGCAGTGTAAATTCCCCATATTTATCACTACTAGATCTCTTAAGATAAACAAACAATATATATTTAAAAATATTAATTTGATCAAACTAAAATACCAATAATAATACCTATTCAATAACTATTTGCAATAAAATTATAATGGCCAATCTTAAATATCAATAATAATGTTGCTAAATTCCTCGGACAATGTTGTAGCATGCTTTCAATAATTTGATTTTTCTTCTTTCCATTTCCACCTTCATCAAAATAAATACAATGCCATACTCTCTCTCTCTCTCTCTCTCTCTCTCTCACACGTATACGTATGTATATATATGTATATATATGTATATATATATATATACATACATATATATATACATACATACATATATATATACATACATATATATATATATATATACATATATATATACATACATATATATATATATATATACATACATATATATATATATATATATATATGTACCATCCATTCAACCAATGATATCAACTTTAATTTCTTCGTGTGTTTGCATAAATTTTATAATGTACATTCGATGCAAATGGTTATTAGGTAGGACCAAGGATTGCAAAATGTTGAACCCCTAAAAAATTATAAATGTATGATATCCAGCAAAACTGAAATCAACCCTTTTTCTCAAATTGTAACATATGCAAATAAATCCTACATCATAAAAACCGCTACTTTTCTTGATGATATGAAGCATCTTAAATGTCAATGGTTGCACATGCATTTTCTAGATGTTAATAATGTTGATACAAGCATTTTTAGTTATGCATATCATGTGTACAGCTCAGATTGTGCACATCATCTACGAGTTGTGCGTATGTCAAATGCACGTTATTGAACTAATAGTAATATAATATCTAAATATGAATAAAAATGATTTAAAAGTTTATCTACCTCACAAGGTAATAGGTAGGTTTCGTCAAGTTTGGCATTTGAATTAATATTTTTAATGCAAATAAATCTTAAAAATAAAAATGCATTGAGCACTACTGGAATTCTCGGGATCTCCGATGAATTTTGGCTGTTGGAAATTTCAAATAAAATCTGTCAAAAACAACATGATTGAAATTTAAAGGATTTGTGTTTTTGATGGAATTATATATTTATACCGCAATTCTGTCGAAATATTTAAAAAATTTGTTGAAAAATTAATGCAAATTTTCACATAAAAAATCTTGCTAATTCCAACATATTTCCAATGAATTTTTTAAATGTATGACTAATATTTCTATCGAAAATTTGAAATTATATGAAAAGCATGCATAAGTTTTTTCTTCTCATTTCTTCTTTTTTCTTGGTGCACATTTGAATTCCTGAAGTAGCTTGAGCTCTTATCTTAAATTTAGAAGTAAAATTTACAATTTTAAACATATTAATTTGTTAATTTTACCTATTGATTTTAATTTTTTTAAAACTTTTATGCAATTTTATATTGTGGTATCTATAGAGCATTTTTCATTCTCATCTCCTCCTTGCTTAGGAAGAGATTAGTAATAATTTTTGTTTATTTACTTTGAAATGTTTACTCTGGAATAACCTAGAGTATTTATTGAACTAAAAGGTGATTAGTTATTGAATTTCATACATGTATGTTGGTTAGAGTAGTTTAAGTAATTTCGTTTTATTTACTTAATTAGAAATGTTTATTTAGTTTTATTTAGTTAATTAAAAAGCTTTATTGGTTTTATTAAGTTAACTGCTCAAAATATTTATTTAGTTAATAATTTAGTTTTTTAGTCAAATGTTGAAAAGGTTTAATATTTTTAACTATTTAGTTAAAAAGAATATTTTTTTAAGTTTATCTAGTTAAATATTGGAAAGGGTAAATAGTTTTTAACTAGTTCATTAATTAGAAATATTTATTTAATTTTATTTAATTAAATGTTCAAAATGTTTAATAGTTTTAAGTATTTGGTTAATTAGAATTATTTATTTCATTTTATTTAGCTAATATGTTAGGCTTATTAAGTTAATTAGAAATGCTTATTTAGTTTTATTAAATTAAGTAGAAATACTTATGGTAGTTTTGTTTAGTTAATATTTTATAAATAATTTTTATTGAGAAGCAATTTAGATTAGTTAAATAATCAATTCTATCATACTTCTTAGTTCCTTATTGTTTGTTGCATTTTGAAAAAAATTATTTGTTCATTTTTATTTATCATTTTAGAATTTAAATGAAGCATTCCTTCTCTCTCTCTCTCTCTCTCTCTCTCTCTCTATATATATATATATATATATATATATATATATATATATATATATATATATATATATATATATATATATTCTTTTTTTAATTTTATATTTTTTTCATCGATAAATATTTTATTGTTCTAAACTTTTAATCTACTTATATTTATTCTATCATATTTCTCTTTATTTTCAATTAACTTAAACTTTGTGTATAAAAAATAATCTTGAAAAGTCCACAAAAAATTAATAAATTACATCACTTTTTAATATTTATGAAATTAGTTAAATATGAAAAATAATAAAGAATAGAGGGAGTACATATTAATTATAGTTGAAACTAGAAGGATATAGATGTGGCAAAGATGGGTGGGAAAACTTTAACCTAGTATTGGGTCATTACCATTAGTGCACGTACCTTCTGAGTACATGTTTGTGCCCATACTTGTGCAATCCCCTTTTCGCATTGTCACATCCTTCTTTAAGCAAGGTAGTACAATAATCATCTCCGGTTCTAAAAGGCTCCTCTTTGATGCAGTAACCTTCTTTATATGCAGCATTTGATATGTGCACTCCCTGGACAACCCATATTTGGTCTTAAGGAGATTCTCATGCCTTTTATTCCTCTTTAATTTATTTTGTATATTTAAAATTTTTCATTAAATTAAATTAATATAGTAATTAACTATAATAATTATTGTAATAGTTTCTTCTCCACCAAGGTGCTTATCATCTCCATTGCTCACATAATAAAGAGCAAGTTTAGCGTATTTCAAAGTAGATTCTAGAGCCAATCTAAAAGATATTCTTTGAGGAGTTTAAGGTACATATAGTTTCTTAATTACTTTTGTTGTTGCGTTTAATTTGTTATAAATACTTTCCATTCACATAAGTTTGACTATCTAATGTTGTTTTTTTTAATTGAAATTGTAGAAGTATTATATGTGGAGACTAGCTTATGAGCAACAAATGTAGAAGAATTTTAACTACAAAGGTTCTAACAAAATGAAGGACATTATGGTTAAGGTTAGAAAGACGAGGCCAGCAAAGCTTGAGTGAGTAACGGACAAGAAATGAGAGGCACTACACCATAAAAGGCTTTTAGCGGCAATTAAATTGCCTTTTAGCGGCAATAAAAATTGCCACTAATTCTTTTACCGGCAATTAGAAATTTGCCGTTGAAGCCTGTGTCGGCAAAGGCTATAGCGGCAATAAAGCTGAATGCCGGTAAATTTTGTAATAATTGCCGCTAAAAATGTTACACAATAACGGCAATTAATTAACGGCATATATTTTCGCCACTAATGCACTTATAACATGACCGGGATATACAATCTTTCGCGGCAAATGTTATGCCGCTATTTACCTTTGATAATTGCCGCTAAAAGTTTTCAATAATAACGGCAATTATTTAACGGCAAATGTTATTGCCTTTAATATCTAATGTTTAGTGGCAAATGTTAAGCCACTATTTATCTTAAATAATTGCCGCTAAAAATTTTTAACAGTGACAATAATTATTTAGCGGCAAATATTATTGCCTCTAATTCAAAATAACAAGCCAATCCACTCATTTTTATTGATAATATTTGGACACTAATTACCACAATAATTGCCGCTAAAACCACGATAATTGCCACTAAAGGAATTTAATAATAGTAGCAATTAATTAGCATCAAAACTATTGCCTCTAATTCAAAAGTGTTACTATTTTTTAGTGACAAATATTGTTGCCACTAAGATACTAATAGTTAACAATTCTCAATAAAACTCCAATTCATTGCAATTTTGCAACAATATTATTATACTTTTTAAACGTATTTTCATTATTGATATTTGGAATTCAAATTTAACTTTAATACAAAGAAGTTACTACTAAAAGATAATTGAATGTCACAAAATTATATCAAATTATATTAATTTCTCAAATAAACAAGTTTAGTATATGTCTAGTTCTAACACCTTCATATATTAGAAAATAGAAAATTACTCTAATAATTCATCCACCAATATCCATCCACACTCATAAAACTACTAGATAGCATTACAAATCTTCAACTATTTCCCAATCATCTTATCTTGAATACCTGTAAAAATAATAGAGTATGACCTGAAAAATTAAATTGGAAATAGTTAGAAGATTATACATAAACACACTTCGGTCTCAAAAAATATTCAATAAGTATTAGAATGGACTCCATTTCTAAAACCAATGAACTCCCAAACAATGACCACAAAACAAAGTTACAAGGAGTAGCTTGCTGCTACAAAGTAGTCAAATTTATATATAGAGGACAATGAGTACAAAAATAATCATATAAAGTTAAAAATATAGCTATGTGAAATAAGTACTAATTTTGATATACTAATCTAGGCAATATGTCAATAATTATAATTGATTATACTTAAATGCGCGTATATAGTTTTTTTATTCTATTACCTAATTTATTTATTTCAGGTGTATTCTGGCCTTTGTAACTAATGTAAAAAGAGATGTGAACATAAAATTCTTTGTCAGACAATTTGAGAAAATGCCTAAGACGTCACTGGTTTCATGCCTAAGACGTCAATTTGGTCAGCATCAGATGCTGCCGAATCACCGTATGTCTCCGTTTCGCTAAGTTTCATTCCCTCAATCACAAAGTTATTGGCAAATTGATCAGTTAATGGTATTCTAATGTCATGTTTTATGCTCAAGTTCAGCTATAAAATGACGTCACTGGTTGCATAAACACACGAGGCCAGAAAGCCTAGTAAATTAAGAACCCTTTGCTCCTTGAAAGAGAGTATTCTAAAATGGCATCACTTATGTGTTTGAAACCGAAAGCTGAGAAACCTGAAGCTTCTCCTTCCAACCCAGCCTCGAGGGAGACTAATCAGATTTAGAAACCGGGATGGATGCAGCTTTGATATAGAGTTGACTTTTAAAAGGAGAATTTTTTTTAACTACTTATTGTCATTAAAAAAAAACTAGTAGTCTTAAAATACTAGTGTGAACTACAAGTCCTTAAAAAACTAATAATCTTAAAATACTGGTCTAAAACCTTAAACAATGTCCAGAAGCAAAAACAGGGAGGCAGAATTAACATCATCTTGACAACAGGTTGTAAATAATAGATAACATCTCCCAAGGACATATTTCACTTATATCTATGGAGCAACTTTTATGCCTAAACTTAAATTAGATCTTTTCTGTAACTTTTTTTAATGCACTAATAAACCATCCTTTACTTAAATATTTCTTCCTTCTACTCAGTTATTCTTGGCTTTTTCTCAATTATTCTTGGAATGCCAATGACCTCAAGCAATCCCTTAAATATATAAAAAGAGATACAGAATAGGGAAGACATAGAATTCAAGTAAGTTACCATGTCCAATAATTGGATTGTTATTGGGAAGAACGACTTGAAATCTTGGCACTTGTGATAGTCCTATGCCTCTATGACCACTATTGGCATCAGGAACCTATAATAGGATTTGTAATCCCTCCATTTCTTTGCAATTGATTTTCTAATAAACACTTCACCGCGTTGTGGGAAGGAAAATTTCTTCTGCAAACATTACAATACAATCATACTATTGCATTAAGCATAAACATTTGGTTTAAAAGCATAAATAATTAATAATGTAAATGAGATATATTCATTGCAACCGAAGCATAACTTTTAGAATTACAAGTAGATGAATGCATAAAAATAGAAGAGGCCAAACTGGGTGTGGCTGAGAAATTGAAATGGAATTAAAACTACTAAATACTATATAATTCATTCTACTCATGCTAATTGCATACTCATAGCCTAGTCGTATTAGAACTCTAACCCTCTTCTAACTTTTGGCAAAAAATATTTGGCCAATATACATAAGTCATATCAAAATCTGATTTATTCACTTAATTCATATAATTTATTTTGCTCACCCTAGTTGTGTATTGTCGCCCAGTTATATTAGAATGAAGAATTCTCTCATGCAACCATCCCCCTTTAAATCATCAACTTTATCCATCTTAATTCATTAGTATCATGCAATAGGTATGAAATAGACAGCAGAAGGAACAAAATCATAATTAGAATTTATTATAATCTCTCAAAATTGCCCAGTGGCCACGTATCATGCAATAGGCCACATATCATGCACTGTAGATACTGTGAATAATGGACAAGAAGAAAACTATAAATTAAGGGAATGTGAGTGAATTCATCGAAATAAGATTCGCATAATTATGAAAGCATTATCATTTAGATTTATAGTCCTTAACCATATTATAATACTCATTCATATTTGCAATATGATCTGTTGACAAAAAAAAAGTATTAAAACTAGCTACTACATCATTTTATATGCCAACTATTCTGTGCAGCTAAATTAAAAATAGTATAATTATCCCTCCCAAACATTCCCATGACCCCACAGGATTGAAGATACCTGAAACTCCCGCAGACAATAGTCCAAAACCACTAGTGACTAAGTTTTGGTGATAGATTCTGCATTAAAAGTCAACCTATGACCAGTTCGTTCCTGCAATTTTCTACTCTTGCTGCGTTCTGCTCGTGGTCCTTTTCCCAGGGGTGACTCTTACTGCTAATTGCTGTCCACTTTGATCAAGTGGTCCTTTTTTATATTCTCAAGAATACATTATTATGATTCAATTTAAACATGCTAATTGAATACTCATAGCCTAGTCGTATTAGCATTCTAACCCTTTTCTAACTTTTGCTAAAAAATAATTGGCCAATATAGCATAAGTTTTATTGACCTCACTCCACACCGTGTTCTTGTCTGCCCTGTAGTACAAGCCATATTCTTGTATAGCCTATAGATTATACTATATATTAAGACATTGGCTCACAGGCTTTTCATGCCATTACCGAACATGGGTCATTCTTATAACGTATACTTTGCTAAGTACATTTAGCTATTCCCTATCTTATATATGCTAGTTCATTATCTCATGCATGGGTTTTTGTCTCTGGGTATATCTCATTCATTAATTACTCCATAAGCAAATCCCGTCCTTTTTTTATATATATAAAGCATAATCTATAGTTCAATTCTAAAATAACAGAGATCAAAAGTAGGGGAAGGGGGGAATAGAGAAAATAATATATGCTTCCACAAACAAAAGAGGATATCTGCGCTTCATGCCATTCTTTTGTGAAGGAGAAGCAACATAAAGATAGAATTGGTAAAAATTGACTACAGCAAAGGAGCTTAAAGAAGATGAAGGGTGAGAGTAATAAATTAAATGGGGACCACCACTAACATGAAAACTGCATACATTGCTTGCTGCCCTTAATCAGGGAAAGGGTCCAAAGTTTTTTCAGGCTTTTTAAACGTATTTTTCTTGTGATGGCTCCTCACTCCATATCGGTTTGGTTGGCCATCTTTTTGTCAAAGGAATTGCCTACAGATACGGAATTAGGGTGCTGTCAGTCAGGACCTAAATTGATTGGAATTGGATTTGCAACATTTGTATTTGACGATCAAGGTCTAGGTGAGCCAGAACCACTAACAGAGGAGTTGGATGAATTCATCTTGAAATTCCTTCCAACTCATATTTCTACACAGGATGCATGGCAGGACTTACCAGAAATCAAACTCCTTATGCCCACTTAATCGGTGCATCTCTCCCTCATAAGTTTTTATACATCTGCTAAGCTACTATTTCTGCCTACCCCTCACAAATTAAGAGCATTACTTCTTGACTTTAGTACTCTGATCTCTAATATCTACACACACACACACACACAGAGAGAGAGAGAGAGATAACGGTCTATATGACATATTTAAGATATTGCATTGAACACAAAAGTAGTGACTCATTTCTATAATTTTTCTAGTAATGAGGATGCAATGAGTTTTATTAAAATCATCAGCACAATGATATTTTAAAGCTAACCTGCTAGGAAGAACTAACAACGATAATAAAAATCATCAGCACAATGGCACACTCACTATTGTCAGCAGAACATAACTCCCTTCCTTGTTACTTCCTCCAATATTCCACCAAACCCAGCTTTGTTTTAACAGCCATTGCCTAAAAACTCTAGCATAGAAACCCAGATACCCATAAGAGATACAAATTTCAGTGAAATCATTGTTTCAAACAAAAACCCAAATACCCACAACTTTGAATTTTAACAAAAAAAATTCACAAATAAAAGACAATCAACTTGACATACCAGATGGTGAACCTTTGCTCTGTCGTTCAGGCTTGAAAGAACCCAACAAATGGCGACGAAAAGGCGAAACTCCCAACTCTTTCTTCTGCCGCTTGAAAGAACCCCAGCGAACGGACGAAAAGGTGAAAATCCTCACTCTCCGTAAACTACCCTTGGGGATTAATAGTCAATCTTCGATCAATGAAAAACTTCAAAAGAAAGGACTAGAGAATAGCCATAGCAATGTCTCCAAACAGTGGCTGGGTCAAAGGGTATGTGCGCTGGTTGAAGTCGTGGGAGAAAATTGCTGAAGTCCTCTGTTTGTGCAGTAAAAGGAATATTGAAGAAAGCTGCGTTTGGAAGAAAAATGGGTTCCCGCTTCTGTTTCGCGCCAAGAGT
Source organism: Sindora glabra (assembly GCA_020226215.1). Classification (NCBI taxonomy): domain Eukaryota; kingdom Viridiplantae; phylum Streptophyta; class Magnoliopsida; order Fabales; family Fabaceae; genus Sindora; species Sindora glabra. The sequence continues at coordinate 74,690,344 of CM035230.1, forward strand.
CATTGGAGTGAAAGAACAACACAATTAAAATTTTTTAGTTTTTACTGGCAATTAGAGTTAATTGCCACTAAATACTATAATTACAATGGCAAATTTTTATTTGCCGCAGATAGCTAAATAAAGTACATCAAATAGTGGCTTTTATATAATTGCCATTGAATATTTGCCACTAAAAGATGTTTTTGGTGTAGTGAGGGGATGTGCAAGTACCAAGATGATCCCAATATTAAACAAAAGTTCCAAAAAGAGAAAAGGAATAGGGCTTTGTACACAGCTAGGCAGGGTTAGTCATTGCACACTAGTAACTCTATTTTTATGGCTTAGTTCAGCTTAGGATGGTATGTAACTCACCTTAAATTTTATTTGTATATTCTTTTTAATTATAATTTAAAGTATTATAATAATTGCATTAATATTTTTCTTGTTGTGCATGCAGATTGCTAAAATTAAGGTTAAGCCCCTTGCAGATGGGTTATTTTCTTTGCAAACATCTCATAAAAAAAGACAAGTAGTGAATTTCCCTTAAAGTTGTAAAGTTTCATGTAAGTTTCTTCCCAAATATTTTTTTATTTTTTATTATTTATTTTCAATTAATTAATTATCTAATTGTGTGCAAGAGACTTTCAAGAAAAGAATAGAGAAGTTGACCTAGGTTAGAATGATAGGAGGGGTAGATGAAAAGGTAATTTGTTGGAAGGCGCTCAAACCTTTGATATAGTTTGAAGCATAAAAAAGTGCTAAGTTTATGGACTAGGGTTAGAGATTAGTATGGGGATAGCAGCTTTGACTTGTATGGCACACTTTGGTTGCATCCATGTGGCTTAAATGAACTAAATGCTATAAAAGATACATGTGATGAGATGCAAAATGACAAAGATCAAGGCTACACAGTACCAGTAACAAATATAACAATTGTAATTGCTTCCCTATAGCTATTATTGATACATGCCGCTACCTTTACCTATGTGTCCATCATTTACGTACACATAGCAGGCAGCTGGGGGGTGGTACTCCCTCCCACCTCTAGAATTTCTGAGGCCATCACAACTATGTTGATAGCGAGAACATTGCCAAAGATGGTTTTGTTGATTTGGGCTTTGTTTAACATTTTTTTTATTTTGAGTTTGTATTCATACTTTTTATATTATGAATGATAAAATTTACAAATTATATATTTTATATTTACATTCTTCTTTATTTATAAATTTAAAATTTCACTATTTTTTATTTAAGTAGATATATGTATGTTATTAAAAAAAATTAAAAAATGAATTATTTTTAACATTAGATTTCATTTTGGGGTGTTAAATACCTCCCAAAAATATTTTTTGATGGAAAATTAGTTAGAAAATAATTTTCAACAAGTATTTTTATGATAAATTATTTTTGTCAAAAATTTTCATTTTTGATAGATTTTTTTGTTAGTAATAGTGAAATTTTTTACAGTGCAAAATGCATAAATATCTATAACAAAAGTTTTGACAATGGCAACTTAAAGATAATGAATTTAAACTGAAAAAGAAATGTAAAGAATGATTTTAAAAATAAATATATTTATTGCACTAAAAATATTTTCAGAATAATAATATATGATATCAAAGGGAAAATGAGCAATTCTAGCAATGACAGAGGGCGGTGGAGTGGCTTCCTTTCTAACGAGATATATAAATATAAATAAATAGATTTCTCCTTTTTCATAAAAGAGGGCTTGTTATATCCTATGGTTTAAGGAGACATTATACTTTGGGGTTTAAAATTGATTCAATTTGATTTCGACTTCAAACTACATCCAAACCTAGATAAGCGAAGTTCAATTAATGTACAAGTAAATTTTAAGCTTTATATTATTTAATTTGAACTATTTTTTATTTTGATAATAAAATGTATATATTTTTTATTTTCATATTATATCTAAATAATACATAAAAATTCAATTATATTAATAATTGTTGATGTTCCATAAAAAATGTAATTTTTGTTGAATAAATTAATTTTTAATATTTGTTAATTTATACTAAATATAATTATTAATATTATATGATGACTATTGATGTATTTTGTGATAGACTTGATAATTGTAGAGAAATTCAGGGTGGAATATACTTTAATCCCTTAAAGTAAGCTCTATTACCGTATAACTTCCCTCAACTTTCAAAACGTACAACTCTTCTTAATTATTGTAAAAGATGAAAAATGAAGGAAACGACAATCACTCTCCTAACTCTCAGATGACTCTTTTTTAAACCCTTGGACATAAATTTATCCAATTTTGTTGTTGTTGTTGTTGCTGCTGCTGTACTTTTTTCTTTTTTTATTTCGTGACTCTTGTATTTAGAGTGAATACATTTATTGAGGCATTTAAATACACGTAGGAATAGGATTAAAAAACAAGTTACCTGACCTTTTCTCTACATTGATGAAGCCGTTCTTTTTGAAAATGAGAAAGGGATATTCTCCTTGAAAAGAGTTGATAGAATGAAAATAAATACCGCTTACAAACACTAAAATTACAATAAAGCTCTCCATTCTCCCTTCAAATTTGTAATTATAGTGCCTCTAAAAACCCTTGTGCAAAGCACCAAAGATAAGCCAAAAACACTACCGGATCGCTAAAATCCTCCAAAAGGGCATAGAAATGAAATGTAGCTGTGGTTGAGCTTTAAGAAATGAAAAACCAAACATTTCAGAAATACCTAGCCGTTCCTCTTTAATTGGTTGGCTTATTCAGGTGTAAATAAAATTGTGTTGGGTTTTGCTTGCGGACCTACATCAAACCCCAAAACAAATGACTGAAGTGAGCAGTCAGTAAATCCTCCAGTTCACAACCCAGAGTCAAAAGCCACTTTACCAGCAACATCAATGCCAATCTGTTCAATGGCAGTTTCTAACTCACGTGCCGCTCTGTGTTGGCATAAAAGTAGGACAATATTACGGAGTCATCAAAATTACATCATAGGCAAAATTTTTCTGTCAATAGAGCTCGATGACTTCACCCCCATGCATATTTTGGAATTTTAGTCATTGCCCATGTTTGACAAATGGCTTTTTGTTCAACTTTTGATTGGTTTGATTAAAATTAATTAATTGACTTATTTAATCAGTTAATTTTGTATTTGACAATAAGTTATTTAAGTAACTAATTGCCAAGCAAATTACCATTTTGCAAAAGGCTAGTAAGACTAGCATTTTGCATTCAGCTGGTGCATTAATAATTACAACAAGATGAAATTGCTCCTAATTAATTTTAATATTTTTTAATTTTTCCTTTTAGGAAATTGAGTGGCTGCTTTCTTCGTTTCTCCATTTGGTAAGGCTACAGCGCCAGCGCCAATCAATTCAAAGGTTGTGCCTTCGATAATTTTAGATTTATATATTATATTATTTTAAAAATATTTAATATATAATAAATTAAAGTAACATGTTATTTATAAAAAATATAAATTTATTAAATATAAAATTTAAACTATTAAAATAAAAGAATACTTAAATAACTTATAAAATATATATATATATATCATTATATATGTAACTTCATATATAAAAAGCCAATTATAAAGAATATATTTTGATAAATATTTTATTCAATTAACTAATGTAATCAATTAATTAAAACAGTTAATACAATCAATTATCAGTTAACTCTTAACGTAATCAATTAATTGTCAAATAAGATCCGTATCTATAGCTTTTTCAGATCCACGGATACCAGCTTTATCTATTAACTTTCCATGCACATATACTCTACCTATATAACATATGTAATTAGCTGTTAATGATGTTATATTTTGCTCAGAACGAACGAGCATCAGTGAGGATAGATTGGAAAAGTTGTAAATGGATGATAGCGTATAATTAAATTAGCTTCAATCTGTTTGATAACATTGGTAATAGGATGGATGGAATTCAATAGAAAAGGCAAATCTATGTATAGCAATAACCAATAGAAAATCTAAACACGAGCCAGACAACATTTGTGGATTAATTTTGTCCTTTTTCCATGCAAAATCAGCTCACACTCATTCTGTCAGTTCTAATTGGTGAAAGGAGCAAAACACACTGAAGAAAGACGACCATAAATAGAGTGATTCACCTCAAAACAATGAGAAAAAGTTATATTATTGTCACGTGGGTGAATTCCGTTTCTTTTAACAAGAAAAGATGACGTTTTCATCTAGAAAGATTTTTCTGAGTCACGTGGATGACTTCCATTTCTTATAGAAATGCTAACGTTTTCATTTTTTTTGTTAAAATTCGGGAATTATTTGTAGGTTTCAAAAGTTTAGGGGTCTTATGTGTTACAAAAGCATACTTGAGGGGCTTAAAATGCAATTTGCCTGGAAACTTATACTAATATTTATAGCAAGATAAAAAAATATGGTGCTTGATTTATTCCTAAAAGATAAATTTTAATAGACTTCTATTTAAGTGAAAAACAAACCATTCTTATAAAGTTATATAAATTCATCTGGTTGGTATACAAATTCAAGCTTGAATTTAAATTCGAATATTCATATCCAATAAGAAATTTGGGTTAAATAACATATTGTTTAATTGTGTAATCTCTTCTAATTTTGTTTAAGCTCCTGTCAAGTTCAAGACTTTCAAACTCAATGCGTTCGAACTCAACTCCTTTATTCTTGTTGAATTCAAGTTTCAGCAGCAATGTTCTGATGTGATGAAGAATATTGAGCAGTAACCGACTAAATATAAGGAATTATCCACCAAATTGAATAAAAACAACCACAACAGAATTGAAACTACTCTTATTATTATTATTATTATTATTATTATTATTAATAGTAGTAGAATAGCAGAGACAAAAATACAGGTACATTGTCGGATGGAATGAAATCCATTCAAGTTGGCATAAATCAAGATGATGGCACCCTTATTATACGTTTGGGCTTTAAAATGGATTATTGATTATTGTTTATACATGAAAGGCTTGTATTTACGGAGATTCTTATTCAAGCCTTGAATGGCACCACAAGCTGCGGCTAATGAAACAAGCAGACACACAAAGCTCAGCAGTTGGACAGCAAACCACTTGCCTGATAGCTTCTTAATCTTCTTCTGGGCAATGTGCATCTCTATTGGGAAATATACGGCCAGTGGCCAGAATCCAAGAGCTCCCAGCAGTGCCAGCATTTCATTGAAAAATGGCATTGCCATTGATAGAACTGTGGCTGCTATCACAAATATTGTCCTCCATATTAGCCTGAATGAATTAAAACTGAATCTTACATCGCCAATTCTTGCTGAGTGCTCTTTGTTTATGAACTCTGACTTCGGCCACTTCATGGTGGCTCCCATTTCAACTATACGATAAATTGGTTGTGTAATTACCTGTAAGTCAAACATTAACTTCTTATATATAACATTATACTTCAACTATAACAAAGCTTGAGTTTGGAACACCCCATCTTATATTTTAAGTAGGAGGGGAAATACTTTTTGAGGGCAACAATAAAAAAATAAAGAATTAATGTCTTTGAGGGATAAAAGTATTGAACTGCTAAAAGAAAGCAAAGTTTTATCTGAAATTTTCTTGACATAGAAAGAACCTGATATGCTCCAACAAGGTGGATGACAATGAACAAATTTCCCAAGTCGACAAGCCAGAAGGGCTCATAAAAGCCAAAGCCAGTGAGCATGTTGCCAGGCGTGTCGCTACCAAAAGCAGCGTAGCCAAAGCTGCCGCAGATGAGAAAAAGTACAGCCATTGTTGATATTCCCATCAAGTTAGCCTTTTTCATTTGCTTGTTTTCTGGAGGAGATGACTTTAACGTGTCCTGAACAAATTAAGCAGATAGAGACGTTCACTTTAGTAGTAACTCAATTTCAAATCATAATATTATATACAACTTTCTTCCCTGAAAAAAAAAATATTTTTGAGGTTTTTTTCAATTGGTGCAACTAGAATGGAGGTTTAAGGTCCATAAAGGCACGAGAGCAAGTAAAGTCATTGTGTATACTCTAGCATAGGATCATAATATAATTAATGATGGATGAGCCACACCTCGATGTCAATCAAAACGGTAGCATAAGAACAGGCAAGTGCTATATTCCCCAAAGAACTGAAAACCTTCCAAACTTTATCTGCTGGAGACAATTCAGGACCGACTTTAACTCCTGTTATACTCGTTCTCTTTCCATTTCCTGTTCATATCCCAAAAATTCAGTTTACTTCCTGACGGAAAACCAAATTAACATCTTGAATTCTTGATACAGGAAATTGGGATAAATAAGAACTTGGACCGGTGGCTCATTTAGGTGCAAATAATTATGGGTCATTCTGCATGCCCGGTATCATTAAAATTAGTCGTCCAAACTAAAGCCCACTTTACTAGCTAAACTTTTTTTTGGGGGTGGGGGGGGGGGGTGGGATATAGTATTATAGCACTGATCCACATTTTAAATGGACTGAGATGTTACATTCGAAACACTAATATAACCGGAGAGGATATGATTAATTGAAATAATATGTCAATCTTTTGGAATAAGACTGATTGAAAATTATTGAAGATATAATAGGAATTTACCTGAGAAAACGACAGCCAGAGAAAGCCCAGTCCCAACGAATGCATAACCAAAAGAAGTGATAGCGGCAATGATAGAGAGCCATGTTAGCTTGTGAAAGTTTGGGATTTGGGAAAGGAATATTTGGACTATCCCAAAACCCAGCATGTAGGGATTATTGGAAAACTTGCATCGAGCTTCATGGCCTCTGTTGTGGAAGCAACCCGATTTATGTATAGCCCTGCCATCCCGTGCCACGTAAAACTATCAGAGACTCATCTCTATATATGTCATATAGATCAACGCACAGATGAATCAGTGGTAACTTACACCATGCTTGTAGATGTTGTTATTGTATATCCGACTGCAAGCCCTGCAAGCTTCCCATATTGCACCAACCCACACATTATGTGCATTGTTCCCCCTAATTTTCATTTTTTTATCGTTAGAGCAAGCCCATGCATCATTCATGTGGAATTGTGTTGTTTAAAACTATATCTTGGAAATTAATCTTTCTATTTTTCTCCTTTCTTGGTTAGTAAGAGTTAAAAACTTATTTCTAATTTTAATATTAAACGATCAGACGTTTTGCTGAAGGATCAAATCTATGTTCAATTTTTATTTATTTATTTATTTTTGAATACATACTACTAATGTTTAGTGGTGATAAGATGTACCTAAGTATGCCTTGACAGCCTGCACGTAAGCATAATTCCTGTTGCCAGTAACAGGGTCCGGAGCTCTGTAGCAATCAGATAAGAGATTGTAAGTGTAAAGAGTGATGCATGAAAAGGTCAAGAGAACGCCAATGCCTGCAATCCATCCAAGCTGGGCCACACCCCAAGCCAGTGCCAGCACTCCTGCCCCCACCACTGTTGTTATTATGTGTGCACTTGCTGTCCACACAGTCCCTGCATTATTTTCATCCATGATTACTCTTAGCCACGTGCTGTTCACCTCATTATTCTTCACAACCGAAATGATTATATTTTTTCATTAAATTGAATTTGTCGTTCAACGAAATAAGACTTGGTTGTTGTTGTTGGAAGGACTGCAGTTAGATCATATATGCATCGTTAATTTTCAATTATTATTGATATGTCACTGTATGTGTAGTGGCTTATGCACTATGGCTCATAAGTGATCGATATATCACCAGTTGGTGACGATGACAGTACAGACTGATTGGAATTTGGAATGCTTAAAGGTGAACAAAGTGGATTTGTTCACTCCAGAACATGCTTATCATACAATGAACTGTAAATTTTTATGTAAAATGGATTTGAAAACATGGATTTGTTCACTTCAAAAAATGGATTTGTTCACTATTTCTATAGACTTGGGCTAACTTGAAAACATTCTATTCTCATCATTCCTCTGGGAGGTGCCATAAATTTTACCTTGAGATTCTTTTATGTAAATTTTTGTCGTTTTAAAGTATTATTTCAGCTAGCTTTACTCTGTTCGGCACTTAAATTCCACAACTATACAATGAACGGTGACTACTGAGATAATAGATTTCAATGGTGGAGCTATGTCCATGTCAGCACAGGCATATATCTCCACTAATTTTTATTGAAATTTTTTATATAAATGAATATGTCATTTAAAATATCTTACTAATTTTAAAATTTTACTCCACTAAAAATATTTACATATATTTATTCTACTAATCTTTGAATTTTAGCACCAGTATTGTTTACATGAGATGATTAAAGGTATGATTGATAAGAGTTTATTCATTGTTAAAAATGAAATAAATATAATAAAACTTATTAGATTTTTAAAAAGAACCATTTGTTGCCATACACATAAAATATAGTTGTTGGCTTAAAATAATTATTTTCAAATTATTTTATAATCCTAATATAAGTTGGGCTTTTTACAGTCAACTCTTTTTAAGTTTGTGCAAATGGGCACTTTGAGAAATACTACTTATTTTAATCAATTAATTCAAAATAGCTAACTGCAAAATTGTAACTTTTAGGAGGATGCTACATACGAATCAATGAGTACACAATGAAATATCAAATAATACTACGCGATAACACAGGGAATAGAACATCAGAATCAGAAAATCAGATTTAGCTTTTTCCCAACGTGTTAAACGGACTCTTTTTTCCCAGCTCACCTACTCCGTAGTTTGATTGCAAAAAGATTTCAGGGATGGTGAGCGGTGGTGCATTATAATACAAAATGTTCAAAAGGCAGTAAATATGGTTTTATTACAAATCTAATACTTTCTTTGGACTTGAAGCATGAATATAGTACAAGTCCACTTCAATTTTTAGAATTTTCCGAAAAAATCTAACTATTGAAAGGAGATAAAAAAATGATTGTCTGGAACTCTAACTGTATATATTAAAATGAAAAAGAATCGAAGTATTTGAAGAAAGAAAGTTATTTATTTATTTATTGTGTGGTAGTTGAAGTACCAGATCCAAGCTAAATTTTTGTGATGTTAAATCATGGCCTTGATAAAGTGGAGAATATATACCAGAGCAATGTGGAAGTCTGGAAGAATTAGGAGAGCCATTTTTTAATAAAAAGTCCGGTATATAAACAAGTGTGATCTTAAAAATGTTATTAAGAAAATTCAACTTCACAATCTTGTAATAACAATCCAAGCTAATGCCCTTTTTTTTCTTTAGCTTAAAGCATAAACTACTTAAGGGCAAAAAATAAACTTTGTTTCATCATAAGATATTTTTTATTAAAAAATTTTATTTATTTATTTATACAAAATAAAAGAACAAAAATTTTATATGCACTAAAAATAGGTTATGAATTTTTTATATTCATTATATTGAACTTTATTAATTTATCTTATCATCTTGTATTAATTGACATCGTTTGATTTATATTTAAATTCTAATTTTAAATTTCATTTTTTGTACATATAGAATTATTAATAAAAGAATGACATATCATTAATATATTTTAATTAAAAAAATTATGAATAGACAACTTTTATTCAGATAGAGAATATTATGTTTTACTATATTATTCATATTTAATAATCTTAGACAAATAGAAATTATCTTTCCTTCTCTAAATACTTGATAATTATATTGTTACGATTCTAACAATGCCTCAGAATTCCTTCACCTTTCTTTTTTCTTCCGTATCTCAGAGCTCTGTCGAAATGGTAATTTTATTGATTCAATTTGAAATGGCAGAACAGACATGACTTATTCTAGGACAAACTTACGAAACAGACAGACGAGGCTGCGGAAATACGGTCATAATGATTTCGCTGCAGATATTCAACCCTAGAGAACTCCAACAGGACCAAAGAAACAATCCTTATATGGACTTTAAGCAACAACATTATAATTGTAAATTTGTCTTCTTCAATCTAAAAAATTAAGAATTCCCTTTTATGGTAATAATTAATTTGAATATTATAAATGGGAAGTGAAGAACTTTAAATATCAGATACACATACTGATCTCACAACCAAAATGTTGGTCCATAAGTAGGCAAGTTGCAGATTTGTTTCCCTGAGATCTCTCTTTAATGAGCCCTCCAGCTTACTTATATTTTTAAGTCATAAAAAACTCAACATCATTAGATATGTTTAACACATAAAAAGAAAAAAAAATTAGATATAGATATAAATACATATATAGGAGATAAAAATTACCATTAAATACAAGTCTCAATATTTATGTATGCTAATAAATAGTTATTTAAAAAAGTAAATAGATGATATAAGAATGAATTCCTTGTTAACAGAAAGAAGAGGTGATATGGAGATTAGCGAAAGAGGATATATGGGTGTGTACATATATACCAGTTCTTCTGGGTTTTCCATCATCATCGACCTCTGCATCAGTTAGATTGTTGGGAGGATCCAAAGCAGAGTCACGTAGCTGGCCATGTTGAGATTCTCTGTCCATGCTGTATGAAAAGTGAGGAATTGGTTTTCGTTATTTCTAATTCAAGACCAAAGCCAAACAAGCGCGAGAATAACAAACAGCTTTGGTTAGGAACAGGAAGAAACGCCTGCAAGGCCTACTACGTACTCCTCAAAGGTGAAGTCGCACACCCTATTTATACACAAAAATCAAAGGTTCCCTCCATCCTTTATCCATTTTCACCTTGCTTGTTGATATGGTTATACTCTCACTCTCTCTCTCTCTCTCTATATTATTATTATTATTATTATTATTATTATTATTATTATTATGTCGCTCTTGGATATCATTATTTCCCACTCATGCTACTTGCAACTGGACACGTGTATAATACATAGACGGAGGACCACAAGAGAGATGATATACAAGCATTCGTTGGGTTTTTTTTTTTTTAAGATATCATGAAAAATCTAATTTTTTATATACAAATAAAAGAATATTATATATTTTTATACTTTATAATTAAAAAAATAATATCTAAAGCTATAGTTGCAGAGAAAAATAACTTTTTTAAAAAAGATTAAATTATTTTTTATTAAATTTCTTATATTTAAAATTAAACATATAAATTATTTTCTATTATCTTAATATTTTATAATTATATTTTTATAGAAGATATTTTCCGCCAAAATAAACATACTTTGAGAAATAGAAAATACTTATATAAGGAATTAGGATACTCTCACCTTTTTCACTTTTTTCTTTATTATTTTAAGAGAGAGAATGTCACAATTTTTATTATGGGACTCCTTAATTTTTTTATTAGAATCCACCATTTCAATAAAAGAGAATTGTATCTATCACTTTACAAAAATACAAATAGACAATGGTAGATAGATTTTGAAAAAAAATCAATATTTATATTGATATGTGACATTTGTAAAATTATTGAAAATTAAAACGATGACTCATAAACTCAATTGACATTTATATGGGCACGGTGACATTTCTATAAATATTAGAAAATTTAAGAGAATGGGTTAAACAAACAACCAACATTTATTTGGGTTCTCTTGCATGCATGAAATTATTGAAAAAATTAAGATGTTGGTTCATAACATAATTAATGTCAAAAGCCATGCAAATCGTTACTCTGATGAGCACCAAATAAACTTAGAATGTCAATTTTTTTAACCAACAAAAAAATTGATGCAAGAAGTGATATTTTTATAAACATAGACCTAACTTTATTCATCTATTTTGTACAAATTCAATATTGTTTTTGTAAGATGTTAGTTATGTATTAGAATGTTGACATCCAAAGTTTTTTTTTTCTTGTATAACTTTCATTTCTTCTTATATTCACTTCACACTTGCTTTTTAAAACCTATTTTCTTAGATGATGACCTTCATTTCTGATAATTCTTAAACTTTTGTCACATTTTCAATCGCATTCATAATTAACTTTGTACTTATTTTCATCATCAAACCCATTTCTAAGTATGTTTTTTAATCTCATTTTCATTATTATTTTTTAAATATTCATAGATTATTTCACTTTATTGATTAGAGGAAATACTACACACACACACACACACACATATATATATATATATATATATATGTATGTATGTATGTATGTATGTATGTATGTATGTATGTATGTATGTATGTATGTATGTATGTGTGTATGTGTGTGTGTGTGTGTGTATCCAGTCATATTGTGATAATCTGTTTCATTGCTAAGTTTAGACTTATATTATTTGTTGGATTTAGTTATACTTTTAAGATTTTGTTGCCCTTAAAATACATGATTATGGTGATGTTTTATTTTATGGCAATACCTTTACCATTTTAAAATGTTACCATTATCATTACATGCTATAGTACTCTTTTATAGCATTAACTATTATATATTATTATTGATCATTGGTCATTCCCACCCCATTGATATAATTCATTGATTGATTTTAAGATTCCTTCATTTGATTCTTCTTAATGAACAAGTGTGCTCTTATTTTTTTTTTTTGGATAAAAAGCCTATTTTTATTTTATCAACATCTAAAATAATTGGATCACTATCAATACATCTATATCTTGCTTATGTTTGGATGTATATATCTGATGATAAAAGTTTTGCTTTTCCTTCCTTCCCCCAATTTGATGATCATCTTGGAAGATATGTTGACTTTGCAAGGCAATTAACATCATGCAACTTTGATGTCTATACCATGGACTGGATCGGTAAGTACTTTAGGTATGACCTATTATTATTTGAATTATGGAATTCTCCTTTACAGTATGATACTTTCCTTTTCTATAATGAATCTACTTTAGAATTATGCGGTCATACATTGATTTTATTTGTTTTGATGGAAATATTTTTTTGTAAAATATAATTATAAAGTATTAAAATAAAAAATATTTTATTTAGTGTATATTAAATATAAAGAATTTGATGAAAATAAATTTTTATTTTAAAAAAAAATTATTTTTTCTATTCTTATATCTCTAAGTATTTTTTTTTAAATTATCAATATAAATAATATATCATTCCTTTATTAATATATATAATTAATATTTTTCTATAAAAAATATTTTTTTAAAAAATAAATAGAGTTGTAATGTCATTCAATATATTTTAGAATAACATTCTAAAAGCATTTAATTTATGCTTTAACATGGTAGAAAATGACTGTCATTGCCCATTCCTATCCTATTGCCATTAGTCACCCACTAGTACTACTTAAAATTATTAATTATTGCTGATCACCTTCATCTACATTTGCAAACTACCATTTACTATCCTATATTATTGTTGACCTTGTTTTACTATCACTCATAATCATTGACCACTGATCATAACTAATAACTTTTATTAATTATCGCATGCTATCATTTATCACTACTAATCATTACTCACTATTCCCACCACTATTAACCATTATCCATTACCATTTATTACCATTGACTCTTATATGCCATTGTTAGTTATCGCTAACCACCTTTCACTTTTGATCATCACCCACCATTATTTACTGTAATTGACCACCACTTATTGACATTAACCAATTAATTTTCCAATGTATCACTTGGGTTATGTTTAATACAAATAACTGATAAGTTATTTTATAAATAATAGTTATTATTTGTTAATTGATTGCATTAAAAATGCTAAGTAAATTAGTTATTGGATTAGTTAAAAAATATAAAATCATATAAGAGACATATTAATATAAATAAATTTATGAATTAAATTGAATTCACAATAAATATATTTAAAAAATATAATTATTTAAAATTTAATTAATTATATGTATGACATAACATATTTATTTATTTACTATTCAAAATAATAATATAATTACTTAAAATATAATTAAGGGTATATTTTGTGAATTAATTAAATGAAAGAAGGATAAATTTGGAGAAAAAAATTAATGATTTATAAGTTAATCAAGGTAATTTATTAAATTAAAACTTATTTTTTTAACAAGTTAGTGTGTTAAGTAGTCATAATTCGACTATTTATTATATGTAATATAACAATTTCAAGAATGGTACTTCATAGTAGGGCTAGGAAACATAATGAAAGCAATTACTAACCATGGATGCTTAACTGTGACATTACTCTTAATCATGATTTATTAGTGTTAGAATTAATGCTACTTAACCAAAGGTTATGGAATAGAAGGCTAATTACCTAATTATTTTCACATAATGATGCAATAAACATTTAAAGGTTACATATTCATAGGGTAATTTAAACATCATGATATTTACGGATTAAATGTTTTAAAGAAGTTAATAATGAAATTAGCATATCAACAAATTCCCTAAACGACTAACAAGATGTGAAATTAAATTTAATTGTCCAATATCAATGTCAAACTTAAGATGATCTTATATAGCTATGCTTTTAGGGTTTTAGTGACAAAAGTTCAAGTGGGTTACCTATTAGGGTCATCCAATACATTCTATCCATTTTTTAAATGTCTTGAAATTGAAATTCATCTAATGAAAGAGTATGTTGTGACAAAGTAATTGTGGTTTAAGCTATGGTCTATTAGAATCAAGTAACTCAGGTCTTGATTAGTTACCAACCAATTAGATTTACTTTTGTTGGGCAATTGGTCTCAGTTAGCTGCTAACCACTTGAATTCGCTTCTATTGGGCAATCACCATTTCGGAACAATGGCGGATATGGTCTTTGACAAAGAATCCTTATTATTAGCATTGTTATACTAAAACAAGTATGGGAAATGGACTGTTTGATGGTGCATGGTGGGAGATGTCACAAGGTCATTTCTCACTTATGAAATTGTTATGTGATGGCACCAAGTTTTATTCTTGGTCTTAGCCAATTATCCTTATTGGTAATTAATGTTTAATTAGATAGGAAGAGTAAAATGTAAATACATGAGATAGTTAAAATATAGAAAACAAGTTTCTGACCTTTAATGATCTCAAAATTCAATACAAGGAATATTATAAAATTATTGCTATACTATTTGCCAATTTTCTAACTTACATAGGCAATTTATAGATTAGAAGATTATATGTATGATTACCACCTATTTGCCAAATGGCAACAAGATAATAACTAAATGGTTATTTGAATGCCACATAACTATTGTGTTATCAAATGCGACCTTTGATAAATGTTTGTGCTAATAATCATGACCTTTGGTTGAATGCTTATGCTAACAAACACGTCACTTAGTGAATGGTTTTTGCTTGAACTATGCATTTGATTTACCTATATTGACAAGCCCTTTAAGCCTGCCTTTTCCTTGTTTTGCCAATACTTAACTAATTTACCAAGCTTCCCAAGAGAACAATACAAATAAAGGCTAGCCATGTTGCTTCTTTGAGCTAATAATTACTAAAAGTCTAACAAACTACCCTAACTAGAAAGAGCTAACATCCTTGTTGGAATGGTTTCATGGTAGTCTTCGATTTATTTTTGAAATTGCTATAGTATAGTATTTTTTCCCAGTTACTTTTTAACTTTGGCATGTCTTTCCATTTCATAAAGTAAAAAAATCCTTTTATTTTTCTTACTTTAACCCTCAACTTAATGGTCTAGGATTCTATAAACATCTATCTTAAATTGGTTTTGGACTGTGGGAAGAGCTCATACAATGTTACTTTTTGAAGGCTCACCAACATCCTTATGGAAAAGTTTCAAAAAACTTACATAAAAAATAAGATGAATTTCAAGTTTGTTTGGCAAGTTCAACATGTAAAAAGCTTTTTTAACTTTCTTTATAATTTTGAAGGGACGATCAAGCTTTGGAACCAAGCCCAAATGTATGCTCTTACTATTCATTTTCTTCTAGATTTGTGGAATGAGTTTCAGCAAAACCTTATTCCCCACTTTGAATTCCAAGGATCTCCTGCCTTTGTTTGCATATTTCTTCATGCATCTTATAGCTTCATTCACACTGTTAATGACCTCTTCAAGCAACTCTTGCTTGTTTCTAGCAAATTTATAAGTTGTGAGACACTTGCCCTTAATTTTTTGCTTAGTTATCTCATAAAGTTTTAAAGGTTGATGTCCATTAGCTAACTCGAAGGGACTAAATCTCGTGAAAAAGGACTTGTGCAGACTATAA
Source organism: Sindora glabra (assembly GCA_020226215.1). Lineage (NCBI taxonomy): Eukaryota > Viridiplantae > Streptophyta > Magnoliopsida > Fabales > Fabaceae > Sindora > Sindora glabra. The sequence goes on from CM035230.1 coordinate 74,706,341, forward strand.
GAGAATTGAGTAGCATCCAACAAATCTACCTAATTTTTCTAAGTTATAAATGCATAATGTCTTAGATACTCCTCCAATAATGCATTTACCATTTCCATCTACCTATCTGTTTGTGGATGATTTGTTATGGAGTATTTTAACTTAGATCCCAACATATCGAATAGTGCTGTCCAAAATTTACTAGTGAATTTAGTATCCCGATCATTGATAATGTCCCTAAGCAACTCGAAGTATTTTACTACATTCCTAAAAAAAGGTCAACAACTTACTATCCTATGTAGGGTTATAGAGTTGCAATGAATATAGTATACTTTAAAAATCTATCCATCATAACTAGCACAAAACTTAAGCCATTAGTTTTAGAAAAACTAAAAATAAAATCCATTGAAATAAATACCCATGGTTTTTCTGTAATCTGTAGTGGTTGTTGCAATCTCACTTCCTTTCTCCTTTTTGGTTTATTCAATTAGCAAATTGCACGAGTTTTATGTTGGTGTGTGTCCTAGAACCAATTCATATAGATGATTAAAGTTATACACAATGTATTATGTTTTATTTTAAGTAATTTAATTATTATATTTTATTTTTATAAATTTATTATTATTATGCGCAATTTATAACTTAATATAATAATTATAATAATTATCCTTGGAATAGCTTCGCTATTCCTAAAATGCCCCTAGTCAAGTATTATTACGAAAAGAATAGTAATAATACATCGAGACTAGCATGCATAGTGACTGATGATTACGAATCATAGATATGTAATATCAAGTCAATACATGAGTACATTGCTAGTGAATAATGTACTGGACTGACCTACTATGAGAATATTGCATAGATAGATGTGTCATAAGTTATTCTCATATGATCACAAATACACATAAACCTTTAACTTGAAGTCACTACGGTTCCCTACATGAGGAATTACTCACTTTAATATTGTCCTATGTCACCTTTAATCAAGATGACAAGTAGGGCATTGATTGGGTGTGTCATAAATCGTGCGGAGGGAAGTGAGTGATAGAGATGAAATTTTGTTACTCTTGTATAAAAGAGAAATATCCTTGGGCCCTTTAATTGAGTGAGACTGAGAAATGCATGGCCATGCTCAATTGAATTAATATGTGATATTAATCATTTATTTTAAGTCTACTCAATATCAAAAAATATAAATTGAATATTGACGAGGATGATACATTCCATGCCTCCAGTTCAATTTGGATATTATTACAAAAGGGTTATGATGCAAAACGTTGATCATGTATTAGGTGGATGTCGAATCATAGACATTCTTACTACTTGAGTGGCAGTAATGTATTGCTAGATACCGCTTATTGTTTATGACTCAATAATGAGTCATTGTCAACGTAGAAAGAACCTACAAGGTCACATAAAAGGAGTAGGAATAAGATAATAATTAATTAGACTTTAATTATATTAATATCCAATTAATTGGACTTATTTTCGTGCAGATATATATTATTAAGAATAATAAATTCACGTAATATATATATATATATATATATTATGTGATATTATTTGATATTAAAGTAATATTAAATAATTACGTTATTAGATATTAGATAAATATATTATGAGATAATATTATTTTGATATTTGATAACTATATGCAATTATGTAATATTAAGATATTTATATTATGAGATAATATTATCTAATGTTAGATAATTAATAGATAAGTCATATCTCTCCTCATTATCTTTAGGATAAGGATAAAATGAGTTGTTAAGTGTGATTAGAATTTTAGAAGCATTATCCTAGTAGGACTAGGATTATGGCTTGCCTAAGTTCTATAAAAAAGGGCTTGAGGGCAGCACATTAGAAATATGCTCATAGACTTCCTAAAACCCTAAATCACTCAGAAAATATCAAAATCCTAATTCCTAAAGAGAGAAACGCATCCTAGCAGATTCGTGGAGGGCAAGAGGTCGTTGTTCAGTCTGTGTGGATACTGTAGAGACACTGTACCTTCCAGGTCGACGTTTGATTCATCCGCTCTCAAGTTTTGATCAGTAGAAACACGAGTGCCCAATAGGCAAAACCCTAATCATTAATTTATGTTTTTTGCATGGATCCTAGGTAGAATTTGGATCAAAATTTTGAAATTCCACTGCATGTAATAATCCGAATTCCCAATATTTTAATATAAGTTTTTACCTCATCCTCCATTTTTGGCTAAAAGTAGAAACGAGATAGAAAAACAAGCAATCTTTCCCTACTTAGGTGTCCAGCCTATTAGGTCGTGTTTCCTTTAAAAGTTTTTGTTAGAGGCTATCATGTTTAGGAATGAATAATCTATTTCCCTTTGTATAAAGTACGCCATTTTCAAGCTAATACCTACGAACAATCCAAACATGTACGTCTTGAATTAGTGTTTGATACATTTGGTCATTCTTGATTAGTTCTTTAATCTTTTCAATAAAATCAAAATGGACACCACTAAGTGTAGTTACCATCTCCTACCTTTTCTTTCTGCTTAGTTCATCTGTAACCTAATTATGCTAGCTAGGGTTATGTTACCACTAAAAGTCATATTTGAATGAAAACTCTTACTATCAAGCCTATCCTGGAGATAATTTCTTCTATGTGACAAAGAAAGTATTAGTAATATCATTAATTTTCACTATGAACCTAGTTCCTAGCAAGTAAACTCTCCAAGCCTGTAAGTAATGTATCATTATAAACATCTTTTTTTCATGGATAGAATATTTTTACTTCACCTCATTTAGTTTCTAACTCTCATAGGCTATTGAATAGTTCTTCTCAACCACAACACCATCAATTACTTTATCAAATGCATCCATATACACTTTGAAAGGTAACTTAAAATCAGATAATCTTAGCACTAATTTATTAGCCATAGTATATTTTAATTTTTGAAAAGCTTTCTAACACTTTTTTAATCAATGCCATTTTTTATCCTTTTTCAACAAATTAGTGAGAGGTGCTACCTTTTTGGAATAATTTTGAATAAACTTTTTATAATAGTTAGCTAAACTAAAAAAGGATTATAATTCAATTACTTTGGAAGGTGCTAGCTAATCCAACATTGCTTGGACCTTCCTTTTATCCATTTTTACCATCCTATATGACACTCGATGGCTTAAGAACAATATCTCTTATTAGGTAAATTCACATTTTTCCAATTCAGCATAAAGTTAGTGTTGTCTTAATCTAGTCAACATTTGCCTTAGATAAGAGATATGTTCATCAAGAGAGTTACTATATGTAATAATATCATGCAAATATACTACTACAAAATTATCTATGAAATTATGGAATACATTATTCATAAGATTATAAAATGTTGTAATAGTATTTTTTAAGTCCAAAAGGCATTACTAAGAATTCAAAAGAGCCATACCTAATTACATAAGTAGTTTTTGATTCATCCCCTTCAGCAATTTGAACCTACCAATAACCTAACCTTAAATTTATCTTTCTGAAGTAGGTAGCTTTGCCTAGTTTATTGATCGAGTTTTGAACTAAAAGGACTAGGTATTTATTTTTTACAGTCACTTTTTTCAGGGCTTGATAATCCATGCATATCTAGAGTGAGCCATCCTACTTTTATTGAAATAATATCGGTACACCATAAAGAGCATTAAAAGGTTAAATGTATCATGCATCCAATAATTCTGTCAGTTGTTTCAAATATTCCTACAACTCTAATGGGGACATTCTATATGAGGGCCAAATAGTGGGTTTGGTACTTAGTTTTAGGTCAATCTTATGATCAATTACATGTCATGGAGGTAAAGTCTTAGGAAGTTCAAAGGGCATTACATCACAAAACCCTTCAAGCAATTTGGCAACTGTATTAAGGACTTTGCTTTTCTATCAACCTTTATTTCAAAGATAGTTGCTAGGTAAGTACATTATCCCTTTTTCAAGCCCTACTTGAATTATAAAACTAACATTATTTCTACATTTTGTGCAATTTTACCTTTATATATAGTATTTCCAACTGAAATGAATCAAGGAATATCATCATTTATAATTAGCATCCCTTCCAAATACGATAATATTGAAATTTTGGCATTTAATATAAAGTCAATGCCAAAGATAATATCAAAATTGTCTAAAGGGACTATCATCAAATTAATTTTTTTCCAATTTCTTATTTAAATGTTAATACTTTTGGCCATTCCAACGACTAACTGTGCTTTAAAATTTACTATTTTAATCTTGTTGGATGTCTTCCCTAAATTCAATTTGAGGGTCCTTACTATGCATTCAACCATGAAGTTATGTGTAGGTCCTAAGTCAAGTATCATCGTAATAAGATGGTTATTAACAATAGCATCAAAATACACAAGAAATTTGTTACTAGATCCTTTGACATAACACAAGGTATTTATTAGTTACAAAGGATTAACTTTAGATGGTCCTTTTGACTTTGGACTTTCTGTTCCAATTTCCATGACTATAGTAGAGAACTTCTCACATTTGGGACTATTCCAAGCAATGTGAGATCTACCACAAATGAAATAAACACTAGTTTGAACATCTTTTTGTGTTTATTACTTTCTATATATATTGGTTTACCCATTTTCATTATCTTTTTTTATTTTTCTTATTTTCATCTTAGTTCCCATTTTTACTCTCACCCTTATCTTGGTTCTTAGATCTGCCTTTGTCAATCTCATTAGGTTTATTCATATGAAAGTCTATCAATCCATTAACAATAGCAATAGTAGAAGGAAGGTCTCGAACTTTTTACCTTTATAATTCCATTTGGGCCTACAATTGCAAACCTGACATGAAGTTGAAGAGTTTATTTTTATCTAACATGTTTCAAATATCCAACATTAACAAAATGAATTCCTTCATATAATCCTGAATAGTGCAAGCTTGTTTAAGATACTTTAGTGTATCTTTTGCAACCTAAAAAGTGTTGGAAGGAAGGAACTGCTTCCTTAAATCCTTCTTCAAGTTATTTTACATTTATACGTTTTCCTTGGACTTGTATTCCACCATAATTTTACATCACCAGAGAGATCAATGCTAATGATGGAAACTTTCTCATGATTCAAAATTCTAGCAGTCTTGAAGTACTACTTTATATCCTATAAGAAATTTTTTAAATCCTTAGCATTTTTGTTATTTATGAAGGCTTTAGGGTCTAGAACCCATGGTTTCAAAGTAGCGCTAGCATTTCTTTCGACAAGTCTATTTACCACAGCTTATTTCAAAACAAGCAATTCTATATCATATCAAGATGTAATGGTTCGAATGGTTTCTTTTACCTCTATCAATTCCACACCTAACTTCACACAATGAGTTTCAAGTTCTATTATCCAACCATTTAAGGCAGCAAAATGTGTTCTTACTTCAACCATAAGTCTTTCATAGCTATGGCATAGCGAAAAAGGATTTTCCATTGAAGGTGCTCTAACAATCTCCTCTAGATGAGACAATCGACTGTGTGTGTTACCATATGCCATAATTTAGAATTCTTATGAAAGTTAAATGTGAAAATTAACTTAACTTTGATACTAATTGTCATACAGTTATTTCTTATTTATGAAATTATTTTATGATAGCACTAAGTTTTATTCTTGGTCTCAGCTAATTTTCCTTATTAGTCATTTATATTTAATTTGATAGAAATAGTAAAATATAAATAAATGAGATAGCTAAAATATAGAAAATATGTCTCCAACCTTTATTAGTGTCAAAATTCAATACAAGGAATATTATAGAACTATTGCTATACTATTTGCCAATTTTTGGTCTTATAATAGACAATTTATAAATTATAAGATTACATGCATAATTGCTACCTATTTACTAAATGGTAACAAGCTAATAACGAAATGGTTATTTGAACGTCACATAACTGTTGTGCTATTAGATGCAACCTTTGGTGAATATCTATGCCAACAATCATGACCATTGGTTGAATGCTTATGTCAATAAACATGTCTCTTAGTAAATGCTTCTTACTTAAACCATACATCTGATTTGCTCTTATTGATAAGCCCACCCAAGCTTGCCTTGACAATGCCCAGTTAATTTGTCAAGCTTCCTAATAGAACAACACAACCTAAGGTTGGCTATGTTGTTTCTTTGAGTTAATGGTTATTAAAGGTTTGACAGTAAGTTATTAGATGTTTATCAATTGGAAGTGCTAGTTCATAAGAACTTTCAAGAGGAAGGAGGTTGATTTTCTAAGTTGGATTTGCTAAGTAATAAGGCTCTTGTTAGGTCATTGTAAAATAAGTTTAGAAAAATCACTTAGATCTTTTCTACAAGTGAAGTTATAAAACTAAATGTTAATGTTTACTAGAATAGGGGGTTTGGAACAACTGTAGTAATTGGCTATAATTGTTATAGACATGTTTGTGATTTTAGTATGATACTTTTTAGTTGTACTTCATCTTTGGCAACCAAGCTTTTAGTTATCTAGCGTAATGCTCACTTTCAATTTTGCTTAGAAATCAATCCAAGTGAAAAGTAATTACAAAGTAGTTATTAATGTTTTATAGGGGTAATTGATTGTCTTTAGAGAGTTTTTATTTATTTTGGAATTAATTCATTGATGCAAATGATAATCTTGCCCTTGTTGGTGACCGAGGGATTGTAATGTGGTAATCCATGGGATTGTGTTGATTTGTTAGCCAAGAAAGGCTAATGTCAACAACTTAATCTTATTATTTTTTATAGTTTTGTGAAAGATGTTAAACTTTCTTGAATGCGGATATCTTATCTATTAATTATGCATCCTATATTTTTAGTTTGTAATAGTAATGTAAGTTTTGTTGTTTATGCTAGTTCTTGATATACTCCTTGCTGATTAAAATTTAGGTAAAGTTCTATAAATATATTTTATGAGATTCTTTGTATATTTAATTCTTAACTAATATATATATTTTTTGAAAAGAGTAGTGAGGACCTTTAAGTTACAAGATGATATCAATAGCTTGTATATCAGGAAAAACTAGAGTATTGCACTAATTTGGAACCTCCAAAAGCTACCAATTATTAACCTTCCCTCTAAGAACTTTCTTTACTAAAATATCAGGCACCTTGTTGTTTTCTCTATACACATGAGAAAATTTCACTTCTTTTCCTTTTGCTAACAAGTCAATAATTGAAGAAACTAAATTATGATAAGGGTGAGATATTGAACATCCATGTTCTACCATGGTAATAACTTCCAAATATCAAACTTAATGACCACCTTATCAAATCTTGTTTGGAACACCAAAAGTAAACCTCTACGAATGCCATTGAGTTCAAAAGTAAGATTTTTGCCTACATTAACTTTATGTGCAAGATTGCCTAGCCATTGTCCATTACAATCCCAAAGAATATCTCACCAAGTAATCCTTCTTCCACCATTTTCATAGGCACCATCTAAGTTGACCTTAATCCATCCAAAATTTGGTACTTCCCATTAAGAATTATCACTGGTGATAGTTGATGCAACAAGCCTACTTCCCAAAGAATAATTGGTCCTTGAGTGATTGCTTGGACTCATTAAGTTACTTTTAAAATCATGTCACCCATCTACTTTTCAACTTTAATAATAGAAATATTTCTCCTATGCTAGAGAATCCAACATGTTACGCTAAACCAAAGTTTCCATTAGTTTTGATTATCTTTCCCTAAGTTGCAATCTAAATTAAGATGCAACCAATCCTCTAACTGGTCATCATAGAAATTCATTTAAAACTTAGGCTCTACCAATTTTAGTCAAATATTAGTAATTGTTGGGCAATGTATGATTGTATGAAGGTTTATTTTTCTTAGCTTGGCCATATTTTGGGCAGGTTGCCGAGTCAACTAAATTTCTACTCATCCTATTATTATTTTTAAAGAGATAACCTTGTGACAATAACCAAAGAAAATTTTTTATTTTCTCCAATCCTCTCCACTTCTATATTATTCTCCATTTCATTACATCCTTCTCCTCCATTATTTCAGTGATAAAATCAAAAGCAAATTTAATAGAAAACCTATCATCACTTGAGTGAGTTTAGTTGACTTCACTCATTCCATCCTCTTAAAGTAGCTCCACTCCATTAATAAACTTGGGCTAAATTTTACAAATTCCTTGCCATAGGTTGGATGCACCATTTTTTTCTATAGGATAAGGATGATATCATTTCAACACCTATATTTTTGTCTTAAAACTTAAGCCTACAGTGTATCTTTTTCATTGATATGATTTAAGGCTAGTTTCATTAAGAAAGCTTCCTTGTTATATCGCATCATTCTTAAACCTAATCCAACTTTCATTTTACTTTTGCAAAGCTAGTTTTAGGCAGTTAAATGTGGTCTTCTCCTTTCAAAACTAAAGCCTCATAACAAGTTTCTCATAATAAAGTATAGTTCATTACATGTTGCTACTAGTAAAAGTTTACTTTGCATATAATATAATGGAATGCTTACAAGGGTAACTCTAGATAAAGTAATATAACCCATTAAAGCTAAACTCTTTGCACTTTAAGAAGAGACCTGTTTTCTGAGCCTATTAACAATATCACTATATATGTTCTTTGTGACTCTATTATAATGTAATAAGACATATATGTATTTACCCAGGTTAAAAACTTGTTGGAAGCCGTAGCCTTTCACTTAATTGAGTCATTCTACTATGATTAATATTATTGGAAAGAAAAGACTGTAGTATTCTAATTGCTTACTTTTTCGCCCAAGTAAGCATAAAAAATATTCAAGCAAGCACTGATGGTTTCCACTTATTCCACAAAATCTTCAACAAAAAGAATTAAGTTATCCATAAAAAAATAAATAAGATGTGGGTAGTCCATTTTTATTCAATCTGATTCATTTGTATCTACCACCATTGACTACATAGCTTATATAACAAGCTAATTTCTCGATGCATATTATAAAAAGATAAGGGGGCAAAGGATCCTTTTTTTTCTAATTCCATGAATAGGTTAAAAACTGCTTGAAGGCTCTCCATTTTATAAAATCTTTATTGAACATGTAGAGGAACATGCCATAATGAGAGAGATTATATTCTATAGAAGCTTTATATCTTTCAAAGTACCTTGTAAAAACCTTCAATCAATCCTATCATAAGCTTTTTCTAGGTTTACTTTTATTATTATCCACCCTTTTTTTCCCTTTTTCTTTCTTATAGAATGAATAATCTTTTAAGCTACCTTAATGTTATCAAAGCTATGCTTGCTAGAGATAAAACTACATTGATTAAGAGAAATTAAGTGGCCCATGTATAGTTTTAACCTATTCACTACAATCTTTGTAACAATTTGGTAAACTATGTTGCAAAAATTGATTGGTCTAAGTTGCTTCAAAGGCTTCGAATTGTTTCCTTTCGTAATCAAAATTAACATTATGTCATTAATATTCTTAATCTTTTTTGGATTCTCAAAGTCATAGATAAACTTACCAATTATCTTTTGCTAAGTTTAAAAGAATATTACATGTAAACTATTAGGACTTGGAGCTTTCATTGGACTTATACTAAAAGAAGTCTTTTTTATTTCTTCCTTTATAACAAGAGAGCCAATTTCCTATCATGCATCCTTGCTTAACTATAGGAAGTAATTAACAACTATGAAAACATTGAATACAAAACTATCAGCTTAAAAAAGGTTTTGATAGAAAGCAATTGCTATGTTCCTTAGTTTGTTATTATCTTTAACCCATTCTTGTAAGTTATCCCTCAATATCTTAATTAAATTTCTTTTCCTTTGATAAACAGTGGAGGCATGGAAGAACTTGGTATTTCTATCCTTATATGTTAGCCACTTTCTCCTTGCCTTTTAGTACTAAGTCACTTCTTCCTGAATTAGATATTTCTTATAATCTTTCTTTAAGTCTCTTTAAAGCCTATCAAGATTCTAGTAAGGCTTTAAAGATAATTTCTTATGAATACCTTCCAGTTTAGCCATTATTTTATTTTACTTTCTTGCTAGACTTTTAAAAAAAATTTTGTTCTATTCGAAAGCTTTTTCCTAAAATTTCTTATAAGTTGCATCCCATCTCACTTCTAGTCTCCAACACTCCTTTACTAAATCTAAGAAAGAACATTCTATAAGCCAAGCTGCTAAAAACTTAAAAGATGAATTATTTTTTTTAGCATGGATTTACCATCCTCAATATAATTGGTTTGTGATCTAATTTGAAAGAAGGGAGATGAATAATAGAAGCATTTGGATAAGATATTCTCCAAGACATATTACATATGCTTCTATCTATTCTTTTCTTTATCCTTTCTTTCTCATATGTAAATTTAAGGCTTTTAAACCCTAAGTTAATAAGATTGTAATTACTTACACAATCATTAAAATGTTTTATAGCCACCTAATTAATTCAACTTCCTCCCTATTTTTCATTCAAATTCGTATAACCATTAAAATCTACTCTCTTTTTTCACTTAGTTTGGAATTGGCATAAATGAAACTCAAGAAGGAGCTATATTTACCATCATTAAAGCTTACCAAACAATAAATGAATTGCTTTGAAAAGCTCTCAATTGATATCTTTACAAAGTCTAGTTCCACATAACCCAAATGCCTCTTGAATATTTCTCTAAATCCACTCAAATGGAAGATTTAAAACCTTTCTTTTTTATTTGCTTTTTTGTCCACATTCCATTTATACAAGTTTCAAGGATAACAAAAACATGAACTTCATATTTATGGACTAAATCTTTCACTAACTTCGACATAACCTTTGACCTAGTGCCTTTAAAATTCCATGATATGTAATTTATAAAAACAATGATCATTAGCTAAAAAGAAAACTCCTTTTAGATCTTATCTACATGGGTTCTTAAACCATTTGAGGTCTTTATACTTATTTCTTTATTTAGCATATGTAACCATTTTTCCTTTTTTTCTCAATATTTGCATTATAAAATTATTATCTAGAGTTTTGGCTTTCATGTTGTCTGTTCCTTCCTTAGCTTTGGTTTTCTAGTTCATTTTCTCAACATTCTACATTATGTGAAAACTACAATTGTATTATGACTTGGTGATATGGGCTATGCCTTTCTGGGCATTATTTTGGCTTCCACTTGCTAAAAGCTTCAAAAGTACATGACGTTATTATTTTTTATGGCTTAGTATACCTTTTATTGGGTCTTCTTTTATCTTACTATCTTTTTAGGCCCATTAGTTGATGCACCTTTTTCCTTCTTAATTGGGCTTTTTTTTATTTTTAGCCTTTAATGAGCCTCTATATAAGTAACCACCCAAAGTCGAAAAAAAGATTTGATTATGTTATTTTTCCTTTTCCCTTTTAGCTTTTAATTAATACTATATCTTTTAAATTCTTTTGCTAATTTTGTAGCCTAAAGATTCATATTTGGCAAGATCTTTTCATGATAATCCTAAAAATCATTTTCCCCCCATACTAATGTCATTATCCTCATTTTTCTCTAAATCATAGAGGAAATTAAAATGTGAACCCATATCTTTATTTCCTCTTTTATCACTATCAATTATCACCTCCTTTTGTTTTGAAATCATATCTCTTGAAATCTTTTGTGGCTTCAATTTCACGCCTACTTTTTTAGTTTTTACCTTAACCTTTTTGTTCATTCTTCTTATTTTTTTTATAATTATCTAAGAACTAAAATTTCTTTTCCTAATGATTTTCAATTTTAGGCTTTTGTAGCTCTGTGACATCTTTCACCTTCTGCAAGTAACCATCTTCATGAACGAATGGATATAACTCTGGACAAGCCTCCTTCTTATAGCTATATTTACCATAGAAAAAGCAAAATAAAATGTAACCACTTTCATACTCCACTTTGTAAACACGATTTAATAATTTAAACCTAGATAAAAGACTTCTTTTTTTAAATCCACCTTAATATAAATTCTAATGAATTTAGCTTTTTCCACCATATCTACTTCTTTGTTCTCCTTTAGACAAAGTGTATTATTATCCACCTTAATTATACGTCTCAGCTTATTCCCTAATCTCCACAAGAAATGATTATAATAAAATTCTATTCGCAAACTAGGCACTTTTATCCATGCTAATGTTTTCCTAAAATTATCTTAATAAGGATTAAAGTTCTCATCCTAGCTATATACTATTAAATAATGATCTATAAAAATCCATGGACCTTCTTGAAGGATATAATTATAATCATTTACATTTGTGAAACATATAAAAAATAATCATTGTTTAAGTTAATGAATTCAAAAGATTGTTGAATGGCCCATATCTTCTGGAGACTTATCTTAAGGAATCTTTTCTTTAGTAACTTCATAATTAAAGCTAACTTCCATGGCTTGCTAAGTTTTCTTCTTTTATCTCTAAATATTGTAATCATTAGGCAAGGTTGGATCTTTATTTGTAATAACTTTACTATCACCTTTTTTTCCATCCTTTTTTATCTTCTTCTCTTCATCTTCATTAATAAATACTTCTATTCATCATTCTTCATGACTTTGCCACCATTAAAATCTAGCATTGTATCTTTATAGGAGATTTTATTTCTCTTATTTCCCATCACCAATCATTTTGTTATGTACTAGCAAATTTTGATTATTTTTAGCCCTTTCATTTTATACCATATTTGGATTAGCATTTTTTTTATCTCTATGATTAGATTCCATCCCTGCAATATTAGGATTAGTGTCTTCTCTTGACAATATAGTATCATTCATGTTTACCTTATCTACTTCTATGCCTTTTGCCTTTTTTTGCGCTCTAGGTAAAAAGATCTTCCTCTTCACTAGATTGTTCTTAGCTTTCTCTCTCTATCTTTACTTTATTCTTAACTAGTATATTGATTAATTGATTAATAATTATATTTATTGAGTTATAATTATTAATAATAAATTTAAAAAGTAATACACATATAATATTATAATTAAAAATTTTATAATAAATATTTATAGAACTTCACACAAATTTTCTCTTTATTTTAAACCTTTTAGATGAAATTGATTTATTTAAATTGTATTATGCATGCCACAAAGAAGGAGAGGGATAAGCAAGTGATTTTTCTTCATCTCATGTTCCAATTTTGTTAATGGGGGAAATGACACTACATTATTCCTATACTATTACTTACTTTCATCTCTTTTATTAATCAAATGCACTGTGACTATTATTCACTTAAAGAATATTTCACAAATTAAAGTTAAAGGTGCAAGTTGATTGAAGGGATATATGCTTAATTGCATTAAATTTATTCAAATTATAAGCATTAAATTACTTAAAAAATATATTATTAAGTATAAGAAAAATAATTTATTAGCATACAATAAAAATAATATGTTTTTATTGATTTAATATATATATATATATATATATATATATATATATATATATATATATATATATATATATATATATATAATAGTTAAGTGAACTTAAGAAACTAAGATCTTTTGATTGAGAATGAGAATGAAGATGTCTGCTATAAGGATTTGGTTGTTAGGGTTGACAATGAATTAAATCGAATTAAGTTGAATTTAGTTCAGCCTTGATTCAAATTAATTTTATTCAACTTATGATTTGACTTGAATTCAATTTGAATCAAAATTTTCACTGAGAGCTTGAATTAAATTAAACTCATAGTTAGCTCAATTTGATAAACTTGAATTAATGTTCAAAAATCAAACTAAACTAGATGGTTTAATAAAAAAAACTCATAAACTGGACATATATATGACTTGACTTATCACTAAAATCAAAAGTTTCAAAATTGTATAAAAAATACTAAACCAACATTAAATTAATTAAAAGGCATGATCCGACCATTATCTTATTGTTATTGCAGATTTAAAATTTCACATCATCACTTTCATTTTATAGTAAGAATATTTATGTCTATCTTTTATAATATTTAATGTGAGCTTTTGTTTAGAGAGTTTTCACACTTTCTCACCTCTTCTTAAATGATGTTTTTAAATGATATTTATCTTAACTTTATGATTGGGTTCAAAATGAGAATGAAGTTAACAATATCATTATTGACTTTGTTTATTATTCTATTTAATTATAATTTAAATTTAAATGGAAATATTAAATTACAGTTATTATTATTTTGTAACAAGTATTTAATTTAGAACATATATTATATAAAAGTTTATAATTAATATATAAATTAATTTTAAATTATATATATTATTCACACTAACTTATGATATAATTGAGTCAAATATCTCTAATTTCAAGCTCGACTCATTTAATATATAAGTCAAATTATTTAATTTATTAGCATTTATTTGGTTTATAAGCTTCGCACATTAAGTTTCAAGCATTCTACAATTTAGTTTGATTGATTGCTAGCCCTATTGGTTATCATCATGTTTTCACTTTATCAATTTTTTTAATTTAAGAAAGAGAAATAATCTTTGATTTTAAATTTCATATTTTTTATTAAAATCTATCACTTTAATATAAAAAAATTGTTTATATCTTAAATTCATACATCTAATTCCTTAAAAAGAAATTCAGGGATCTATATTCCATTATGACAAGTTGACAACCCACTTATGAAAGGTTTCAGCTACAAATCCATTCAAGAGAAGAACATTTGGGATAAAATCGCATATTCTGTCTCCACCTTGAGTCTTTGACTGAGTAGACCGGGGGAATTAGACGCAACTTTCTCAAGGGCACGCATACAATAAATAAATAAAATTTTATATACTTCAATTATATTATATATTTTTAATTATAATTAATAAATAAAATTTAATTATCAATTTATTTGCTTACAAATAATGTTAAGAGAAACTTAACTTCTTAGGAAGTTAATAATTTTGATATTGAATTGCTCTTTTTTTAATCTCAAAATATATGAATTAAAATTAAAAATATAAATATTAGTGCATTAAATATAATTAAACAATAGAAACATTGAAACTCTTAGAAAGTTGAGCTTTCCACAAGATCACAGTTTCTATACATTAAATATAATCTAATTCTAAAGACAATCAATCTCTTAGAGAAGTGAGCTCCTTATACCACCACCCTTTATTTAGGGCAATGCTATAAGGAGCTCAATCTATTAAGAAATTGAATATTTTACCATTAATTTTTTTTGAATATTAAAGTATATGAATTAAAATTAAAAATATAAATATTAATATATTAAATGCAATCTAACGATAGTAACAGTTAATCTCTTAGGAGGTTGAACTCTTCATAACATTAACTTTTATTTAAAGTAATGCTATAAAGAGCTTGATCTCTTAAGAGGTTAAGTGTTTTTCTATTGAATTACTTTTTCTTAAATCTTAAAGCATGTGGATTAAAATTAAAAATATAAATCTTAATGTATTAAATGCAATTCAAAGATGGAAATACTTAATCTTCAATTTTGTGGGGTTCATTTATATTAAAAATATTTTTTTTTTAATTTTCAAGATATTGAAAATTTTAAAAATTAATAAATATCATTTAATTATTGACTACAACTAAAGATATGTGAGATAGTTGAAACATATAAGAATTTCTCTTATTAGAAAAAAAAAAAGCCTTCTGTAATAAAATGAAACCTACCCACATTAGTTTAGTCCATTTGGGTGTATAATACATATTTTTAAAAAATAACTTGTGCTTAAGGTGCGGTCACATTTACGTTGATGCCATAGACTCTTGCATAATGGTACACATACGAATTCTGGGTTAATGTTAATATTATTCTATTATTCTTTATACATAAAGGGCTTGTAAGTGCGTAGACCCTTGTTTAAGCCACCGCATGCTGCAGCCAGTGAAACTTGAAGGCAGACAAAGTTCAAAAGTTGCAGCCCAAACCACCTGCCTGACAGCTTCTTGATCTTCTTCTGGGCAATATGCATTTCTATTGGGAAATACACAGCCAGTGGCCAGAATCCAAGTGATCCAAGCAGCGCAAGCATCTCATTGAAAAATGGCACTGCCATAGCAAAAGCTGTAACCAAAGCCACGAGTCGTACTCCAAACAAGCCTAAACGAATTCACATTGAACTTCACTTTGCCAATCTTTGCCGAGTACTCCCTTGTCATGAAGACTGATTTTGGCCACTTCATGTTAACACCCAACTCAGCTATACGATATATTGGTTGTACAATTACCTGAAACTTTGATATTTCACGTTAATTCTTACGTAAAATTTAAATTTCATTTATTAACAATATAAATTAATTTTAATTTATTATTTATCCATATATTATCATGTTAATAAAAAATTGTTAACATTTTTTATTATTATTAAAAATTATTAATTACTATTACTTTTTAAATAATGTGTCTTCTTATCATTCATTTATAATGTAAAACATTTCATATTGACAATAAATTAAACTTAAACCTATATTAGATATGATATAATTTTAATTCTAACATTTCATTCTCATAATTTTATGGTAATATAATTCTATACTTATTATAATATTGTGACATATATCTTTCAAGATTGTTCTCACTATGACATGTCCTTATAATTATATGTCACATAATAATAATATGGACTAAATTATTCTAACTAAATTGGGAGGATATAACTATTAAATTAATACAAAATTTTAAAATCTATTTGGAGCAAGTATGCAATTAAGGCTATAAGATAATGGATTTAAATTTAATTTATTATTAGTATAAATTAACTTTATACTATTATTTATTAATATATTTTATGTCATTAAAAAATTATTAAAATTTTTTAATTATTATAAAAAATTCTTATTCTTAATTACTATAATCTTTTTAATAATATATCTTCGACTCATTTATAAGTAGTGTAAAATATTTTATATTAAAAATGAATGAAACTTATACCGTAACTCAAAGGTAGGTTTGAATTTTGGGAAGAAGATGGGACCTGAAAAGCTCCAAGAAGGTGGATGACAATGAATAAATTTCCCAAGTCAATCAACCAGAAGGGCCCGTAAAATCCGAAGCCAGTGAGGATGTTTCCCGGAGTGTTGTTGCCGAAGGCAGCATGGCCTAAGCAGCCGCAGGTGAGGAGCAGCATTGCCATTGTTGAGATTCCTATAATGTTGGCTCTTTTCATCTGCTTGTTTTCTGGTTGAGATGACTTCAATGTGTCCTGAATAATAATAATCACCTAGTTTTTTTAATTACTGTAAAACTATCATCTTCCCCTGTTTTACCCTGTTTCTAGAAAATATAACTGCCAAGTAAGAATGATGGCTCATCAGAAAAATGGGATTGGAATCTTATAATTTTTACGTGAGTTATCATTAATTATAGGTATTCCGAGAGAGTTTTTTATTTTTTGAAATCCAATTTGTTAAAATGTCATATTATTTGGGCTTATAAATATTTAATTTTAGATTAATATGTTTGACGGTTAAAGTATAGGCCTATATCTTTCTTAACTTGTAATGGGAGGGTTTAATGGGATTTTATTTATATTAGATAGGTTTTCTCTCCATTTCTAACTTAATCCATTTATTGGCTTATCTTATTAAGAGTCACACACTTTAGGAGAAAGAAAAAAATTATATTTGATAACTAATATTCTATAATACAATAAATAATATAAAATTCAATTTATCACTATGTAATTAAAGTTAATAATAGCATATGTCATTTTTAAAATTGATTCATCTAATAACTTTTCAAAAAATAAGAGAGATAAATTTAGTTACATAAATTATTTAACATATAATAAATAAAAGAATTTTTTTATATATTAACAAAGTTTACATAAGAGTTCTCAATACATAACTATAAATTCTCCTTTGGGCAGAATGTATAGTATGTATTAAGTTTTCTTTAATATATTAACTTAATTATATAAAAAATAATATGATATTCGAAAAAAATTATTTTCTTTGAACAGATAGACCTTCTAGATAAGTTTATCTTTATAATTAAAGTAAAATAATATAGTTTGATTATTCCTTAAAAAATGATTAATCAAAGAAATAATACTTTTATCATAAAAACAAAAAAAATAATATTAGAAGTAAGAATATAACTTTTAGTTCATGAATATAGGAGTGATATCTATTACTACAATCTTCTTTTAGTCAAAAAATGTAGCATGTAAAAAATCCTTCTAATCATGAGTCAATCAAAAGAATACCTTAACATTAAAAATATGTCCCTGTTGGTATAAATATGAATATTACCTTATTCAAGAAAATTAAATTTATAATAAAGATATATTTTTATATTGATTTTATTTTTATAGTGTACTAAATTCTATATAAATCTTAATTTAAATTTAAATTCTTACATGGAAGGCATACTTGAATATCAATAAAAATAGTAGCGTTGGAGCAGGCATGTGCAATGTCTCCAAGTGCACAAAAAACCCTCCAAACTGTATCTGATAATTCTGGTCCCATCTCCACTCCCGATAGAGATGTTCTCTTTCCTTCCCTTGTATATTTTTATTTTTATTTTATATTAATTATATTAATTGATATGATAATGATGGAAAAATCAAATCAAAATTGACCACTAAAATAAACTGGCTTGTTTGCATCGTTGTTTAACTTTTAATATTTTCTTAGGTCCGTTGTTTAGTTGGAATGCATTTTGCATAACAAAATCTCATTATATATATATATATATATATATATATATATATATATATATATATATATATATATATCAATAAAAAAGAAGTAATATATGGTTAATAAAAAAAGATACCCAGAAGATTCCTTCTTAAAATAGAAAATATTATTTTCTTTAAATTTTTTATATTTAATATTAAATAAATAAATAATTCTATTTTTTTAATATTTTATAATTATATTTTACGTGAAATATTCTCTAATGAATAATTTTATTTTTATTTATTTTGTTAAAAATATTTTTATAGATAAATATCATTTATATGTATATTAATAAAAGAATAAAATATAATGTATAATTTGTGTTTAAGAAAGATGATACTTAAATCATGGTAATGGAAGGAAAATAATTTTCTTTAAATATAAAAAATTATTTTTTTAATTTTTATATTTAATATTGAATAATTAAAATATTTTTTATTTTAATATTTTATAATTATATTTTATCAAAAGTATTTTTCATTGAAACAAATCAGCCGAAGAGATATTCTTTTTTTCCTTTTTCAAGAAAGAGAAAGAGAAGAAAAACTTGTGACGAGGAGTGCAAGAGAGAGTCCGATTCCAATGAATGCGTAGCCAAAAGAGGTAATGGCAGCGAGAGTGGAGAGCCAAGTGAGCTTGTGAAAGTTTGGGATTTGGGACAAGAAAATTTGGATGTACGGTTTACTGGAATACTTGCACAAAGCTTCATATCCTCTTTTGTGGAAGCACCCAGGCTGGTGTGTGGCACTGTTAGACATCTCACATAATCAGAAGTCACAATAATTGCACTTATATTCCATGATCTATGAGTACCCTCTATCATTTCCATACTTCCAATACAAACAATATTTATGAAATACGAATAGGAATTCATTCCACAGAAACATTAGTTACAATTGATACTGAACACTAAACATTTATTATGAAAATCACGGTTTAATATGTAAGTCGCACATGAGTTCTATAAAATTCACATCTTATGTGTCAAAGATATGTTCAGTAACATAAGTTGGTTATTGAACTTACATCATGCTAGTAGAAGTTGTGATTGTGTAGCCAATTGCCACCCCAGTGAGTTTGCTGTATTGAACCAATCCACAAACAATGTACATCGCTCCACCTAATCAACAATTCCAATAATCACACTTCAAATATAATGGCTTGGAGCATAGATTATTGGCACAAACTGTAGTTTGGGCATGTAAGTGTAGTTTCTGGTGCCAGTGACTGGGTCTGGAGTTCTGTGGCAATCAGCCAAAAGGCTGTGAGTATAGAGTGTGTGGCAGAAAAGATCAAGAGAGTGGAAACGCCTGCAATCCATCCGACCTGTGCCACATCCCATGCTAGAGCCAGCACTCCTGCCCGGGCCACTGCTGTTATTATATGCGCACTTGCACTCCACACTGTCCCTTCATATTTCTCAACAATAATAATTGATTAGCTAATTCCCTGTCTAAGCATATTATATTAAGAATACACGTTACAAATTGAAGGTTTTACAATATGGTCCTCAATTTTAGCTTTGATGCATCTTGAGTTTAGTTCGAGAATGAAATTACTTAGTTTGTCATCTAGAACAAATTAAAATATCTCAGATTGGCTGATTCTGGATGAACTTTGGTTTCTGGAGAACTAAACACACGAGTATGAATACACCGACAAAAAACAAAAGATAAATGTGTGTCTCCCTCTTGTTCTGCAACTTGTGAATTGGCCAACCACGTATAAAAAGTGAAGCCAAAAACAAAGACTGCTGCCCACTTTTTCCCGCGAAACACATGCCTCTGTTTGTAATACTTTGTCAAGCACATGTTAGTTGGCTTTCATTTCTATTTTAAATTTCAAATTTCAACTTCCAATCATGTTGAGATGTGGATCCAAAGGAGACAAAATCTACCGTATTTGATTTTCTTTTAAGCAAGTGAGAAGAAAACATGTAGTACTTTCTGCCCATGAACGTTGATCATTGTCCAATTCAAACTCTGAATTTTTATAAATATATGTCATAAAATAAATTAAGTCTTATGGGAAAAAAAGGGCTACACATTATCAATAAATCTATTTTGAAGTTATTTGTATGCATTATTGTGTTAAGGTTTGATACATTGCACGCTAGTAAAAAGAATGTTTGATTATATGAAGCTGTAATACTAAAATTTTAGTATTATTGTTTATTAACTTTTAATAAATAAACTATCTTAACATTATAATTATATAGATTTTGATTTCAAGAAGATAGTTTTTTAACCTTTCAAAAAGAATAGTAACGGTAACAATTTCAATATTAAATGAGATTAAAAATATAACTAAGAAAAAAAGTTTCATTCATGATTAGAAGTCCTCGTACATGTATGTGTGTGTAAAACAATTCAATTACACCGTAAAGAAAAAACAAAGAAAACTGCGGCATTTGGGTCCAATAGAAAGTAGTGTGGAAGCAGTGAGAAGTGGTTATTAATAAAAAAATGGAAAGAAAATAAGCATATAGACAATAGCATTTATGCTTTTTGCCTCAGAAAAATACACACAAATTTGTATTTAATAAAAAAAAAGCTATTTGTACTCTCCTGTAAATATTCATTCTCCTTTAATAAGTAGGGGAGTTTACGGTTTGTAAATTTTACAATCTGTTAAAAAATTAATTAGAAAATAAATAAAGAACAATGAAAATAATATTACCCTTGTTAAAACCAATGGAATAGAGCCTCAGAGTTGCTACTAATATTGCGGTCTCAGAGGGAAATTTGTTAATGGGCACAGAATAGAATATGTCTACTTTGCTGGACCCATTCTTATTAAGATAATTTCAAATTCATCTACACACAAATACAAATTCAGGATCAGCTTTAAAAGGGAAAAACATAGACACATGAGACCATGTCTAAAAAAATGAAAACTCTACTCTCTTTTTTTCCCTCCAAATTATAATTATCCTTTCCTTCCCTCGAAGAGAAAACCATAATACATGTGCTGTTTTATTCAATTGTTGTCCTTATAGGATCAATGTGTACTTTCGTGCGTTAAAATTATTGATTTATTATGTCGGAGTTTATTAGCATCAGATGATATAAATAAGCCACATACATGTGATCACCTGAATCCGAAACTAATTTTGTTTGATAGGGACTGAAACGAAAACTCTGGCCGAGTGCAATTTTGGTCGTTCAGCTAAGAAAGAAAGAGAACCGAAACACATTGATTAAAGTTTCTTTTTATCTTTTTTATAAATAATAATACATATATATAAAGTTTTAAATTTGAACTTCAAACATGATAAAAAGTACGATCCTTAAAATTATTACATTATTAAAGTACTGATTAATTTAAGTTTCTCTCATTTTGGTTGTGCAAACGTAGAAAATTGAAGATTATTCCCCCACAAAATTGTTTGATGTCTTCACCCTTATAATTTGGCCATGATTTCAATATTTTCAAGGTGTATATCATTTTTAAAATTAATGGGAGATTTTTGTATCCTTCTTAAGCCAGTCTATTGCATTATTTGAAAAATGATCTAATTATTTACATATTAACGGATCTAAATATAATCAATGTTGATTCTTGAATGAATCAAAGTACACACTATTATTGACTACTACGAAAACATTTTTAATAAGAAAGAAAAGAAATGTAGCTGCCAACACTTTGTAATAACTCTACACGTTTAGTATGTCTGAAAGAAGAAAAGTTCCAATAACCAAATGTAAAAGAGAATATACAATGAGAAGCAACGAGGGAGAATTATAGAAGAAAGAAAGACAGAATGCAGATACCAGTTTCTTTTGGGCCTTCCATCATCATCTAGTTGAGCATCACCACCATTTTCGGTGTTAATCTCCAAAGAAGAGTGCCGCAGATCCCTCTCCATTATTACTGGTTTGCTGCAAACAATAATTATATATTATATATAGGGTTGGCAACATAAAAGAAATGAGACAGCACATGGTTATCGACGTACCTGCATGGCTATATATAGAAGAGGCCCAACTCATGTTTGTCATTGAAGGGAATGTGTAATGCTAAAACAACCACAAGATTCCCATTATACATAAAGAAATTCTTATTTCATAAACGACACTCCTTATATATCATTAAATTAATGTACATAATCATTTATTATTATTATTATTATTATTATTATTATTATTATTATTATTATTATTATTATTATTATTATTATTAAAGTGCAAGTAACATGTGTTGAATAAAATGTTAAATAATTTAGTAAAAGCGAATGATAAATTTGCAAATTATCAATTGAGTGCAAAAGAGATTATTTTAACAGTACTCTCTTACATAAGGATGTGAAATTGAAAGCGTTAATACCAAATGATATAAAAGATGATCACACCACACTCTAGAAGAAAAGGAATGAGAATGATAAGTGTTGAAAAATATGTCACAAAGGATGAAAATCCTTTGATAAGTGCAAAAGAATCACACTATAAGGATAAATTCTTAATTAGTGAAGATTAATATTACAAAGAATAAACCCTTTTGATAAATCATAAGCTCATTCAAGAACTCAAAAAATAACACACTTTCACAAAAAGACAACATGCCAATTTTCTATCGTCTAACACTAAATTGTTTATAAGGAACAAACCTTCTTTTATAACTCTCTAAAATCCTAATTGAAAATAAGCTCAAATGATACAAATAGGCTCAAAACTAATATATTAACTTAAACTCAATAAAAGAGCCTCTAAGTAACATAGTGGCTCTAGAAAATTTGGTAAAAATAATGGACCAAAATTATTAACACAAAAGAAAGACCTATCATATCTTTAACCATCACAAAATGCAAATAAAGGCTAAATAAGCCCAAAATGGCATAAAAGGCTATTAAAAGTAGAAAATGACATCAAATTATTGGATCATGGGCTGATTATATGGTCCTTCCTAAGTTCTATTCCTTATGTTGGCTCTAAATGACTTGAATCAATCCACTATCTTTGTGATCTTTGGCCGTATTTTTATCATACTCACTCAAAAATACTCAAATAGTAATTAAAATTTGTATGATAATTTCTTATATACAAGATCAATTCAAGTAGTAAATATAGAGCATAATTTAAATCACATAAATGCCTAGTACATTACCTCATTAAACCATACTTACTAAAATAAAGAAACACTTTAATACACAATGAAGAAGAAGCCTTGCTTCTGCTTAAAATTTTTAACTAATTGGTTTCACTATATTGCACCTAATGAGGAGGCATTATTTATAGCCAAAATAGCTTAGCTTAGCATTAAATGCTAACTTCAACTTGCATATAGTGTTTATATTATTTTTTTAAATTCCACTTACTTCCTTACTTAGCAAGTTACTTTATCACTAGGTAATGCTTAATGCTTTATCACTAAGTAAACTTGGTAAGTGTGAACACCTTAATATTGAGAGTGAGTGATGAGTATTTTTTTAACACTACCCCTTATCACTTACTCTTTTTCAAAGTATCATGCGAAGTAACTTTTGAAATTCTTTAAACTTTCTTACATTAAGTCTTTTTGTAAATATGTCAGTTACTTAATTTTTTGTGCCCATCTTGTGCATTTCTATTTTCTCCTAAAAGTAATTTCTTTTAGACAAAATGATAATGCACATCCATATGCTTTGTTATCACATTAGCAAGTTGAATCATCGATTGATTTTCACAATTTTAATTGAACTATATAATTAACTAATTGATGAAGATCTTGCAATAATTGCACTAATGAAGCATTCTCTTAAGCTATTATTGTTACTACTCAATATTCTGCTTCTATATTTGATAATGACATAACTAGTTGCCTCTTACTACACCATGAGATTACTTCAAAGTCAAGGTTAAATACATAACTAGTAGTAGATCTTCTTATATTATAATCATTAGCATAGTCAATATCATACTAGTCAACTAATTTGCACATGTCTTTTTTGTATAAAAAATCAAAATTTATTATTCCTTTCACATATCTTAATATATGTTGAACAACTTCTACATGGAGCTTTTTTGGATTTTGCATAAATCAACTTACTATACAAATCATATGAACAATATCTAAATATATTAGTGTTAGGTAAATTAGGCTACCAACTAGTTAATAGTACACCATTGGATTGTCTAGATTTTTCATTTTTTATTGCATATAACTTGACATTGAGCTCCACTGGAGTTAAAATAGGGCTTGCAATCTAATAAGCCAAACTTTTCAATAAATCTTTCAAATAATTTTGTTGATATAAGAGCAACCTATTTTTGTTTTTGTTAATCTTAAGCCCCAAAAAATGTTTGAACTCCAAGTTTTTTTATTTGGAAACAAACTATAAGATTTTCTTTTATTCAATAAATTTTATCATTGTCATATTCTTTGATAATCAAATCATTCATGTACACAAGCACAATTATTAGCTTTCCATCTCATTTTTTCACAAACAAGTTGGAATATGTTGATGTGAGAAAAAATTTTCTTTAAATTAAGAATTCATTTCCACACCATGCCCTAGGTGCTTGCTTTAGCCCATATAATGCTTTCTGTAACTTACATATAAATTTTGGATTGGTCTTGCTTCAAAACCCTTATGGTTATTGTATGTAAATTTCTTGATCTAATTCACCATGAAGGAAATCATTCTTGACATTTAATTGCCATAAATTTCATGATTTATTAGTTGCATGTGCCAACAAAACACATGTTGTTTTGATCATTGCTACTAAATTTAAGGTTTCATTTTAATCCAATCCATATTGTTATGAAAATCCATAAGCAACTAGTTAAACCTCATATTTCTCCATTATCTCATCAAGATGAATCTTCACTTTGTACATCTATTTATATGAAACAAGCTATAATTCTTTTGTCTTTGGTACTGGATTCCAAGTTTCATTCTTCACAAGAGCTTTAATCTCCTTACTTATTGCTTGTCTCTATTAAACCTTTTCAATAGCTTTTTTAAAGGTTGATGGTTCAATAATGCTTTATTTTTCTTCAACTAATGCCATATTAGTATAGTTAGAGTTGGGCTTTCTCTATCTTGTTGATCTTCTAAGTTATAGCTTAGAACTATCTTCACCTTGATCATGAGCATTTGTTATTGCTTGTTGGTATAAACCAATTTGCCATGGATTTTTTTCTTTTTCAAATGTTAACTCATTTGATAGTGTGGACTCTTCAAGACATTTTTAGTTTTAATCTTACTCCTTTAATTTTTTCATGCAGCATATCTTTAATTTCTTTTAAATTAAACAATGTCACATGTTGTAAGGGACTATAAGGATAATGCCTTATCAAACACTACATTTCTGGGAACATAGCATTTACTTGATATTAGGTCATAACATTTCCAATCCCTTCTTTTTCATTATATCCAACAAAGATACACCTCAATGCTTTTTTATCAAATTCGCTCCTTAGATGATCAAGAATAAATGCACAACATACATAGTTAAAGATTTTGAAATAGCTTACAATAGGTTTTATATTCCATAACATTTGATATGATGAAATGAACTCCAACCTTGTTTGTGACATCTTATTGATGACATAAGCTACAATTTTCATACACTTTGCCTAATATTGTCTTGGTACAATTTTACTATGTAATATGCTATGAAAAATTTCCATAAGATGATGATTCTTTCTTTCAACAACTTTATTTTTGCTATAAAGTGTTAAGATATTTGAATTATTGTCTTGCCTCAAACTCCTTAAGATAATTTGATAATTCTCTTGAGGTATCCTTTTTACCATTATATGTGCAAGAACACTTTATCTTTCTTTCAATTTTAGTTTCAACTAATTTTTTAAATCCTTAGACTTATTCAAGGTTTTTATTTTTTTTATGAAACATACCAAACATATCTTTGAGAAATCATCAATAAAAGTAGTTATATACCTTATACCACTAATTAAAGGTTCTTCACTAGCCTAAAAACATCCGAGTGTACTAATGCTAATAAATCTTTTGCTTTATAGGTTGACTTTACATATGGTAATTGATGTTCTTTGCCATATTAATATCTAGCATAAGTTGTATCACCTTAAAATTTTAGTTGAGGAAGTCCTTCAAATATAGACTTTGTTATCATTACTTTAAGCTTGTGATAACGACATATCCTAAGTGTGTATGCCAAAAATCAAATGTTTTGTTCTTTTGAGTTTTGTTTACATATGTTGCTTTTGTGGACATTACATTTTCATATCTTTGTATGTTTTCACATCTTTAGGCCCAAATAGAATAAAGTTACTTAAGCCATTAATAATAAATTTTCTTCATGCCAAGAACATGATACACATTATCAAGTTGCACTTCTTCAGAATTCCAACAAGGTATAATTATAGTTTTACTATTATGACTAATTATGAGTTTAAAGTTATTAGCAACTACCACTATCACTACCATAGAAGAGTAATTCAACAACAGTTTTTTTTCACATTTAGTAGCAGTTATAATCACTACTAAAACATCTTCCAATGGTTTGCCAAATCACAAGGTAAAGATGAGTCAACAAAGTATTAGCCATGATTTATAACAATTGGAAAAAAAGTACATTTAACAATAGTTATTAATGATAGTTATTAATGACAGTTAACCACCATTAAATGCGAATTAGATTTTTTAATCATGAAAATTAATGGTAGTTATATTTTATTTAGTAGCAGTTATTTATTTTTATTTTTTAAAAAATATTTTTTCTACAATTTTGTTTTTATTAAAGGAAATTTTTTCTTAGATCATTGTATAAAATTTTTCTTTCTATAGTGGTTTGTATGAATTTGGCAATAGTTTTCTTCAATTTTTGGTAGCAATTTTTTCAAATTTTTTACGGTGGTTTTATTGAACTTAGTAATGATTTTTCATTATTTTATGTTACATCATGTTTCATTTTTAAATTGCTTCTAATCAATTTTTTTTGAAATTTTTTTGCTTCAATTTTATAATTTTTGATACATATTATCTTGATGATAAATATTTTTTGACAAGAATAATTTTATGAAAAATTCTTTGATTTTTATTACAAAATAATTTAGATTGATAACTTATATTCATCCCCTAATTTATTTATTCCAAATCAAACAATACCAAACTACAATAATTTACAACAACTTCATAAATCTTAATTTCAAAGCAAACTAAATTAATAATTCATATGAATCATAAGTAAGCATTCAAACATTAATTTTGTAAAAAAACTATCCTCAATTTAAATATAGTTAGTAACAATTCAAAAGTTCAACAATTTGATAACCATAAGAAATAATACATTTATAGCTAAGGAGGATTATGACTGGTGGAGGAAAAAGGCCTCACTTTTATACCATGTCCACTTCTTGCATCTACTACCTACAAAAATAATTATAACTGCTCTAATTAAAAGTAGAAGATTAACATTATAAACTTACTTAACTGCTCTAATTAAAAGTAAGAGATTAACATTAAAACTTTTTTAAAATAGAAGCAAAAAATAGAAACAACACATTACTTTACTACCAAATTCGTATCAAAGCCAAAAAGACAACATGTAACAAGCACATGAAATGGATGGAAAGAGAGAAACAATAAACCTAATTCTAACATAAGTATACCTTTTTATTCAATTGGTTCTTTATCTAACAACAAAATGGGTTTCATCTTAAACAACTAGAATTAGTTCTATTTATGAATGCTACTAATCATTTAAAATTGATTTCTAAGGTTCCAATAGAATTATAAACCGAATCCTAACTTAAATGCAATAATTTATTTATTTATGATTATTTTTGTTCCTTTTCTCACATAGTAAGCAAAGATAGAGCCACAAAAATGAAACCAACCAACTGAGTTATGGTTAAGAGATAGAGATGTATGGTCTCATAGCAAAGGAATGGAAATTAAATCATAATTAAGAAACAAACATAAGGTAATGTTAACTTGAATACTACAAAAATGGCTTATGACAATTAGTTGAAATAACTAATAAGACAATAGTAAGAGTATTGAGGTTAAAGTATACGAATACTACAAAAATAGCCTTTAATGGCCTAGCTTATGAATATGTATGATTTCTTTCCAATTCCTATTTCATAGTTTCTTTTTTGTTTAGTGAATACAAAATTTTCTTATATTTTAATGCAATTGTTACCACTTTTATCCGCCATTACTAATTTTAAAAAGAAACATAATCAAAATACTTAACACTAAAAATAAGAAAAACAAAACCAGCAAATGCCAACAAAAAACTAGAATAAAAACAAACACTAAAGGATAAAAAGATAACTATAAACTGACTATGTTAGAGAAAAATAGAAAAGAGAAGGGATAGGGGTGAGGGTCCACTACCTAATCCACAGGACACACCTGCTTCTTGAAAAAAGTGACCAACCAATCAACTGCTAAGTTATAAATCCATAAGCAAACCTCACAAAGTAAGAACTTGAAGAAGAGATAGTGTGTTTGAAATCACAAGGATACAATGAATGCTCCACTTGGAGACCTCCAAAGATGAATTCACAGCATTCACCACCTCAAGCACATAAGACTCCACATACATTGGTTCATCATTGACCATAAACCCCAAGGAAATACCTTTCTTCGCAATAAGATTCCATAAAGAAGAATTCCAATCTAGGTTATTGTAAAGAGACCAAAGCTAGTCCTTAAAAGGGGATTTGTTCATCTTATCACTTCTTAGACTAAAGGGAAAGTCGAACCAAACACAATTAATCCAAGGCACCCCAGTAAGTAATGATTCCTATCTTTTATAGTAGCTTTATCATCGATATGATAAGTTAGGCAGTTAGGCAATTTTCCTTTTAAATAAGTTCCTTATAGTAGGAAAAGAGATAAAAAGGACTCTACATAAAAAACTTTGGGAAATAAATTAGCCATAATATAAAAAATTCCTAAAATAGAAATTTGATGTGGTAGGACAAAGACAAGTGGAGTAAAAAATGGAAGAGAGTGAGGACAAGGTGCTTTGGTGAGTGACCCATATAGACTTAAGTTGATTGTAAAATTACAAGCATAAGAGCAATCCTTTTAGTATAATTTTAGAAAGTAAAAATAATAAAGACTACAATATATTAAAGTTTAATAATAAACTTGATAGGTTTAAATAATGAAAATGAACTATTAGGAATTGCACCTGAGAATAGTTATTTGATAAATCCCTACAACTAATGAATATATAAACAAGCTATAGCTGTTTGATTCATGTTAATGATAGATGATAGATGCGGACTTTCTATAGCATCCTTATCTATTTATAAATTCTGAGAAAGGTGTAACTCATAAAGACTAATTGCACTATTCCAAAATAGATTTGTAACACAGTAAAATAGAGATAAGGTTTTCTTATGCGCACAAATAAATATTCTATACATACTTCTCCACTCACATTACAATTTAAATTAAATAAATTTGATCCATTTAATTAAAAGGAAATTTTTATCAAAATTATATTAGGTACACTTGTCAAATAAGAATTTTTTGATGAAAACTTTACAAATATGCAACATTTAGGGAATATATTGCCCTTATTATATTAGGTTTGGCTTATTTTAGTTATCTATATCCAATAATCCTAGCAATTTAGCAAGTGTAGCTAAGATAAAAGAGAGGATTCTCACTTTAGAAATGTTTTTAAAATGAAGACAAAATGCTCAGGGAGAAAATAAATCTAACACATTTAATAGATCCACAATGAGCTAAGCACCACCATTAAAGATAGAGACATAAAACATTGACATTATGTAATAGAGGTAGAAACTAAAGCCAACTGAAGTTAAAATAACAATGGGTTTAAAGTTTTAATAATCAGGGATAAAAAATTTTGAAGATTCTACCCAAAGCCAATGATGTGAACAATATTCTATTAATATTTTTCCTTATATTTAGGTCTCTTAGGAGGTGATGATACTTAATTAGATCAATTATACATTAATTTGAGATTGATTACCTTAATTCGAGATTAATTGGATTTCGAGCTTAATGCTAGGTTTTTTATACTATTTCAGTATTTTAGTCATAACTTGAGCTTTGGAAGTTGGATTTGGACAATTTATAACCCTTGGAAAGATAAGAAAAAGAGATACAATTTTCATGTTGATCAAAAAACTCAGATTTTCCATCTTCAAGGTCAAAGATTATCTTAAAGTCGAAGCAGAGTTGTTGTCCAAGCCCAGACCCAACCCAGTTGCAATGATTAATTCATATCTTAAGCTCCAAGTCTATAATTGATGCAAGACCGAGTCCAATTGCTCCCTGAAATCCATGTCTAAACATTCCTAAAGCCCTTTTGAAGAAACTAAGTCATTTTGAAGGCCAAGGAAGACGGATTGATGGCTCATTATTTCATCTTGGACTAAATTAAACTACTTGTAGTATTTTAGCTATAACTTGAGTTAGGAATGTCTGATTGGGTTGAAATTTTATGGGTAGCTTCCTAAGATATTAAGCTATAAGTATGTAGTTTAGGTCCAATCCTAATTATGATTCTATGGTTATAAATAAATAGAGGGCAGAATCAGAACGTGAGAGGTTAGAGATAGCTTGATAGTTTTCTAAATTTTCTTTAGTTTTTCTCTCCAATGAAAGGCTAATTCTCTGAGTTAATTCAAGAAAATTTAAGGCAATTTCCCTCTGAAATTATGAGATCTTGATTCGTATAGGGTAACTATAATTAATTTTCCTTTTTCATCATCTATCTCCTCTGATTTGCATGATATGCTTGAATTGGATGTTGATTTGATATAATCCTTGTTTAATTCTGTAAGTTGTGTTTTAAATCTAAATTAGTAGTAAATTTTAATTGATTAATCAAAATTTTTTATGAGAGAAAAAGGGATGAATGGATGGTTTAGGATTCTGAATTAATTTATTTAATTTGACTGAATTCTATTTTTAAATTAGTTTTGATCTAGCTTAGGGGTTATGGTGATTGTTTAACTTTGCTAATCTTAATTAATCAGATTCTAGGCAATTGTCTAGCGTAGGGTTCATGAATTGTTGCAGGGATTCCGGACAATTCAAGGCTAAATAATTATTTGTAAAATCTAATTTATAGTGATCTATGATTAATTCTTTGAAGAAACCTTAAATTCCTTGGATTAGTTGTTTTAATTCATTGATATTCTTATTTTCATTGCTACTGTTTTATAAATTCCATTATTGATCTTTTGCTATTGATATCTTCCTACTTTAATTTCAAACCCCTAAATTTTAATTCTGTTTTGCATATCTACATTTAGTTTTAAAATCTTAATTCTGCATATTTAGAATTCTATACTAGTTTTAGATCTGCACGTTTTGTATTTGATAAATTGCAAAATTAGATAGAATTCATTCTGTTACATCATAAACTTAATTAGTAAATAATCATCGAGAATTATTGAAAAAGATCTTTAGAGGTTCAACCTAATTCCCACTATTTTCCTACAAAAATTCTTTGGAATCAGTAATTTTAATTTGGTCGGTTCAACAGCTGCGATCAAATTTTAGCGCCGTTGCCGGGGATCTATTTTCAATATACTTTCTTCTATTTTTTACTAATTGTGTTTACAACATACTAGCCTCCCTGCATATTACATTTATTCCTGCTGCATCTCATTTTGCATTCTTGTCTACTATTAGTGCATATTCTGTGTTTTACCTTTTTAATTGATTTTAATTTATTTTTGTTGATTTTTTCATCTAGCACTATATCATCACATTCCAGCACTTTACCTCACTCATTTACACCATATATAAGTTGATTTTAGACTTAGGAATCAATTTTGGTTGAATTATCAAGTTGTTGTTCTTTTTTTTTCAATTTTGCAGGTTTCTGAGCACTGTTCATTTGGTTATTTTGCTACTTTCCCTAGTACCTATTGCATTCCTTTCATTTTGATCATTCTGCAACTGCATTCCATCCTCATCCAACATATTAAACTCTATTCTGCATTTAAATTTACATGTCATAATCAATAGCATTACATCCTGCATTAATCGAATTGTATGGATTGAAGCAGTTATGCTTGATTTTGCATTGTGATTCATAATTTACATATTTCTATAGTCTAGCCTTTCATTCCAGTTTGACATCACATATACATCATATTCAGACATGTCATGCATTTACCTTAACATGTCATTGCATTTTAATTAGTAAACATCACTGTCTGTACGGTTAACCCGTCATTTAACTACTATCCTAGTTTCATCTTGCATGATTTTACATCATTCCATTTTAGATTGAGCTAAAATTTTGCATGGTGCTAGATATAGTAGAATAGGAGTCTCATACCAAATTTGGCAGCATTTCATTATCATTTGGCCATTTTAACTTGTATTTTTCATTACCATTTAAACTACAACTCCTAGATTCTTTCATTTTTTTTGCAAACGGCCTTTTTGGTCCATCCCTCCACACACCATAGGTTAGATGCCAAGCCTTAGATGCATCATTAAAGCCCTTTTGGTTAGTCATCCAGACCCCCTAAAAAATTTTTGAAAAAAAAATTTTAATGTTGGAATCACTTTAAACTTGGTGTCAAGGTAAAACTCACCCCTAGAATCAATAGACATAAGCAATAACTTAATGAGATACCCCATTTTTTGGCCAAATTCCACTATTTTCTATTTTTTTTATATTTTTAAAGATTTTTTATTGCATTTTTGGGTTCGTTATGGTCAAATTAGTCAAATAAAGATGGTTTGAAAAATTAAAAAAAAATGTTTAAATAGGTTAATTGAAGTTCCTATTGTCAATTTTTGCATATGTGCATGCATTTGATGTTTTAGTATTTTAGTGCTTCTGTTTAGTGTTGTTTCTATTTTTACTATTTTTTATATTTAGTAATTGTGCATGATAAGAAGAAATTCTACTGAATTATTTGATTTTGATTATGAAATTGATGGGACATTTCATTCACTTCATAAGACCAAAAATATAAATACTTCCAACCCTCTTCTCATCCAGAAAATATGGCAAACAATAAGACTCTAAAGGAATTGATTGCCCCTAATGTTACATACCAACCTTTAGGCATCCAATATCCTTCTTTAGATGCTGATTTTGAATTAAAGTCTTGACTGATACGCTTGCTTATAATATTTCATGATTTTGCAAGTGAGGATCCATATAAACATCTCAAGGAGTTCCATGTAAAGTGCTTAACTATGAAACCACAAGGCATCTTTGAGGATCACATCAAGTTAAGAGCCTTCCTATTCTTTCTTGCTGATACTGCCAAAGACTGGCTATACTACCTACAACTTGGATCCATAACTTGCTAGAATGACATGAAGTAGCAGTTCCTTGAAAAGTTCTTCCCTACATCCAGAGCAACTGCAATTAGGAAGGAGATATATGACATTAGACAAATGAATGGAAAGACACTGCATGAGTACTGGGAGAGATTCAAGAAGCTGTGTGCAAGCTACCCTTACCATCAAATCAGTGAGCAACTGCTAATCCAGTACTTTTATCAAGGATTGCTTCCAATGGACAGGAGCATGATTGATTCAGTAAGTGGAGGTGCACTAGTAAACAAGACTCCAATGGCTGCACGAGATTTGATAGCAAACATGGCAACAAATTCTCAGCAGTTTAGAACAAGGAACATGACTACTATAACCAAAAATGTGAATGAAATAAGCCTTCCATCCTATGCAAACTAACAAAGAATGGAGCATAAGATTAATAAATTAACCTCCTTAGTAAGACAACTGGCTATGGTACAACAGCAGCAGCAATTGCAGACCCCTCCATTTACTAGAATTTGTGGCATTTGTTCTTCCTAAGCCATCCTACTAATTCGTGTCCTACCTTACATATTAAACTATTATACCAGCAGCAACCACAACAAAATTAGTACTAGCAACAACAACCTAAATATGATCCCTTCTCAAATTTCTATGATCCTGGTTGGAGAGACCATCCTAATTTCAGATATGGCAATGCATTAGCAAAGCAAACCAGACCAGCACCATATCAAAATAGAGCTCCATTCCAACAACCTTCTAAACTAATCCAACAGCAAAACTTCCACAACTAGCAAGCAATAACATCTTCATCTTCATCTTCTTAATTATCCCTAGAGGACTTGGTTAAGCAAATGGCCACTAGTAGTCTGTCTGCAGTTCTAATAGACGGCAGATACTATAATGCAGGACCTCTAAACATAAATTAGTTAGCTTGCCTCCATCATAAATGAGTTGAAGATACAAGGTTTTGATAAATTGCCTTCCTAAACAGTTCCTAACCCTAGAGGCAATGTAGTAGTGATTATTTATAACCAAAATAACTTGGCTTAGCATTAAATGCTAGCTTTAACTTACTTTATAGAGTTTGTATTATTTTTTTAATTCCACTTGCTTCCTTACTAGCAAATTGCTTTGTCACTAAGTTATGCTTAACACTTTGTAACTAAATAATGCTTAATACTTCTTGACAAGTGTGAACACCTTAATATTAAGATTAAGCGATGACTTTTTTTTCTAAACAACATGGTCATACATAAATTTTAATACTTTTTAAATGTAGTTGATGTACATGTATATCAAATATGATACCAAACATTAGATTCATCCCACATGTTTAGATAATTTAAGTTAAATAATTTCACTCAAGTTTTGATTAGATTTTTATTATTTAAAAATTTTAAATTGGATTTTTGTCCTTATTTTTCAACTAGATATTTTCTGCTATTTTATTGTTAGATTTTGTTAGCAATTTACCTACATAAAGATCCAACTAGAAATGAAAGACAAAAAAAGGTATAAAGATCTCATTCAAAACTTTTGAACTATAAAGATTTTATTAGAAATTAAGCAAAGATAATTATATACAAGGGTGCAATATAGCTATATATATTAGTGATTATTGATTATTAATAAATTTGTGTGTGTATCATAATTTTATGTGATATGGCTATAGTAATAATTAATTATTTTTAGAGAGAATTAATGTTAAATATTTTTAATGAGAGAAAAATCATGATTATTAAATAATAAGTTATTTTTTAATTTATTTTTAATCATAATTTTTCTCTCACTAAATTACTTACACAAACAACCTTCAAGAAATTTGAATACTACTAAAAGTCATTCCAAATATAAGACTAATTTACATGCTATAAGTAATCAATAATCACTTATTTTTATCGCTAAACATGGACATAATATAAGTTAAATTAGTTTTATGTCATTATATTTTGTTTTAATTTGTAATTTTATTTTTACATTTTTTTAAACTAGATCTTAGGGTTTTATTTCTAGTTAACTCACCAACGATCAATTTGGATGTTTCTACATGCAATTGTCTAATGTTCACTATATGATAAAATTTTGTCAATCTGTATAATTATATCATGATATGTAAATGATGAAAGTTAACTTCAATCACAAAAATTGCTTAAAGAAGTAATAATTATAATTTTAATCATACATATTTTTTAATGAATTATTTTAATATGTACAAAAAATCGATGATTGTGGAGAATATTTTTTTCACCTTTTTGGACAAAAAATAGAATAAAAAATTACGAAATAAAATTTTGATAGATCGTTGTTTCTTTATTATTAATCCACTGTAATATTACTTCTATTTTCATCATCTATATAAGCAAATCAAGACCTCATTTGCCACAAAACATATCCTTTGACGTAACCCTTATTATATAAGTGCTGCTAGTAACATTAATAATAGTGGCAAACCAAGAGTCAACCAAGATTAAACTTGTTTAATCCATAACAAGTTAACAATTGATCATGTTAGATAAGATGTCATTGGCAAATTTAACATTTTCTCTTTACATGTTTATTCTGTGTGGGAATATATAATGGTACCTTTACACTAAATTTATGGCAACATATGGCAACTAGCCCGTCCTGAGAATTAATATATACCAGAAAGAGCCCTAGTCAGCTAGAAAAAAGATACGCTTTACCATCTAGTTGATTCCTTTATTATTTCCTTTATAATATGTTTGGATGTGAGGAAATAGAGATAAAAAAATTTTATTTTCTTTAAAAATAATGGATGTATTTAAATATATTTTTATTTTTTAAAAATTATTCTTAAAAATTATATTTAAAAATTATTTTTTTTTGTTTTTAAAAATTATTTTTAAATTTAAAAATAAAAAATAGAGTATATTTAATAAAGAAAATAAATAAAAATTTCATTTAATTATAAAATTTTCATTCAAAATAAAAGAATAAATTAAAAAAATTTAAAACTTGTTCCTATTTTTTTAAACGAAAATTTCAGTAGTAATTTTTAATAATAAATTTAAAAAAATTTACCAAACAAGTAATCTGATATTTTATTTTAAAAAAAATTAAAAACTATCTTTAAAAATAAAATCCAATTAAGCTCATATATTTTAAAAGCAGACAATCATGCGAGGATCAATGTCTGTCCATGCAGAATATGTGCTTGTATGCATCTCTTGTAAAAGTTAACTATGCTTTTTCGGAGTGATCCTCGACAGCCAATTAAGAAATTCCATTCTTTCACTCACTCCATTTGGAAGGGTAAACTACTAATATTAACTCTGCGAAAGTGAATATGTACCAATATTCTTATGTTACTTTATTCTCTTCTCTTGTCTAAGTTAGTTGTTCTGGATCTCTCTTTATAGGAGATAGTAAGTTTAGATGCTTACTTTCCTGAACGAGATCATCTTTAATAATTATGTGATAAATTTAATGACCAAATCCTGTCAGGAAAGGAACAAAAAAGTAGTAATTCTTTTTTACTAGAGCACACAATATATCAAATAGATTATTAATTAATGCACTGCTCACTTAGGAAGAAAAAAGAATAGGTGAAGCGTATGCGTTATGTTGACTGTTGGTATCTCGGCATCATCAATGGAATGTGTGGCCCCTAAGCTCTGTTGGCAGAAAAGAAAAATCTCAAGCATTCCATTCAAGATTTTTAATATATATATGAAGATTTTTAATTATAACTTTATAACTTTCTAAATAATTATAATCTCCCATCCCTCTCAAATTTCTATAAAAATTTCACGATTTCAATTGATACTCACATTAATAGTCTTTTAAACTTCAAATTTTGATCAATATAAATATTTATAACTTCAAAATAGTACGTAATCCTTATTATTCCTATTCCAACATAAATTCTTAACTTAGAAAAAGATAACTCACTATAAACCCACGAATACCAATTAGTGTTTGAATAAGTCCAAATCTTTATTTACTCCGCCTCTCACCCAAAAAAAAAAACAAGTCTAAGTCTTTGCAGTCGCTATTTTATACACTACAAGTGTAAATCAATAATTAGGTTTTATTTATTCAGATGCTTCAATATTTAATTACTACTTTGATCATGTTTAACAGAGATGTATATTCATCTTTCTAAAAGTGATCTGATTTATATATTGGTTTTAAGAAAATATCAATTACTGAATTCCTACATTTGTAGCACATGATAGATAGAATATGAAATGGGTTCTTGCAGAATAATCCAAGCTATCTCGATTTTTATTCCTTTAATCCATTTTTAAGGAATTTGTAAGATTAATTTGTTTGGAGTTGTGTTGAAGGTGATACTTATTATATAATATTTATTCTTTTCAGAGAATCTAATTTTGTGTAATTATTCCAAATGGCCTAAAAGAAAGCGAACTGATAAGTTGAGGAGATTATGGAGGGTAGCCAAATGTGCTGATTTGTTGAAGCTAAGCGGTGCAACAAAGGTCATTAAGTAGTGGCCATGATGAACAGCTAGCAGAGTATTCTGATGTGATATTATATACACAATTTAGTGAAGGATGACAGGTCTCACGTCGCTAGAGAAACGAACCTTGAGAGTTGGAAATACTCAGGTTGAAAACAGCACATTTAGACCGTACGAGTGCACCTTAAGATTAGAAATTTTTCAAGGAATCCAAACGATTTATATAAATAAACTTTTCAAAAATTTTTATTAAAATATATAATACTAATACATATATGTTCTATTCCCATCACCAAACACATAAGGATTAGATAATTAGATTGATTAGAATAGTGTAATAACACATAAATTTAAAGTGGAAGATTTCAAATTTTAGGGAAAAATATCACAAACATGAAAAAAATTATTATATTATCAGAAGTTTATAAGATAATGCATGTGATTAATGTTTTCAACCATAATCTTGTAACTTCCTAATTACTATCTTTGTATCTCTCAAACCTCTAAAGAGTTCTTATATAACCCAATAAGTACTTACATCATATCTCTCTTATATTTTAAACTCTTAATTTGTTAATTTTAGTACAACATTTATATAAAATATTCATAAGCCTCAATTCCATAAACTAACTTAAATTATCAACATACATAAACAATGATCTTGAGAATCATAATTTTTACACATAACTTTCATATAATACAATATAATGATTTGAGATATACCTCAATCTATGATTTAGAGAAAGTTAATAGCAATTTCTTATCTTCCAAGACCATCGAGAAATAAGATGAAAACTTTTTATCTATCTCTTAGCCTTTTTTATTTTTAGGTAGGAGTGTAAAATGGGCTTAAGACTCATGAGCTTTGCAAGTGGACTACGGTCAAAGGGCAGTATGAGCTTGTTTTTATTGCAGGCTTAAATAGGATAGGAACTTGTGCAGCCATAAGTTGTTTGTGACCTTTAACAAATATTTTTTTTAATCAATAAGATAATAACAACCCAACCTATTGATCCAATTGAAAAAAATCACCCTTATCTAATGTAAAAAATGTAACCCAAGCCCACTTTGAAGAGTGTGCCACCTAAGTCCAACAAACAAACTTAACTCAAAACTTTAAATTCTCAAATAAAACAATTTTAATATTTGAAATCAAAAAAATTAGTATGAGAGTGAGAAAAGAATATCAATAATAGTTAAAAAGAATGAAACAAAAAATTAATAAAAATAATTTGTTGTCAAAGTTCCTTATTAAGCTCACTTATTCTCTCTAACCTCGAAACTTCCTTTTGTTCTATAACTTCTGTTTGTTTGCAAAGCCTAAGCACAATAGGATGGTAGCACTAAAGCAACATGCAAAGGCAAGGCAATGGCAAGTCAATACAATCCATAATTGCCAACCAAGCACCACAAGTTGCATTGCCCATCGGCATGCAAAGGTAAAAGTAGTAAACACGGGTATATGGATGGATTTTGTTGTTAGATTCCTTAATGTTTTAGTAAACTATTTGCATTTCAATTTGTAATTATTTAAAGGCAATTTTTCCTTTTGCAATGGGGCCAATGCTAATGTAAAGCATTTTAAGCAAGCAAGTTGAATTCTGTGTAATAGATTTTGCTAAGAAAAAAATTGCTAGACATGGGCTACTCGCTAGCTTACCTATACCACATACAAGGGATTTTGAGCCTATTTTTCCTAAATAGTTTAGGATGCAAGCTTAAGTAGGCAAGCTTGCACAAGCTTGACCTGTGTAACCTACCTAGTCCCATATTACACCCATTTTTTAGGTTCTTTTTAAGTGATGGAGAATAAAAATGCAAAACCTCATAAGTAAAGATAAAACTAGATTTCTTTTAAGATATCTTTTATAACCAACCCCATCTAAAAAATTACTCCTCTAATTTTGACAAATAAAATTAAAACCTTAAAAAATGATTAAGGTCTTAAATTTTAATTAATGCCTTAAAAGATAAATAAAACCTTACCTTCTAAATTAAAGCCTTAAAATTCACTTATTCAAATTTAAAGCCTTAAAGTTTATTTATTAAATCAATTAATCATGTGAGTCATATCTTGCATTCTTCCATTTAACTCATGTAATGTTTTACCTTTTCATGATTTAATAAATATTATATATTATGTGCATATAAAGAGGCCAATTCTTTTATGCATTGTTCATGACATAAGTCATAATTGAGAATAGAGACTGATAGAAGTCATGGCAATTATACATCACCAATTGATATAATCCTTCCTGTATGCTACAATATTAGCTTTTTCCATAACATGACACTTTAATGAGAAGTACATAATTGGCTCAACAATAATGTCTTTATTAAAGATAACACTCTACTTTCAATATTCTAAACCATACATGTATATTATAATAAAAAAAAGAAAGTTAGAAACTTACACATTAATGAGCTCAAAGTGTCAAATATACATTAATATTGTAACAGTAACAATAATGTTCAACATTTCCTATTAGACATAATGTCCATACTCTTAACATGACCAGTAAATGTTTTAGGCAGTAACCCTTTCATCAAATGATTAGTAATCGTAAAATTTTTGCTAATATGCTCTATTGACACTATACATTTCTAAACCTTTTCTTTAATGGTATATTATTTCAATCCTATATGCTTAACACCTTTAGAATACTTATTGTTTTTAGAATAAAAAGAAAATTTTGGAATTATCACAATAAACTTTTAGTAGCTTAACAATACTATTAACTACTTCAAGCCCTAAAATAAAATTCCATAATCATTTAGCTTGAACCATAGCCTATTACTATAGAATGGCAATTCTACATTAGTTGATAGGTGTTAGTCAAAGGCAAAATTAATATTAATATTGATGTGATGACATTTTTAAAATTAATGAGAAAAATAAGATGATGGTTAATAAAAATAATCGACATTTATTTAACCCAGTAATATTTTTAAAACTTATAGAAAACTTATAATGACAGTTCAAATTATAATTAATGCCTATTAGGGAGATGGCTTAATGTTTGAAATATTAGGAAGTTTAAAACATTGATTTTATACTAAATCGATATCAAATGTGAATGTGAACCATTATTGTATGGATGCCAAGAGAACTTAAGACATCAATTTTTTAATTAGCTAACATTGAAATATATGCAATGGCGGTGTTTTGTAAATATTATTCTAACTTTATACTTGAACACGTCAAAATGATTAGATCTCCTATAATTAAACATATGATCTTTCATTCTTTGCAAATATTTCAAAACTTTCTTTACAACTTTCTTTGCAACTTTCTAATAATCTAACCTTGAATTAGTTTGTATCTACCTAACATTCCAATTGGAAAGCTAATGTCTCTTCTTGTATAATTGAGCATGCATTAAGCTCCTAACAACATATACATATGAAATTGGTTTCATTTATTTTTGTTCATTCTTAAAACATTGCAAGAGACTAAACTTGTCTTATTTTTTAATTGGAACAAGAGATGCTAAGTATTTTTTCATCTTGAATCTCTCTAAAACTTTATTAAAATATGCCTTTTGAGATAAATCTAATAATCCTTGTGATCTATGCTACAATGTCTTTACTCTAATCATGTAAGTTGTCTCACCTATATCTTTCATTTCAAAGTTACTAGAGAGAAATTTCTTAATCTCATGTAATAAATCAAGATCATTAGTTACAAGTAAGATATCATTAATGTATAAAATAAATAAATAAATAAACTTGCTCCCACTAACCTTTAGATATATACACCAATTAATGGAATTTTCCTTAAATCCAAAAGAAACAATAATATCATTAAATTTAAGATACTATTGTTGAGGGGCTTGTTTAAATTCATACATTGACTTCTTAAATTTACATACCATATATTCCTTTCCTTTTTTTTTATAAACCTTATTAGTTAGTCTATATAAATGTCTTCCTTTAAATTCCCATTTAGAAATGTAGTTTCATAAACATTTGTTGTAACTCTAAGTCGTAATAAGCCACCAAATGCCATAATGATTCTAAATGAATCTTTATTAAAAATTTCTCCTTATAGTTAGTGCCATATTTCTAAGAAAACTCTTTGATGATTAGTCTAGCCTTATAATATTCTAGGTTATCTTATGAGTCACATTTGATCCTAAAGACCCACTTGCAACTAAATCTCTCATAACCTTTTGAAAATTCAATAAGTTCCTAAACCTCATTTTGTTCTTAGATTTTAACTTATCTTTCATAACATCTAACCATTTGTCAATATTATCATTATTCATAACTTGTGAAAATGTAATTAAGTCATTATCTATCTCTAAGTTAACTTTATACTCAATATACTATATAATCATAAAAAATAGTAGATTTCCTTTCTCTTTAAGATCTTTTTAATGCTATTTGCTATGGTTCTCCTATTATAAGCTCACAATGTCATTATAAGTATTAGGTTCATTAATTTGAACAACTTAAAGAACAACAACTTCATTAGAAATACAAATCAAAAAAATCTATACTTTCAACTTTTGAATTTCTACTTTATGTGGTGTTTACTTTTACTGATTCACTATTCTCAATGAGCCTAACATTCTTAGTTTCAATGACCTTTGTAGTATGGTTAGGATAATAAAATTTAAACCTTCTTCACTTTCTGAGATAACCAATGAAATAACTACTAATTGTTCTTGCACCCTGTTTCTTTTCTTGTCAAATTTTGCCTAGTAATCCTAAATATATAGGTGCCTTAGACTAGATTTCCTTCTGATCCATAATTCAAAAGGTGTCTTTGGAACTACCTTATTAAGAACCCCATTCAATAAACACATGTCAATCTTTAAAGCATAAATCCATGAAGAAATGGGTAAAGAAAAATTGGTTAACATGCTTCTAACAATATCTAACAAAGTTCTATTATGCCCTTTTAATACACCATTTTGTTATGGTGCATTGGAATTGTGTATTGAGCACTTATGCCATATTTCTCAAGGAATTTAGCAAACAAGCTTGGGTGTTACCTACTTTCATTATATCTTCCGTAATATTCATCATCTTTATTAAACCTAATAATTTTTGCCTTTTTATGTAACTATCGTTCAACTTTATTAATGTAAATCTACAAAGCATTCGTAGCCTAAGATTTCTCATATAGCAAATAGATATAACTATAATGTAAAAATTCATTGATAAAGGTGATAAATTACACTTTTTTTAAAAAAATTAATATAAAAAGGGCCATATTCATCAATATGTATAATTCTAAAAAGTTGAGTGCTTCTTGTGGCTTCTTTCTTTGTTACGTTTTGTTTATTTACTTTTAATGAAATCCATACATACATCTAAATCAATAAAATCTTAATTTAGAATGATTTCATTCTTTACCAATATTTCTATTTTTTCTTTGGAAACATATCCCAAAAGCATATGCCATAAGTAAAATGTTTATTAACTAAACCATATTTAGTACCAACATTATGATGTAAGTTTAGAAGCATTTTAGGATAAAGAATATCAAGATTTAACTCATACAATACATTAGATAATATACTACTAACAATCATGCTGGTATGTTTATAAACCCTAAAACTACCATTATAAAATTTATGAAAGTATCTAACTTTATAAAGTTTGGATAGATTGAATTCCTATATATACTAGGTATATATGAAGTTTCAAATAAATCTAAATGATTTCCACCATCAAGGATTAAGTAGTAAGTCTTGATAGCTTCTACTAAAACTTTCACTTTATTGCCCATGAAAACAAACTTTTTATTTCGCCTTGTGGTTTGGATTTTAAGGAATTCCTACATCATATTGAAAACATAAG
Source organism: Sindora glabra (assembly GCA_020226215.1). Lineage (NCBI taxonomy): Eukaryota > Viridiplantae > Streptophyta > Magnoliopsida > Fabales > Fabaceae > Sindora > Sindora glabra. The sequence goes on from CM035230.1 coordinate 74,750,329, forward strand.
TTGTACATCCAAAATCAATTCACCAAGTATTATAAGGAACTTTAAATAAATTTGACTCAAAAAATATATAAGCATTAAGCTTATCCTTCTTTTTAAACCAAGCGTTACACTTTAGATAATCCTTTTGGAAATGTCTGGACTTTTATAGAAATAACATATATTACTTTTGGGTTCCTTGTGAAGTTAAGAAAATGTCCATTAACCTTCAATGATCCTTTTTCCTTTCTTCTCATGTTTCTTTCTAACTTTTTAATGGTTCACATAGTTGATGGAATGATTTCCTTAATGCTTAAGTCTGGTTTCCTTTTGAACTAACATACTATGTATTTCATGCACATTCCACTTATCCTTCATAATGTTATAATTCATTTGAAAAAGACTATACTTAGATAGTAAAGAGTTCAAAATGAACTACATAAGGAAATTCTTATCCCTATCTATTCTTAAAGACTTGAGTTTTGCTATAATGTTTATCATCTTAATGACATATTCATGCATAGTACAAGAACCATCAAATTTTATAGTGATCAAGGTATTCATTAATGTTCCAACAAGAGACTTATGAGTAATTTGGGAGCGCTTTCCACAAACTTTACCAATTCTCTAGTATTATCAAATTTTGAAAGAGCATACTTAATGTCTTAGCTATACTTATCCACATATAGATCAAAATAAATTTATTTGACTTTTACCAATTTTTGTAATTAGTTTTCTGTTCATTAGTGCTAAAAGCAATAATAGTAGCCAATTTTTCTACTCAAAATGCCAAATCCAAATCTACCCCCAAGGTAAAATTGGATTTGCTCACTCTAATAGAGATATTAAGTCCACTAAAAACTAAAACATATGAGAGATTTGGATGCATATATAGGTATTGCAAGAAATAATATTTAAAAAATTAATGTTTTAAATTACATACTAACATGCTACACGAATTCATAAAACAATACACTTAATCATGCAATGCATATTAATGTTCATCTTTAAGTAATCCACTAATACACTACATTCAACATAGTGATGCTAATAGAATCTTACATATTTAGCGATAAAGCATGTACTAATTAAAAACATTTACCATCTTTGGACATAAAAATATAACTAATAATGTATTTATGTTACCAATATTCATGTTCATTAATTATAAGAATAAACAATTAATATTTGGGTGATCGTTAATTGCCCTATAACAATGATCCACAACTACCCATCAAATCAATATATATTATGTCACTTATAGCATCAAACTTATGAGCAATTAATATAAAAACATAATTCAATTTAAAACTAACTTTAACTTGAGGATTTGATCACTTTGGTGACCAAAAAATCAATATAGTATAGATTCAAATTAAAAACAATAGTAAAAATACAAAAACATGAAATTTCTCAAATATTTTTAATCTAACATTTTAAGGATGTAAAACTAAGTTGTTTTTATCATATGCAAAATTGTCATACTTTTTAAGTCATGTTTGTCATATATATATATATAAAAAGCGTACATAGAATAAACATGTTTTATATATCAAAGAACTAATTTGTTTTTAAACGTATTTTTGTCATATAAAACCATCATTAATCATCTAATCATGTAATGAAAAGCATCATACAATCAAAATTTCAAATCTTAATTTCAATCAAGAACAATTTGGGAGAAAAACATGGATCAATATGATCAAGCAATATAAATGGAAAACCATGAACACTTAAACCTCACTCTAATACCACATGTTAATTTCTATATGATATTTGTGTATGACGTTCATAGGTCTCTATTCCAAAGATTAACTTAAAAGTTTTAAATTATCAACATGCATATATAAGGATCTTGAAAATCATGATTTTCACATAGTCTTCATATAATACAATAAGGATTTAAAATATTCTTTGATCCATGATTTAGAAGAAATTGATAGCAATTTTGATAAGAAACTTCAATCTATCCCTTAACTTTTTTGTTATTTTATGTTCTTATAAGTAATAGAGAATAGAAACATAAATTTCATAAGAGATTGGACCATTTTTCACTTAAGATATCTTTTATAACTAACTTCCATCAAATTTGCAATCTTCTAATAGCATATTACTCCTTTAATTTTAACCAATAAAATTAAAACTTTAAAAGATAATTAAGGCCTTAAAATTTTATTAATTCCTTAAAGAATAATTAAGGCTTTAAAAAATAGTTATTATCTTAAATTTTATTTAATGCCTTAAAGGATAATTAAGGTCATAAATTTTAAATTAAAGCCATAAAACTTACTTATTAAAATTTAATGCCTTGAAGTTCATTATTAAATCAATCAATTACATGAGTTATATCTTATATAACTAATACAAATATTTATAACTTAGAAATACTTATTTAATAAAAATTCTCAATGAACTCTAACACAAAAAACTTATTTAAATGAAAAGATAACTTATAATAAGAAAAAATTATAAATAAATAATATTTAGAATTTAGGTAAAATTTAACACTCTTTACCACCGGAATCATTCCATATTTCCTAATGATATATGGATATCCATTTTCTATGCTCTTAATTGCATATGTATGAACATCTTAGCAACGTGTGCCTTCAACCACTCCTATATTTTAATATTTAAGCATCACAAATAAATCGTCTGCAAGTTTTCCTATTCTTTAATGGTAAAATATCAAAAGTTCAATTCATGTTTTGGCCATATATATATATATATATTAAACTCGATATGGAAGGAAAAGGGAAAGGAGCACGATTCTTTTATTCATTTAGTTTTTTTATTAAAAATTGAGAAATTAAACTAGTTGCTCCATTTTTAAGTTAGAGTATAACATTATCACTTTTTTTAAGTCTAAAATGGTTGATGTTGGATTCTTTCGAAATTGTCTTCTAAGTCTCAATGATGGATGGGGCATTATTAGCAGCAAAATGGGGAAAGATCCGATAGGGCCATGGCCATTAGCCGCTTCCCATCAAAGCTGAAAATATTGAGTGCCAGTTGCCACGTTACCCTGTAACACACACATCAATAGAATAACAGTGCTTATTTTATTATTTTTATCATTATTATACCCCCTCCATATCCATAATATTATAATAGTCATAACATTTTTTAAACCATAAATTTTTTTAAATTTTTTCTTTTACATTTTTTCTCTATTTTATATTATCGTAGAGAATATATTTACTTTTAAATTTTATTTCGCATAATAAATAAGTTAGTTTATGACTTATTAACTTAATTAATAAATTATAAATTAATTTATAAAGATATTTTACGCATTAATTTATAAAAAATAAGATTTAATTTAATAAATTATTTTAAGTAATTTATAACTTATAAACTGATAAATTTTTAAATATTTTTTAAATGTATCATTTATATTAACTTCCCTTTATAAAAAGTTATGTTTCCATTTTAAATAATAATTAAATAAAAATAAATTAATTAAGTAAATAATATATAATATCATAAATTTAGTATAAATATTAAATAAAAATAAGAAAGTAAAGAAATATATATATGATATCATAAACTATAATTAATTCAATTTTAATTAATTATATCCTTATTTTAAAATATAGATATATAAAATAATGAAATAAATAAAAATATAAGATTATAAAATATAGTTAATTAAATTTTAGGTAATTAGGTTTTTATTTTGAACATCTTGATTATGCTAATATAATTTTACCTTTAAATAAGTATAAATTAATTTAATTTATATACCTATTTATATTAACATATCTCTTTATGCTATTTTGTAATTTTAGTTAATTTAATAATTAATTTTGTAAAATATTTTATATACAATTAGTTAACTTATTAACTATTAACTAATTTATTAATTATTAATTAACTTATCAATTATCGTTTAACTTATTAACTAATTACATAAAATAGAACCTTAAACTTTCTCTCAAAATTCCTCATTTTCATCCTGTTATAATCTATCTCACTCACACATTTATTATGTAGTGAAACATAATATTCTATTTTTCTTGCATAATAATCCTTAATCTATTTGAAATTTCATTCTTAATAATGAAATTATAATATATATTTGCATTTCTTTAATGTTAAAATTGTCAAAAATAGTAAAAGAATTTAAGAAAAATACATAAACCTTTTAGATTTAAGTAATTGCCAATGATTTAAATGTATTACTACATCCTTATATATTAAACTAATCGCGTGCTTTTACTTTGGATCGATCACTCAGATTTAAAATTATCATGATATTATAGTTATTTAACAAATTATTTTAATAAATTAACATTTTTATAATTTTGAACATACTGAAATTGAATATTTTTCACAAATTAAAAGGAGAAGAAGCCTCTAAATAATGAGTATCACGTATATTATAAAAATATATAATTTATTTAAGATCTCACTAAATCAGTAAATTAAAATATATTAATTTATTTTGACACGATACTATACAACTCTTTTTATTCTTTGTGAGACCAATAAATATTATTTATCATTCGATCTTATATTTATGTTATTTTTACTTTATTTTATTTGTATAATTTATGATTGCAACTTTATTTTTATATATTAGAGATGTTAAATTTTAGTTGATCAAATATATATTTAATTATTTTATGATACATAGTACTCTTTTAAAATATATTATATAAAATTTTTTATCTTAACAAATTATTTTAAGTAAAAATTATAATGTGTGCTTTTATATTTTTCTTTCGTCTCGAGCGTAAAAAGGATAGCGCACTAGTGTATATATAGTGCAGAAGTCAAACGAAATGGACGGCGTGAGAGTAACCAGACTTCGTGAATTGGAATTCCCTGGACTAGATGATATGGACCGTAACGCTCTGCAATGGATATATATATATATATATATATATATATATATATATATATATATATATATATATATATATATATATATATATATATATATATCTTGGTATTAAATAAATAAATTATTTTTATTATTTTAATATTTTATAATTATCTTTATATGAAAATACATATTCCACCGAAACAGAGGAAACCTTAACTTGATTCAGGATTAAAAATCAGAGATGGTAAAATATCCCAATTTTATAATGTCTTGCGGGATTGTCCAATAAAGCTTAAGAATGATATATTTTTTATCTCACAAGACAAAATTTGAGATATATTTTCACTTCAAATAAAATAATAAAGATTAGACAATAATAAGTAAAACTTAGTTATTATAAAATTATTTTTACCTTATATAATAATATTTACATTCATACATATATATATATATATATATATATATATATATATATATATATATATATATATATGTATAATATTTTTTATTATTTTAGTAATCTAATTATTTAAAATACATCAAAACTTCATTTGAGATGATTAAAGTTAAAAATAATAATATTTTATTAATTATGTATAAACTTTGTTTAAGTTTCAAATTATTTAAATCAATATATATATATTTATATAACTTAAGACCTATTATTATAGCATCCTATTAATTATGTATAATTAGCAATATCTAAATTTATATTTTCTCTTTATTATTTATTAGTCTTTAGCATCAATTAATAATTATGCATAAATTTATAATCTTTAATTTCAAGATTTTAATTTTTTTTCATAATTATTTCAATTTTTTATCATTTCCTACAACCGTAAGTTCTTGTGGAGCTCTATTATCCCATGAGATATAGGGACAAGACAAATTTTATCCTCAATTATAAAATATAAGATAAAGTAATATCTTATTTTTAATAATAAAATATAAAATAAGATAAGACTAATCTATCCTTTTCCTCTCCCATTGTAATTATAATTAAAATATTGCCTTGAGTTGAGAATAAGAAATAGGTAATAAGGAAGTATGGATATCATTTACATGGGAAAATTCGGCCAATTTGATCACTTAATCCTAGATATATTAGTTAATTATTTCGTAATATCTGATAATTAATGCTGTTTACTTCTGATCGAAAGGACAAGGAGTGAAACTCATTTATATTCTAGCAGAATCCTATTAGATAATTGAATTTGCTTATTTATTTCCTCAACATTCCTGTTAATTAGAATTAGTATTATTTACATAACTTTTGCATTTTAAAAGAATGTTTAGATCCGTGTGTTTTATTGGAAGGGGCTTTTTTTTTTTCCTTTTTTTTTCTAAACACCAAGTGCTTATCAAGAGTGAGGGAATTAACAGATTTTTTCTTTTTCCAATAGTAATTGTCATTTTTAATTTTAAATCCCTACTCATTAAAGATAAAATTTACCTAAAATTAGTATGTTTTCCTCTGAACTAATACATTGTATATAAATAAAGACGATATGGCAACTATATACGTTATAAATAATCCATGGTGCCATAATATTGAGGGAAAGCAACTTCTTTTTCAAGGTAGAAAATATTATTTCTAATCGTACTTCTTATATTTAATATCATATCTATATAAGTTATCTTTTATTATATTAATATTTTATAAATATAAGTATTAGTAAATAAAATTGTTCTTCTAGAAGATTTTTTTTTTGGTAAAAAACAAATACTTATTTAATCCCAAATGGAACATACACAGCGTCAGAGCTTAACTCGACAGCATTACATGTCTGACATTATAAAATTTTTATTCTATGAGAACACAATTAAGCTCTGCTGGGAAATTCCATGTGAAAGTTGGGGTCAAGGAATAATCTTCAAAAGGATATATGTTGACGTCCAATGCGACTTCATTAAGTTTGTGCAGCCTCCCTTGCTAACTAAAATTAAATGAAAACAGACAAAGAAAATTGTCAAAGGCAAAAATGATGCAACAAAACATAGGGTTTCCTGTTCCATCATCAAAAAAACATAAAATAAAAGACTAAATATGTTTGCATTTGCAGACATCAACAATCTGCCTTTCCAAAAGCAACCCAATTCTGTTTGTTTCATTTTCTTACGTCCTCAGCCCATTATATCCTTTTTGGATGCTTCGTATGGACCAAAGACTTGCAGTTTGCTTCACGGTTATTTGTTAAGGAAGATTTTTAAAATGCACTACAGGAAACCCAAAAAAAAAAATGCCGTCTCCGAAAGTACTTGAAAACTGCTACACGTACATATAATTCCCTTGCATGCACTTACAAACTTGTTGAATTAATTTGATTGAGACTAACTCATGTATGCAAATAATGGGTGCAACTAAAAAAGAAAAAAATTATCATAAAGATACCTGAAAATAAGTTTCGAGCTTCCTTTTCAAAGTTGCATACTCTTGCTTGACTTGTTGGAAAGTCCCAACACATCTGAAAAACACATAATCACACATCACTCTTTCTTCAAAAGAAAAGGATTTTTTTTTAATAGCAGGAGTGATAAATCCAATTAATACATATGTGAACTTACAAATTCAAAAAAGTCATTAAGATAACATCAGTGCTATTGCACTATTGAAATACCAGCAAAAGAAGCTTTTTGAAATGGAAGATTTATGTTTGCATAGTAGAAGAACAAGCTAGTAAAAATATCTGATACCAACCCATCAGAGTTTTTGGCGGTGCAATATTCACTGAATTTGGTGCATTCACTCTTCACCTTCTTAGCTCCAATGCTGCCAATATATTAAGGTTAATTTGATGATTACATAATTATCTTAAAATAAAAGTTCAACTAATGATAACAAATGGCTTGAAAGCATCTTTACCTCGAGCAGCTGCCCCTAAATTGATGCATGCAAGCATCTAGTTTGTCGAAATCAACGGGGTTACTCATCCTGTGTTCAATGAATCCTTGAAGTGATATAACAGAACAAGAAAAGTAGCAAAATAAACAAAGAAATATATGTCATTAATTTAGAAAATAATACTAAACTTACAACGTGTGTTCTATGTTGTAAATGAGTCTGGCAGAATCATTGTAGAATGATGTCACAATTTCCTCAACAAAATTAGGGTTGGCATCATCTTGCAATTCCTCCAGCTGAATGAACTGCTCGTCGAGGTACCCCTACATCAACTCAACATAGACATTGAATCATACAAATAAATAAACCGTGTCACGATTTTGTATTATGAAAGAAAAAATAGCCTTTTCTTCTCTGGTTCAGTGAATCAAAACTAAGTTGATAAATATTGGTATTTCTATTATCTTTTATAAGAAAAGAAAAATAGTTTATTTGATAATGCCTTTTGTTTTTCATTTTTACGTTGTGTCAATCTTTTATTTTGATATACCATTCACATTATATATTCTCTATATTGGAAAGCATATGATAAGCTGCAAGGGAATCTTTCAACATCAACGATATGCGCATATTATAAATATTCAAAATTTTAAAAAAAAATAATCAAGCATAAGAAAAGGAAAAAACAAAAGGTGAAACAAGAAGAAGAAGAAGAGCAAGACCTGGTCAAAGAGTGACTTTCTTGTGAGGGCAGCCTGTCGTTGCAACCGAGTCTTGTCCATATGTAAATGTGATCAAATTAACTTGGAGAAAGTGAGAAAGAAGCAAAATTAAGAGGGATTAAGTATAAGGATTTTTCTGACTCGTAGCTCTATGATTTATTGTGATGCCGCAAGCAATATATATAGTAGTATTAGGGGGCACTTAATGCATGCCCAGTACTACCTACCCCCTAAAAACCTGTGAGAATACAACAATTCATTCATTCTTCTTTCGGTAAGAACTATTCTTATTTGTTCTCCATCACTTTCCCTCCTTTGAAAGCAACCACTAATCCTATCTGATTAATTTTCAGCTGAATAATTTGCACTTTGCAGTAAATTGTAAATTAAGTAAAATTTAGTGGATGGATTATTTTAATCTTACAATTCTATTATGTGAAAAACTTTATCATTAATCGTTTTATATAAAATGAATATAAATGACTTGCATTTGATTCATGCAAATAGATGAATTGGTCAAAATGCAAGTAAACATATCAAATTATCATATGATGATTCAACATTGGTGGTTTAATGAATAACTATATATACTCTACTCCATGAAGCGCACATTACATTTCTGACTGCTATATATATTGACAACGTATATGCATACATAGAGCATATATGTTGACAACGCATATGCACATAGCATATGCACATTACATCTGATGTGTGACATTATAGTTTCATTTAGCTTATTACAAGAAGACAGCCTAGTCAAGCTTAAGGTAATTGAAAAGATTGTTTGATAACCAAGGTTTTAAATTGGTTTGCTACTCGTATATAATATTATTGTTGTGAACCAAATCATTATCATAATATTTCATAATTTGTATCATAATAATTACATTTTTTTTAAATTTATCAAATAGGCTGATTCATATTACTTATATTCAAAATAAATTTAATTTTAAAGGTTCAAATTTGTTAAAATTTACAATGAACTAGATCAATTCACAAATTTTAATAATGAGTTTGCGAATTTTGCAAATACAAATCGACTCATGATGAACCAAATCTGGAACATACCAATGTATATTACCTTTATTCAAAAATAAATTCAATTTTAAGTATTTAAATCTATCCAAACTTATGACGACAAATCAATCTGCAAATCATGATTCCTTTAATACCCCTGCATCTTTTCATATTTACAGATGATTGTGTTAATCTGAAAAAATTCACAGTGCAATTGCGACTTATAACCATATTGATGACTGATGTGCCCGCCGGTCATATTCTTTGGTGTAACAGCTTCGGGAATCAGAATTCGATTTACTTTTCTTGGCGTTCCCATCTCTGAAATCTATAATTCTTGAAGTAATTAGAAATTCAGCTGGAAAAAAATCAAAATTAAGAAAAGGCGAATCCCCCTGGCAGAACTGATCCCCTATTGATCGTGTGCGGTCCTTTTAATGTAAAAAGGCGATGGATACAAGCAGAATCTGAATAGAACACGCGTAAAAACAACATTAAACCTTCTAGTTTTCTTTTACAAAAAATAGAAAACAAAGAGCATCTTCGTATTCATTTATTCTGCAAAAGTTATATTTCGTAGGAAAATTAAATTTTTTAATATAAATAAAGAATATTTTTATTTTTATTTTTATAATTAAAAAAATAATATTGAAATTATATTGGTGAGGAAAAATAACTTTTACCTTAAAAAAAGAAATTACATCTCTTACCAAATTTCATACATGCATTTAATATTAAATGATTAATTATTTTTCACTATTTTAATATTTTATAATTATATTCTTATAAGAAGTATTTTTTATCAAAATAAATGAGCCTCCGTGTGTTTTCTTTAGAACGAAACTTTCAAGGTATTTGTCCTTCCCTAATTTATCGATTATGTTTATATTTGCTTGGTTGAAAAGCATATTTCAAAAAAAAAAAAAAAGGCATCCTTCATGAAAAAAATTCCTCAAGTAAAAGACTTTAAAACAATTTGTATTTTTTTTTATTAATAAAATAATGGAGCTATGCAACATAATAAATTAATGATAAATATTTCTCAATTTATTAGCTATTGTTTTGATCGGACCCTGTCCATTAAAATTTAAAGTAACCACCTACATAAAATCCACAAAAGGAATATAAATAAGAAATTTAAGCTGAAGAATTCAGAGACAAAGACAATAGTTTTCTACGATACGTAAAGGACCATTTAGATGATAGCTAGACAAAGTATAATTTTTTACTGCATTTTTATTTTAGCATTGTTTATAAGTTAGAGATCGTATATAAATTTCGATTATAAAGCCCTTTTAAAGGGGAGTGGCATAGTGGCATATCATAGAGACCAATTATTAAAGTTGATAATGAATTGAGTCGAGAGCTTAGATTTAAACTTAATTCAATTTAATATTATTTAGATCATGACTTCGTTCAAAGTTTATTCAAATTAATTTTTTTGGCTTAAGCTTAATTAATTGAAATTGAGCTCACAATTAATTCAATTTGACTCAGCTCAACTTGATAAATTCAAACTTGTATTAAAAAAATTAAATTGAACCAAATAATTCAACCAGAAAATCCCTAAATTGGACAAATGTTTGCTTGACTTATCATTAAAATTCAAAGTTTTTAAAATTTTGTAAAAAAATATTGAATTAATATTAAATTGATTAATTAGTATAAACCAATTACTATCTCATGATTTGTACAGCTTTAAATTTTTACATTATTACTCTTATTTTATAGTAAAAGTAATTACATTTACTTTTTATAATATTCGGTGTGAACTCTTATTTGGAGAATTTTTACACCTTTTTATCCCTCTTTAAATGATATTTTAAAATTATATTTACCTTAATAATATAACTAATTTCAAATTGAAAATGATATTAATAATATCTATCATTAACTCCATTTATTATTTTATTTTAATTATAATTCAAATTCAAATATAAATATTATATTATAATTATTATGATTAAGTTTTTTTAACAAGTATAATATATTATAAAAAAATTTTAATTAATATATATTAATTAATTTTAAATTATATATATTAATCAAGTTAACTCATGAAACAATCAAACAAAATATTTATAATTCAAATTCGACTCATTTAATATATATGTCAAATTATTTAACTCATATATCACTTATTTAATTCATTATCAATCCTACCAATGACAAACAGGCCACAGCGAAATTAATAAGTTCAAGATCCCTATTCATTCAGTGATTGGTTCATTGTATAAGAATCTCACTTTAAATCAGCCAATGGTCGTCCCCAACTTGTTGTTCTGATCTCTGCTTAAGCACATTTCCCAGCTTATTGTTGAGAAGCAACTGACAAGAGACACAATTTATTCCATAAAAACTACTAAGACAGTTATAATTATTAAGTTTTTTATAATTTTATATAGAGTATATATAATATAACGAGAGTTAAATTTATCTTATGTATCTAAAATAGGATATATTAATTTAACTGTAATTGTTTTATGCGTGTAAATTGAGATGAATTGGCAAAAAGTTTTAAATATATAACTTTTTACTCTTTTGCTATTTATGAAATAGCAATATATACTAAAAGTGAAATTTGAAATTGAATTCTAAATAAATATCAAAGCTGTCAATTGAATTCAAAATATTGAGATAAATTTATAAAATTTAATTTCAGATCTTAATTTTGGTGTATATAATATTTTTATTTGGTAAAAGAAAGTTAAGGTATTGTTGTCAATTTATGGAGATGCCCCATTACATATGTCTTCGTATGAAGGAACTATATTCTATCAATGTGTCAAAATAGTAAAGAATAAGAATATACATGCTGTGCATCTTTTATTGGAGCTTCTGATATTCCCTTTCAGTCTTAATCTCCAATTTTGATAAGAATGCCCCAATTGGCTCATAAAGTCCCATCTGAGCTGTTAACTCCGGCATCTGAATAAAGGCATGCTTCAAACAAAGTTATCCCAAAAATTTCATCAATTCAAAGATTACAGCAGCTGATGATCATAAAGCAGTTGCACCTGAAAATTTTATGGGCTTTAACTTACTAGGTGCAGGTGTAGTCATTATAAGTAATCCTCCGATGAAAACGCTCGATGTTTCATGATGTTGAGCCACTTAAACACTAGGCCGCACTCTGTTAGAACCAAAAAAGGTTAATAACTAAAAGGATCCAATTGATGAGCTTAAGGTTTACTATAAATTACTGTCCCAAACTTTGGAACAGCAATCTTTAATTTCAGAAGTCTTGTGTATATATATGCTCGGAAGTGTAAAGTCCAAAACATATTGGGCAATGATGAATCATCTAGAAGTCTTCAAGTTGCTTTGCTTCACTAATATCATTTTTTTTAACTTATCCTTGTTGCAGCATCAATTAGAATTGTCTTTTCAAGTATCTCATTGCCTTGTATGCATGACGGAGTGTTACATCTGGCTATTTCTACTGCTTTTCTGGCACCTTCTGCCAACAATTGATCTAAACAACCTGAATCAGACATAATTTCCCCGCACCGAACCTGTCAACAGATTCTTTGTAATAAGAACTTCGACTGATCAAGAAGTTCATGTATTTACAAGTTACATATATCAGTACCAAATTTATCCATTAGAATCCAAGTTCTAATGAATGTAACTTTCAATGTATTCTGACAGTTCATCGGGACACATAGCACACATAACAGTACACACATTAAAAGCAGAAGTTCACAAAAAGGGCCCATCAGTTAACATAAGCTTTATAGACCTGGGTGTGTTCACTTGAGACTTTGGATGAAAGCCAGAGAAGCATTTATTTGCATGTATATTGAATAGAGAGGCAAATATATATGTATACAACATTATAATCTTTCTTACTAAGAGCTAGAGATCCTTTAAAGTCAACTTCACCAATTTTTAAGTTTCAGATAACAGGAAAATATGTTTTATTGGATTACAAATGCACGCACTCATCTCACACACAAATGAGACCAAAATGACACCAACAATGTATTAAGAAGTGATAATAATTATCAATATGAAACCTTCTTCCACTACTATAGAATTGATACATCAAATGTTTCTTATATTACACGTCAATTTTTAACGGACATCTAATTGAACATCATTGTATATTTATTATGACATTAATTATATAAATAATGTGAAAAATTAAAATACACTACTATAGAAGAATTACTAATAGATATTAGTAGATAGACATCGGTTAAAACTAATACTGACATCTATTTTAATACGATAATATTTTTAAAATTATATAAAAAACTCATAATGATAGTTTTTCAATATAACTAATGTCTATATTTGCATGGCAATATTTTCAAGAATTTGGGCAAACTTTAACATGTCAATTTTACTTATAAACGATGTCTAGCTAATAGTAGCAATAACACTAGTTACAATCACATCAATGGCAATCTTAATTCTAATAATATTAATAACATTAATAGTACTAACGAACAAGTATAATGAATAATATCATTAATACTAGTAATAATAATAATAATTATAATAATAATAATAATAATATGACCAACAAAAGTAGTACTACACAGAGAAAAGTAGTAGTATGGACAAATAGACAAATTGTCTGCACAATTAATTCATGAAAAAAGACTAAGGATATCACTTTGAATTTTATTAGAGTTAAAATTTAGTCAAGGTCACAATACTATAGGAACCCACAAACTAATGGCTCCCCAAGGCTAACCTTTAAATATATAATTCAAGAATTATTTTTTATAGATAACATTATTTCTTAGAATATAAATGTCACAACTCAACCTTAGTCATGATCAACGTGGAACTCTTTATCCGATTTCCACCGGCCTAAGCTACACTTTATATTAATATAATAAAGCATACATGGGGATTTATAGAAGTTCTCATGGATTAAGAAAGAAAGATGACAATTTCATTTAGCAAAATATAATCCAATTATAAAAGAGTTAGGCCTAATTAATAATCTATCAAACTTAAGAATAAGCTAATCCAACCAATCTTAAAAGAATCAAATTACTATCCTTTAACCCTTTTCGCCCTATACATAATAAGGCCAAAATATCTAAAACAAAATATTCAATATTACCTAAGTCATACTAAAAAGTCTCTTAAGAGCTCAATTTTGAGGTGGTGGTAGTGGAGACAACTCAATTTGACAAACTATAAAGATAAACACATAGAAGGGCAAGTCTGAGATTGAACAAGCAAATATTCTAACACAATCAAATATAACCAATAACTACAAACTTGCCGATCAAATTTACCTTCATGTAAACCTAAACATTTAAACCACACATATCATAGCACAATTTCTTTAATACTAATAAATTTATTTATAACTATTCCTTATTCATCAATGCCATCACACAATATACACATAACCATGCCACAATCACATCCCATGATGCATATTAATAACAAAATAAAAAAAAGTAAGTAAATTTCTTTGTGACTTTCAATCAGTCATATGCCTTACGAACCCATCTTTGTGCCTCCTAATTTTGCCTTATTCTTTTATAAATGGTTATTGAATCCAATTTTTGAGTATCACATTGCCTTTAAACATATTTCACATATCTCATCAAATTATTTCTTATCAAGTCACGTGTTTCATTTCACAAATCATTCCACTCTTCTATACATGGCCATTTATCTTAGTTTCATCATCATTCTTCACATAAATAATAAACACAATAACACATAACACTTGGTAGTCATGTACCTTTTTATGCCACTTTCTTTTGAACTATACAAGGAGTAATTAATGATATAGTCAGCTAAGCAATGATGGAAAGGGTGTATAATCAATTATATAATTGATTATAAAAGGTCCTAGGCTAGATCTAAGGTATCAAATAGTTAACTATGAGCCCTCAACATATAGGTCATAGTCTACTATGGACATATAAAGAGTGAGGTCTTATTTGATAATCAACTATATACTCAATTATAACCTTATAAAGTGTAAACTTTCTGGTCATAGTCAACTATGTAGCTAACTACAAGATTCTCAAGGCTAACTTTACATCTTTGTAATCAACTATATAGTTGAATATGGCTTCCTAGAGAGCAGTCCTTAAGCTATAATTGACTATTACATAGGATTTTGTAGTTTTTGAATTTGAAAAGACTTTTCACTCCACCACTAATGCCATGCACATGCATTTATTATTCTACTAATCCATACCAAACTATGAATACACATTAAAGGCACCTTATTTAAGCCATTTCTAACATTAAACATAAATTAAACAACATAAATCATCATATTTCCTCATTCATTCAAAAGAAAACCTAAACTTTAACATAAACTAAACAAAAACTTAATCTTCTAAATAAGGTTAGAATATTCATTTATCTGATATTGAGGAAATTTTAAAAAGTTAAATTTATTGTCTCTTAGCCCTAGTATTCATCCAAAATTCTAAAGATTCTAAGGTTAGGTTCATTATTTTCCCCCTTTAAGTTAAATAGTTAAATCTCTTCAAATTCAAAGAGAACAATTAAGAATTTAATTATTATAAAAATCTTAGCTTGTTTATATGAAGGACTTGATGAATATTAGTCTTCAATTTGTTTGATTAAAGAAAATAGGAAGGAGAAGAAGAGAGAATAAAGAAAGTAAAATCTTATGGAATTAAAGAGAAGTAAGGATTGAGGACTAATGTTTAGGTTAAATAAAGGTAGGTTATCTTCAAAATTTAATCCTAAATCTTTTCTATACTCACATATTTATGTCTAAATACTTATAACCATTAATTCTTTTATTCAATACACTTTTGCTTAACCAAACCTTTCAAGTTCTTCAACTCAAGCCTACTAAAATAATTTATTTTTACTTACCTAAAAATTTTATCAAGGTTCATTTAATAAACTAATTCTTTTTCCCCAATGTCTTATTTATGCTTTCTTTATCAAAATTTATTTATTCCATTTAAAATTTCTTCCTTAAAATTAATTTATTATTCCTATCTTAATATAAAATCTTAAAATTTTAAAATTCTAAAAAGAAAGTAACAATAAATCATTCTTTAACTTGAGGCTATAAAGTTAAGCCATCTAACTAATTCGTCAATAATCATATTAGAGGTAATCAAATGGTTAAGCCTTCAAAGATTTCATGCTGTCAAAAGTACAACAAACTAACATCCTTCTTACTTCGTTTTCCTTTTTGAAGTTAGTTATCATAAAGAATATTCTAAGTGTAACCTCTCTTATTTGTGATGCCTCTTAAACTTATCCTCTAGAAAAACATTTGCCTCGGTACCAACTACTATCAAAATTTTAAATGCACGAAATTTTAAGTAAACATAAATCTTTTTAATGGATTATATTAATGCTTTAATACATGGAAATTTGAAACTTAGAAGCTACTTAATTACTTTCAATATATGCATTTCCAAGCCAAATTGAAAGTACTTTCCGTAAATTCCAAAGCCAACATTCAAGATTCAGTATTCTCACTAATTTGTGCTAAATTAGTCTTTATCCTTTTGCAAGGTGACTAAACTACACAAATTCTTGTTTTCATCTTAACTTCTCCTCAAGTTATTTCAAATCCAAGTCTTTGAATTTCCTTTAAATCTATTTTTAAACATTCATAGTCTTATTCAATTATATGTGTTTTCCATTTCTTAAGAGTACACTTAACCACTATCCTTTGGATGCCAACAATTAACTGACTGACTCTTTATCCTTACCCTTTTCATTGAAATTATTATGATATAACATTAAATTCTTGTGAATCCATTTATCTCGTGCTTTTTTTTTCACACCTTAGCCTAAAATGTATAATTTTTCTTTTTCTATATTAATTCTTTCACTGTAAACACCCCAATCTAATTTTTCTTAGTGTTTGTTCATCTCATCTATACTACTTCTTCTTGATTAACTTTCATCTACAACTCTCAAATATAACACTCTTTAATCCTACAAAATATTGGTCATTTTTATTATAAGCTTTAACTCCTTTAACTAAGTGTCCATCCTCATATCATGTAATATACAGCTCCTCTAACTTAGCGCTATTAACTTATTCACATTGCATGCTCAACGCCTAACTTTTGTCTACTCTATTGTACCTAAAAAAAGGCCATTCTACCTTCGTAATTAGTTTTAAAAGATCTCAACTAACCATTTTCCTTAACTTAACCCTAACCACTATGATTCCTTTACTATTTATTTAATTATGTTAAGCTAGACTTCATGTCTATATTATATAAAAGTCTATAAGCATTGTTCATATTCAACCTCTATCCTTTAGATTCTTACCAATTACAATGGTGTACTCATGCATTTCCCCTATACCCCTAATTTCTATTTCCTTTAAAATCCTTAGAATCACCTCAAAACCTAATTCATAGCTTCATATATACTATATATATTTTTGGCTAACCTTATAAAATATCAATTAATATCGCTCGTATTATTGCTAAGTAATAATAAAAATATTTACTATATTATTTCCTCCTATTTCTTATCTTTTAGTGAGTTAAACATGCTTAATTTCATAAGCTTGGTCTTATTTTATAATTTTAGGTTAGTTTTATAATATTCTAAATTTATTTAATTAATGCTAGATTTTGACATTATTTCTATTTTTCAACTATATCTTGAGTTCTAAATATCATATTGAAGTGATCTATATGCTATTAAAAAGCTTAAAGAAATACCTAAAACTATGATATTTTGATCAAAACCTATTTTGGACTCTTTCAAGCTTTTATTTAGCCAAGAAATTGAAGTCTGTCTTTGTCCTAACTGAGCTAGCCTCGGTTCTTAGGTCATATTTGGAGATACAAAGGTCTGATTAACTTGAAACTAGCACTCAAATCTCTATAAGACCCAAACCTACAACTTTTATATTTTTAGATTACCCTAAATTACCTTATTTTAGTAATCTTAAGCCGGTTGGAAGTCAAATTTGTAGGAATTCATAATGTAACTATTAAACTTAACTTGATAGAGCAAAGGTCAAAAAAGAATAGAATGCAAAAAATTGATTTCTAGACTCAACTTGAAAAAAATCATAACTTTTTCATATATTATTCATTTTAAACAGATAATAGGTCTATGGAAAGTTGTTTAAACCTATTTCCATATGAAAAAATTTTAACAATCAATCACAAGTATTTTATAAGATATAATTAAAATAATGACCAAAACTCAAAATTGAAAAGATAAAAACCTCATATCTCATTTATTTTTGAAGTGTTACCATAGGCTACATTGTAAAAATATAATTGTAGGCTATCTTTTTAAAATATTTTAATCAAACTAAGATTATAAAAATATGTTTGCACTCTATATTATGAAAAACTCTATTTTACAAAAAAGTTTAAGCCTAAAATGAAAAACTATACTGATGAAGTCCATAGGCTTTTTTTAATACTTCCAAGCTCTTAAAAAGTTTAATCTTTTCATCCTTTAATACTTGGATCACATACTCTTTTTAGTATTTCTTCTTTATTCTTGAGTTGGGCATAATATGATCTTCCATTTCTTTACTTCAATGTTAACTTCCATTTTACTCATTAGACTTTTCTATATAAACTTTGCAAACCATATATAGTTAGTCTAATCTAATATATCAAGATATTAATATTCATGATTCATATATTAACTATATAATAAATTAACATAAGAACATATATGATCATCATATCATATATCTTGATCAATCATATGCTTTATGATATTTATATAAAATATAACTCTTTAGCACATAATCAAACATTGTTATTACAACCATAATTTAGTATGTCTATTGAAGATTTTATAACATTTTGATATAAAAATATGCAATGCTATTGTAATATTCATTTATTATTATTAAAACTCATTATATAAAACTTAGGGTTAACAATCCCGAAGAGTAACTCTGTAGAGTAAAATTAATTATATAATTAATTATAAAGATCCAAAGGGCAAAGCTTTTAGCATATAATTAATTATATTATTTCAAAGAAAAAAGCTCTCTTGCATAATTGATTATAAGCCTCTAGAGTACAAATTCTTGGGGCATTTTAATTATGTAACTAATTATGCTTGCTTAGAAAGTAAACTTTTAAGGCATAATTGATTATATAATCAATTATGGCCTGATTTTTGCAAAATTTTTCCTATCAAGATACTGTTGATTCAAGAACATTTCACTCATAACTCATCTTTCAAACTAAATCACTTATTTAATCTACCATATATTGCAAATATAACATTATATACACTAGATCCAATAAGAATTTCATGAATAAATAACAATCTAACCCATTTTAAATCTTAGATTCCTCAAATGCATATAAAACTTAACCTTAACACCAAATCAATGAAATAAATGCTACTACTCAAATCAATAAGTTACTCATTACTTTTAGAGTGGAAGATCTAAAATAAATAAGGTGATTTGTTAACCTCTACACACCAAGAAATAAGACTTTCAATTTATGGTGTCCAAATCTTCTTTTTAACCTAGAAACACAAAATACTTATAGATATGAAAATTTCTCCATCAATCATAACCTTAAAAGGATATATAGAAAGGAAATCTTGTAAAGTTTAAAGTGTAAAAATTACTATCTTGCTTAGGATCTTATATTGAATGAAAGAGATGGAAGGAGATGTAAACTCCCGCCACCCCTCTTTAGCTTGGAAGGATGAAATGAGAAATAAGAAGAAAAATAAGTAAAGTGGGGTGAAAAAGGAAGGAAATAAAGGATAATGCCTTAAGGGCAAAATGGAAAAAGAGCTTTTTTCATTTCTCTTCCATACTCACTTGCCATTAATCAAATTTAATTCCAAAACATTTTGTTCACTAAAATTTTCAATCATTATGTCATCCTTGTAATTGATTAATTATTTCTATGTAAAATATTTTAATTCTTATGGATGTAATATCCGTGCTTTACCTTCTTTTTACCATGTTGTTGAGAAAATGCTTCCTCTAAAACCTTGCACTCATTGCCAATTTTTCACTTCTCACTTTTTGGGATTCTTTTTTTTTCTTTAATTGCACAAAAATAACATATAAATAATAAAATGTATTATTGACTTCCTCACAATAAGTAGAATAAGAGATATTTATTATAATCATAATGAGAATAAAATAAAAAAATAAAGTAACATTTTTTAATATCTCGAATTCGCTCTCTACTTACTCATTTCCTTATAGGTTATAAGAAAGATAATTTTATGAATATAACTATATATTAAAGAGTAGCATATAAAAAGAAAAATTGCATTAAATATTTAAAAAAATAATATTTCCCTCCATTTTGCCTGTTCTAAGTTCAATAAACGGCCTTTGCATTCCCCTAACTTCAATTAATGGTGTTTGCCTTTTCTTATATCTATTAAAATTAGTATAAATAGATAAAAATAAGTCATTGAAGGTCAATTCGAAAACCACAATCAATATAAACTCTCATGACTAGCTCAGATAGCCCAATTAATATAGCGCCTCATTATAGGGTATTTAAAAAGGGGTTCAACTTCTCTAATTTTATCCTTCCCTGTTCACCCTTTTTCCTCTTAAATGTGGTAATTTCCAAAATAATATAATAATTTGATAAAAAGTGGTAATTTCTAAAATAATACGATAATTTGATAAAAATATGAGATATTTGTATAGGTTTAAGATAACATATCAACCTATTTAAAAATTTAATATAAATTTTTAAAATATTATTTAAGAATAATTAATAATTAACTATAAATAAGTATATATAATAAAAATATAAAATTTTTATTTTAATAAAATGATAACAAAAATTAAAAAATTATTTTATTAATAATTAAAAATATTTTTATAAAAAATTATAAATAATTTTATAATATAAATTTTATTAATCAAAATTATTAAAAATTAAATGAATTATTTATTTTGATATATTTAGTAGATATATTCACTTAAACGATACAAATTGCAATCCTTCCTCCCTTTGGAACCTCATTTTTTCTAATGATAAAAAATAAAATAAAAATAAAAGATGATCCATTATGGTTTATATTTCAATTGATCAGGTTGTTGTGTCACAAGCTAGTAATTGTGATAATCCAATAAGCAACCATGCTCAGATTTGTATGAGACTTCGTAGGAAAATCAAGCGTGGTATAGAAGTTTTGTGATCAAAATTTGGAATCAATTAACTTGTGTACTATTTTTTTAATTTTTCTAAGTTTAGGGGTATTTTGATAATTTTGGTCTAATTTAAGAATTCAAAGGAGTTTGAAAAGCCTATTTGTAATCCTTGTATTTTTATTTTTGTATCGATGGGTTTCAATGCTAATTGGACACCTGGAGCTATTACACCTTCCTTAATTATAAATAAATTAGAAATTATGATGTGAGAAAGAATAATTAGAGCAATTGATAAATTCAGGTAAATTAAAAATCTTATGTATGAAATATGGAATAAAATAGGATTAATAAAAATAAGAATTTAGGAATATAATTTGGATGAAATTTTGGTGGGAAAAATTTATTGGAACCATAAAATATAAAGTTATATACTAATATAAATGAGTATGTAAGTATAGAAAAAGTTTAGAAATAATTTTTCAAAAATGCCCCTGGAGCTATATTTTTCTCATAACAGCTTAAACCTTCATATCCCTCTCATTTCTTCCCATTTATCCTACTTTCTCTACACAATCTCCACACCATTCTACCAATCAAGGAATGAAAGCCTTAAATTTTGTTAATTTCTTCATCTAATCAAGATAAGAATATTATTTTCATCAAAAATCCATCCTATTTCTTCTTAGTTAATGAAGGATTTGAGGTTTATTTAATTATGTTGAGTATTCTAAGCCTTAACTCTGGAACCTATAAATTTTGATGTGATTAAGGTTGAAAGTGCTGGAAATCGCACATCATACATGCACAGCGGAATAAAAATTTTACACGATTTCCACCAAGGATCCATGCGAATTTAGAACACCATAGATTAGGGATTAGGGTTTATACCTTTCGGCCAAAAATCTTTTGTCCGCTACACAGCAAATCCAATCTGCTTTTGTCCGTTTTCCAATCCAATCTGCTCTCCAAATCACGAACCGGGATAGAAACTAGAAGATCAGATCACCAGTGCAACGTTTAATGTGGCTGCACCTCTATGGTATCCACATGAACCCATGAATCACCGATGAATGTTCACACAAACACCGGTTGAAATTGATCTCCTTTCACCTCGTAGTGCTAGCTACGCCTCTTCAGGGATTTTGGTCAATGAGAGGTGCTAGGGTTTTTCTATGCCTTTTTGGGGTGCATGAATAATGATAATAATCCTATTATTACCCAACAAGCCTATTTAAATAGGTGCATAGAAAAAAACCTAACCTATTTGGGCTTTATTCCATGTACAATTATAGGCTTACTATTAGGCCTTATAATTATAACATGAATTCCTAAATATTAAGCCTAAACAATTTGGTCTATTAATTCCAAATTCACTAGGCTCTAAGTGTGCGACCCTATAGGCTCTCATTATGTTGGCAATGACCATTGATCATATTAATGATCATAAACAATGATTAGTGTCTAGCAACACATCATTGTTACCCAAGTAATGAGAAAGTCGGTGATTTAACTAAACTTTTACACGTGATCATCACCTATGTCCTTTTGTCCTATACATCTAGATTGAGCACGAGACATGAACCGTGTCATTCCCGTATAGCCCAATCTTAAGGTTTCTTGATTCCTAAGTAAGCTGACTGAAACAAATGTAATAGACATCCCATGTCAATTCATCTGAGCATGGCCATGCATTTTCTCAGCTTTACTTAATCAAGGGGCCCATAGATGTTACTCCTGTTATATAGGAGGGACAAATCCCATCTTGATCACACAAACCCCTCCGCATGATATGTGACATATCCAATATCTACCCTTGTATTCACTCAATCATTAGTGACATAGAATAGTATCAAAATATGAAACTCACATGTAGGGAACCTTGATGATCTCAGGTCAAAGGACCATATTAATAATGATCACTAAGAACTACTTATGATACTCATATAACGATCTATGTAGTGTTCTTAATATGGGTCGGTCCAGTATACAAGTTCTCTAACTTGTACTCATGTGTAAACTTAATATCTCATATAAGTCTTCACACATGCTAGTCTTAACATATCAAAGCAACCTAATCCACAATGATATATGACTAAGGACATTTAAGAATACAATTATTCTAAGATTATTATCATAATTGAATATATTACGCAGACAATATATACAAATATAATAATTGGAATTGCCATTAAAATAACATGATTCAAAATTACAATCACCAATATGATTGGTTTTAGGGCATATACACTAACAGAAAGATTATTAAACTAGTATTTTAGCATCCTCTTCCATATAAGATGAGTGGATAATCTAGTTAAATCTATAAATTATGGTTATATGATGATATTGATGAAATATGGGTTATTTTATGATTTTGCTTGAATATGATTTATTTTGATGTGATAGAAGTAATGAATATTGGAGAGAGGTAATATGATATGTTAGTTAAATATATTGATGATTATATTAAGGTTTGATGTTTAATATATATGTTTAAAGTCAGATATATAGCGAAATTTTCATAGAAATTTGAGATTTTTGTGTGTGAATTGATTGATGAATTGATTTTAAGGATCTAGATGTGAAACTAGACTTCAAAATCAAATGATGAATCGATAACAAGGGTCTAAAGGCAAAACTGGCACCGGTGAATCAATTGGTAAATCAATTCATTAAGCTTATAATTTTATGTCAAATTTGAAAAGGCATAACTCCTTCATCTTATATCCATTTTAAACAAACTACCTATCTTCTTAAAGGTAATTAAGTTTACTTTCAAATGAAATTAGCTTTAAATTAATATCATATGTATATTTTGAGATATAATTAAAAAAGTGGACAAAGGTAAAAAATTAGAATTTCAAAAAATGAACTTTTTGTGTCTATTTTCAAAAAGGCAAAGCATGAGTATTTAGTCACTAAACATTAAAGATAGAGTGACTTATGATAAGTATAAAATAAGTACATGATTTAGGTAATCTTAGAATGAAAGGGTACTATATGATATAATATGCATTGTAATGGATTTATTGCATTACTTATAGCATAAGATGTATTGAAATATGTTTTATGAATTATTTATTATGCTTATAGCTATACAAGATAGCATAATGATGCTAATAAGTAAATATATATTGAAATTGAGTTATGACTATATTGAATAGAGATTGAGCTCTAATATTTAAATTGCCTTGTGAATCATGCCATGAGTGGCATTAAAGGTAAGAAATATGATAGGGCGATGTTATGAATATCAAATAGAAAATTTTCTGATGACATGCTTGTGGAAGGTATAAGGTAAACCTTAGAGGAATAAGGCAAAACTTAGAAGGATAAGAATAAAAAGCTTATAAAAGGTCTAAAGCTAATCCGAGAAATAAAAAATGAATTATTGTATTTTATATATTGTTTATTGCTCCAAATAAGATATGGTTTGATTATAGTCATCATGGAATATTCTTACATGAGATATTGAAAATAAGATGATTACATGTTAATTTCATTATTATTAGCCCTTGGTTATTAATATGCTTAAATGTGTTATGAATAGTTAAAAGAGGATAGTTTAATAGGTAAGTTAATATGAAATATTATTATTCTTATAGATTATCTACTCACTGAGCCCTAGACTCACTCCTTCATGATTTATTCTATAAATTCTCAGGTTGAGCCTCCGCCTCCGCCTCCACAAAGCTATATTCCATGGGAGTTTACTAATAGTAATATGGCAGCACAGACTCTTGTATATAGTATATTTTAGGCCTCATTTTATCATAAATTTAGATAGAGAAAATATTAAATTGATTCCTCATCTTTTTAAGAAACCTCAATTAATGTTTTCTTTTTGAAATACTATTTTTATTATATATGCATGATATTTGTTATTCCAAATCAAGTTAATTAATTCGAAATAGGCTAGTAAAAATCGAAAAATGTGTTCCACACTAGTCACAGCCGAGTTAGGATTATGATAAAGGTAGTATCAGAGCATGGTCTATGTTTCTAGTGGGATGAGGCTCTTAAGTTATATTTATATGCTACCATGATAAGTGTTGACCGAAACTGTATTAGTAGTATATGTGCACCCGCGATCATGTACCACCAATGCCATTTTGATGGATCCTATTATACCATAGAAATAGGTTATAGAGTTTATGTGTGACATAGTGTACTATGAATTATTTGATGAATGGACCAATGAATTATCTATTGATTATTTGATGACTATATGATTGTTTGAGAAAATTTATGGATAACAAGGAAATAGTTAATACATGAAGCCAAGCACGAGCCAATCACCTTAAAGATGAAGAATCATCTAAGGATCCTCAAGCTCATAATGATAGGCAAGAGTCTAGTGAAGAAATTAATCAATAATTCCCACCTTGGACTACACCTTTTCTAGGACATCTCATTGACCAAGTTTATGCAATCCTTACTCGATGATTAGGGATGATACCTCAAAGGATTAAAGTGAGCTTTCAAATAACCTTAAAGATCATGATGAAAGTCATGATAAAAAAAAGGAAGTGATCATAACCGCACCCTTTCTACAAAGGATATGTTTAAAATCGTACATGAGTTCCTCTAACTAAATCCATCTAGATACTCCAGTCTTGATTCGATAGTAAATCCATATCAATTCTTTAAGCATAATATAAGATTGGACGAGATGTTATAAAATCCTGCCTCTTTATTAGTTAAGTTAATGGGTTACCAATTAGATTATGTGACCTATTATTGGCTCACTAACATAATGACTAATCAGAATCTATGATTAAAGCTTTTGACTTGAGAGGCTTTTCGAGAATTATTCATGAATTGCTTCTTACCACCAAGTGTTCATTAAGGAAGAGTTAAGGAATTTAAGACCCTAAAACAAGAGGGCTTATCTATTATAGGGTATAACATTTAGTTTACGTAATTATCCCAGTATACTCCACATTTGATTTCTCCATAGAAGGCAAAAATTGATAGATTTATGTATGGCCTTAAAGATTTCTACTTTAAGAGAATTTATGTTAATCGTAATATCACTTATTAAAAAGTGGTAGACTAAGCATTAGCACTTGAAATAAGAGTTAATAAGATAAAAGAAAAGAAAGCTCAAGAAGGGAGTAGGAAGATAAGTCAGTTCGAAGGACTAAGTCAAGTACATTCTTCAAAGGGGATGCCTCCTCAAGCTATTTTTAGGCATAAAGGAAGTGATACCATTAAAGAACCATCATTTTTTCAAGGTGCACATAGTATATACTTTTTAAGAAACAAGCTTGAAGGGTAAAGAACACATTCTGATCTTTCAAGTCAACAAAATTGATCTTCAAGGCAAGGTGTTGCAATACTCTCAATGTCAGCTTTACCATGATGGTCCTTGTAACCATTTTGGAAGGCAATGCTTTAAATATAGGATAATTGAGCATAAGGCAAAGGATTGCCTTAGAAATATTATAAGACAAGTGTGAGTTATTTCGTATCTTAACAGAATAATCTAAATCCCCAATTGGCTTCACATTCTAGAATCCCTCCAGCACCTTTGAGAAGTGCTAATGTTTTAGGCCAAAGAAAAGAAATAAGTGGGAATCAAGCTTGAGTGTATGCATTTATTCATTAAGAGGCCTACACCTCGAATGCTATTGTGATAGGTACTATTTCTATTAAAACTTTTGTTATTAAAGTTTTATTTAATCCTGGTCCTACTCACTCCTTTATTTTAAAGAAATTTGTTACCATCCTAGGTAAACCCACCAAAGAGCTAAGTACTCATTTAATTGTAATGACCTCTATAGAAAAATCCCTTATTGCCACCTATAAATTAGAGGCTTGTCCCATAAGAATTCATGATCATATAATGTTGATAGACTTGATCTTACTTGGCATGAATGACTATGATGTAATATTAAGGATAGATTGGTTGTCTGAGTATTATGCATGTGTAAATTGTTTTGATAAATTTATGATATTCTTTATAGAGAGCTCTCACCCGTTGAATTTCAGGGAGATAAATTAATGACCTCTATTGTTATTATTTTAAACATTAAGGCTCAAAAACTTATTTAGAAGAGAACACAGTGTACTTAGCACTAGTCTAAGATTTAAATTAACCCATCTCATATGTTAATACTGTCCTAGTAGTAAAAGAATTTCTTGATGTGGTTATAAAGGAATTACCTAGATTACCTTCAATCGTGAAATTGAGTTTCACATTGACTTATTGCTAGGCACTGAACTTGTTTCAATTCCTCCATATTAAATTACCCTAATAGAATTGTAAGAGTTGAGGGAACAATTACAAAATTTTATAAATAAAAGGGTTTATTCATCCAAATTCTTCACCTTAGGGAGCTTCAATTCTCTTTATGAAGAAAAAGGATGGATCTATATAGTTGTATATTAATTACCATCAGCTTAACAAGGTCACTATCAAAAATAAATATCCTCTTCCTCGTATTAATGACTTTTTTTTTTCAACTTTATGGAGTAAAGTACTTTTCTAAGATTAACCTTTGCATAAGTTATCACCAATTGAAGATCCATGAAGGAGATATTCTTAAGATTGTATTTAGGACCCAATACGATTATTTTGAGTTCATAGTAATGTCTTTTGGATTAACCAATGCCCCTGTTGTTTTCATAGATTTGATGAATCACATTTTTAAGCCGTATTTGGATAAATTTATCATTATTTTCAAAGATGATATCTTAGTGTACTCAAAAAGTAAGGAGGAGCATGCTCGACATCTTCGAATGGTCTTACAAACCTTACAAGAGTATCAATTGTATGCAAAGTTTTTCAAGTGGGAATTCTGGATGACCAGTGTTACTTTCTTAGGGCATGTGGTGATATAAGAAGAAGTTCAAGTGGATCCTTAGAAAGTTAAAGCAGTAGAAAATTGGCCCAGGCCATTATTCAACACAAAAATTCACAATTTCCTTAAGCTAGTAAGTTATTATCAAAGATTTGTTAAAGGCTTTTTTAAAATCTCAGCACCATTAACCAAATTAACGTAAAAAGGAGTCAAATTTAAGTGGACAAATGTGTGTGAAAATAACTTTCAAAAACTAAAGTCAAGCTTGACATCAGCACCGATATTGGCACTTCCTTCCAGCACAAAAGGATATGTAATGTATTCTAATGCATCAAGAATTAAGTTGGGGGTGTGTTCTCATGTATCACAATAACGTGATAACTTATGCTTTTCGGCAATTACAGAAATGTGAACGAAACTATCCTACGCATGATCTAGAAATGACAGTAGTAATCTTCGCTTTGAAGACATAGAGACATTACCTATATGGAGAAATCATAGAAATCTACATGGATCATAAAAGTTTGAAGTATATTTTTGAGCAAAAAGATTTCAATTTGAGACAAAGGAGGTGAATGAAATTAATTAAAGAATATAATTGCTTTATTTTGTATCACCCTGACAAAGGCAAATATAGTAGCAGATGCACTTAACAAGAAGTTTACAAGTAAATTGATAGAGGTACTGGCTCAAAGTTTAAGTCTAGTGTTAGCTTATGTGCTCATTCAATTTGCTTTTGTAGAAAGGATAAAAAATGCATGAAAGAATGATCGGAACTATGTAATTTTGGTGAAAAAGGCAAGTGACAAACAAGAATCTGATTTAACTATTGATGAGAAAAGAGTAGTTCACTACTAAGCAAGGATTTGGGTTTCAACAAGCAAATAAAATGAATTGATGCACCAAGTTCACAGTTCATCTTACACCATGCACCTGGAAGTAGCAAAAATATATCATAACTTAAAGGGGTTTTTCTTATGGAAAAGGATGAAAAAAATATGTATTAGACTCTATAGTGAAATGTTTCACTTATCAGTAGGTGAAGGCAAAACATTAATGTTCAGTCA
Source organism: Sindora glabra (assembly GCA_020226215.1). NCBI lineage: Eukaryota > Viridiplantae > Streptophyta > Magnoliopsida > Fabales > Fabaceae > Sindora > Sindora glabra. Next base: position 74,779,666 of record CM035230.1, read on the forward strand.
AAATGCACTAACCATTCCCGATATTAGAGTGGAAATGGAAAAGTATTACAACAAACTTCTTGATCGAGTTTGCTAAAACACATAAAGGATATGATTCCATTTAGGTCATTATTGATCGATTAACAAAGTTAACACATTTTCTTCCTATTAGAACTACCTTTACTACAACTCAATATGCTCAGGAATACCTTAACAAGATTGTACCAGGGCATAGAGTCCTAGTTACTATCATATTAGATTAGGGTACTTAGTTCACATCTTACTTCTGGCAATTATTCTAACAAGCACTAGGAATGCAATTATGGTTTAGTACTGCCTTTCATTCATAAACTGAAGGACAATTTAAAAGAACTATTTAGATATTTGAGGATATGCTTAGAGCTTATGCATTAGAATTTGAAAGCACTTGGGAAAGGTATCTACCATTAATAAAGTTTGCTTGTAATAACAATTATCAATCTAACATTCAAATGGCACTGTATAAAGCACTTTATGGTTAAAAATATCGATCGCCAGTAGGATGATTCAAACCTAAGGAGGCACGACTCTTCGGACCAAATTTAGTGAGTGATGCTTTAAAGAAAGTTCAAATTATAAGAGATTAATTAAAGGCAACTCAAAATTAACAAAGGTCATATACAAATAAGAAAAGGAAAAAGCTAGAGTTTCAAGTGAGAAATATGGCTTTTCTAAAAGTTTCACCTACAAAAGGTATGATAAGATTTAGGAGAAAGGGGAAATTAGCATGTGTTTCATTAAGCCCTTCCCAATCCTTAAGTGTGTTGGAGTAATAAACTACTAGTTAGAGTTGCCAAATAATTTATGAGTCATCCACCCTATATTTTATGTATCCATGCTTAAAAAGCACTTGCCAAATAAGTCTTATGCTATTTGAAATGGACCACTATAACTTGATCCTAAATTATCATATAAGGAGTAACTAGTAAATATCTTAGATCATTAAGTTTAAAAGCTAAGATTCAAAGAGATTCCTTCTGTGAAGGTTCATTGGGAATGTTATAGAGTAAAGGAAGCCATACGGGAGTTAGAGTCTAAAATGCAACAATAATATCCTCATTTATTTGGTAAGTGGTGAGTTTGACATAATCATATTTTATACTAACTTTCAAATATCACTTGTATTGAGAATTCGAGGATGAATTCTTTTGAATGGAGAAGTATTATTACACCCTTCTTAATTATTAATAAATTAGAAATTATAATGTGAGAAAGAATAATTAAAACAATTGATAAATTCAAGTAAATTAAGAATCTTATGTGTGAAATATAAAATAAAATAAATAAAAGTAAGAATGTCAAAATATAATTTAGGTTAAATTTTAATTAGGAAAATTCATTAGAATCATATATAAAGTTATACACTAATATAAGTGAATATATAAGTATGGAAAAGATTTAGAAGTAATTCTTTAAAAATGCCCCTGAGGTTATATTTTTCTCATATCAGCCTCAACCCTCATCTACCTTTCATTTCTCCTTATTTCTCTATTTCTTCCATTCTATCTACACAATTTCCACACCACTCTACCAATCAAGGAAAGAAAGCCTCAAATCTTATTGATTTCTTCATCCAATCAAGGTAAGAAAATTGCTTTCATCAAGAATCTATCTTATTTCTTCTTGATTAATGAAGAATTTAAGGTTTATTTGATTTTGTTGAGTATTCTAAGCCTTAACCCTAGAGCCCATAAATTTTAATGTGATTAAGGTTGAAAGATTATCAAACTAGCATTTTAACATCCTCTTCCCTATAAGGTGAATGGATAATTTAGTTAAATCCATAGATTTTATGGTTATATGATAACATGGGTGAATTGATTCACCAAGCCTAAAATTTTATACTAAATTTGAAAGGAATACAACTCCTTCATCTTATGTCCATTTTAAGCAAACTATCTATTATTTTAAAGATGATTGAGTTTACTTTCAAATGAAATTAGTTTTAAATCAATATCATATGTATATTTTGAGATAGGATAAAAAAATGGACAAAGGTAAAAAACTCAAGATTTCAAAAAATGAACTTTTTGTATTTATCTTTGAAAAGGTATAACTCTTTCAAATTTAGCCAATTTAGACAAATGACCTATCTATAAAAAGCTAATTGAGTGTATTTTCACATAAAATAAGTTTCATGAATAATACATTCTTAATTTTTGAGTTATTCATAAAATATCACCTAAAGGTCACAAATAAGGTGATTATATAGTAACTTATACCTTATCTATTTTATGTTTTCACAACTTATAATGGCCTACCATGAGTATTTGATCACTAAACATTAAAAATAAACTCATTTATGATAAGCATAAGACAAAGACATGACTTGGATATTCTTATAATTAAAGGGTAGAAGTTGTATGACATAATATGTGTTATAATAAACTTATTGCATTACTTATATAATGAGATGTATTGAAATATGTTTTATGAATTGATTATTATGATGCGTATGAATGTTTATAGCCATACAAGAGGGCACAATGATATTGATAAATGGATGTATATTGAAATTAAATTGTGACTATATTGAATAAAGCTTAAGCTCTAATGTCTAAATTACCTTGTAAATAATGCCATGAATGACATTAAAGATGAGAAATATGATAAGGGTGATGTTATGAATACCAAATGAAAAAATTCCTAATGATATGCTTGTAAAAGGTATCAAGCAAACCTTGGAGGGATAAGGATGAAAAGTTTATGGATGATATAAGGTTGATCTGGGAGACAAAAGGTAGATGATTATATTTTCTCTATTGTTTATTGCCCCAAATGAGATATGATTTAATTTTAATCATCATGGAATGTTCTTACATAAGATATTGAAAATGAAATGATTGCATTTAATTTCATTATTATTGGCTCTTAGTTTTTACTATGCTTAAATGTGTTATACATAGTTAAAAGAGGATAGTCCAATAGGTAAGTTAATATGAAATGTTATTATTCTTATAGATTATCTAATCATTAAGCTCCAGACTCATTCCTTTATGATCTATTTTACATATTCCTAGGCTAAGCCTACACCTCTACCTCCTCGGAACTAGGTTTCATAAAAACTCACTGATGATAATATGGTAGTACAGACTCTTGTATATAGTATATTTTGTTCTATCATAGATTTAGGTAGATAAAATATTGAACTGATTCCTTATCTTTTATGGAAACCTCAATGAATGTTTTCTTTTTAAAATACTATTTTCTTTTATATATGCATAATATTTGTTATTCCATATCAAGTTGATTAATTAGAAATAGGCTAGTGGAAACCAGAAAAAGGGTTCTATGCCAATCACGATTGGGTCAAGATTGTGATAGGAGCATTCCAAAAAGGGCTTATGATGATTCGGGAAAAAATATGTCAACTTCTATCTGGAAGGCTTTTGCTGAAAATACCCTTTAAGGGGGTGAAGTATTGGAAAGGCTGATAAAGTGCTCAAGCATTGAGTTAAGGACTTGAGTGTGTTAACTTATGGCTATCACCTACACACTCAAAATTATAGAATGATACATATATCAAGCAAATAGAATGTCCCTCTCCTTATTCAATTTGTTCCTTTTTAGGCTCATTGTGCCTAAAAGCTTCATGTATTAGGTAATCTTGTAGATTAGTATGCATAGGAGCTTTAGTGACATTCAATATTAGCTTATAGATTTGTGAGTTCCATTATTTATTCCAAGAGTGTTGTATAGGTTCAATGGGAAAGCTAGTATATTCATCAAGAGTGGTAAGCATGCTCTACACAATTTTGACTAGAAAGCTACTGGCCTGTGACATTTTGGTATCAAAATTTCATTTCTACCAAAGAAGCAAGTTTAAGTAAGTTACAATTAGTTAGATACAAGTTGTCCAATGCTATATAAGGGATGTGTGAAGCTATCATTCTCAAACTTGGTGGAATTATTACCAAAGACTTAACTAAAAAGTACAAAAGATTATATTAGCCTGAGAAACTAGTGTGTAAAAGGATAATGCATTCAGGTGACTATGGATTAGTGTATTAAATACAAGCATTTATGTTAGAGGGCTATCTTGCTTATGTGCAAGGAACCGATGCAATGTGCATAATCTATAGGTTGGATAAAAAGTATGCAATCTCCCACATGATTTTTCAATGCAGTAAGGCTATACTACATAGTTGCATAGTTGCTTTGCAAAGTAGTAACAATGACTCATAGGAGGTGTAACAAACTAACACTACATAGTCACAAGGTCGAAAGACTTTATAGCAATAACTATGAGTTTACATTTTCTAATGCACAAGCTAAGTGAAACTTGAGCTAAAATAAAAGATATTTTATGCTCAATTTCTTTTAAGAGATTAAAATGGGGGAGCCATCAGAGGATATGCTCAAAGAAGTCATTAAAGGATACATAAAAGAAGTGTTATGATGACCACAATGCTAGAAAGCATCAACTCCAAGTGATTGTGGTAACCAATGAGAGGCTAGAAAGTATCAATTCAGAGAGGATCAGAGGATCTAATTAGCTATGCAAGTGGAATTGTGAAGTATCATAAATTAACTAAAAGCAATGCAAGTAGACATATGAGCAAGATTATAGGGCCTTGCATAGATCAAACAAAAGTCTTGGCTCTTACACCAATTGAATAGAACATTAGGCATAAGATACTTGTTAACAGGTAGTTTAAAGTGTTGAACATTGCTCATGAGAAGCAACTACCATTGAACAATATACGAAGGTAACAAGTTCAAGAGAGCTAGTGAGCAAGTGGCATTAGAAGGTGTTAGGACACTTTGAAAGGAGTTTATAGAGATAACTATTTAAGAAATTTATGAAGGATGCATTTGGCCAAAAGGATATCAATGTTGTAAAACCAACAATCTAACTTTGAGATAAGGAACTTTCATAGCACTTAAAAAGACATTATGAACAGTCGAGGTAATAACTCTGAAGAGCAGGTGAAAACTAATATGAAGTTTCGAGGTAGTAAATAGATTCTTTATAAAGTCATGTTAGATTGAGGCGTCAATAAAGATATTGATATTTAAAGTAGGGAAAAGTGTCATAAGCTGGCAATTGTGACAATCCAACAAGCAACCATGCTTAAGTTTGGATAAGACTTAATGGGAAAATCAAGCATGATGTAGAGGTTCTATGGTTGAAATTTGGGATCAATCGACATATGTATTATTTTTTTTATTTTCCTAAGTTTAGAAATATTTTAATAATTTTGGCATAGTTTAAAAATTCAGAAGAGTTCAAAAAGTTTGTATATATAGGATCCTTACATTTATCTTCATGTTGATGGGTTTAATGCTAATTGGACACTTAGAACATTATGGAAGGGGATTATGATAGTTTAGAAAAAATATGTTAACTCGTGTTGGGAGGACTTTTACTTCAAAATACTTTATAAGGAAGTGAAGTGTCAAAAAGGCCAACAAGGTGCTTGAGCACTAAGATAGGGACTCAAGTTTGTTGACTTGTGTTATCCTTTACACACTCAAAATTATGGAATAAAGTATATACTAAATAAATAGAGTTTCCCTCTTCCTATTTAATTTCTCCATTTTTAAGACAATTGTGCTTGGAAGCTTCATGTGTTAAGCAATCTTGCAAATTGGTATGCACAGGTGCTTTGGCAACCTTTAATATTAGCTTACAAACTTATGATTTTTATTATCTATTTCAAGAGTGTCGCATTAGTTTAATGGAAAAGTTGGCATGAATTGCCAAAAATAGCAAGCATGCACCATACTATTTCAATTACAAAGTTACCTATTCTTGACACCTTAGCTTAAGTCTATACACATTTAACCAAGCACATTGCATGGCATGCCTTGAGAAAATCTAGCTTGATAAGTTCCAAGAAGGGTATTACTTAACGATCCTAAAATTAATATGATAATTATTTTTTAACTATAAAATTTTATAGAATTAACTTGTTAAATTGTATAATTAATTTTATATTTATTTTTTGATTTAAAATACTTTATAAGAGAGATAAATATATTTTAAAAATTAAAATACATAAATACTCTATTTCTCTCTTTCTATTTATTTAAAATAATTTTAAATTTAAAAAATATTTTAAAATATTAAAAGCAATAAAAAGTAATCAATTTTCTATAAAAAAAAATTGTAACTCATAAGCTGTAAATTTTTATCCATGATGTTAGCTGGAACCCAAATCATGCGGCTAGTTTTGAGAAAATGAAATTAGAGACATGGTTAAGGTAATTTACAACTGTTTCACGTTTGCATTATTTGTTCAGAAAAGCTCCACTATCTTCTAGTGGATAATATTTAGAAAAGTTTCACTTTGCAAAATATTAAATTATTTTATTATTAAATTATTTTTAATCTTACGATTAAAATTAAAAATATAAATTTTAGTGTATTAAATATAGTTGGTGAATTGCCCCCAGGGTTTGGTAGAAGTCTGACATTATTATCCGTCTTTTACTTCGTGAGCCAATCGTTATAAGAAGGCGTGGGTCTCTTGGACGAGATATCAGTGGCGTGTCTCCAACTGAATTATAATTGTTGAATACACCAGTTTTCTACGGTTGTACTTGTTAGTTTGTTAATAATACTATTAATATTTTATTTTAAAATTTTTATAATTATTCATTCATCTATTTATTTATAATAATAAATAAAAATACTAAATTAAACTATTAAATTTATATATATTTATTTTTAACTAAATTATTTTTATCATTTATTTCAATGTTATAAATAAAAAAAGATAAATAGATATAATTATAATAAAAATAAAAATAAATAAAATTTTTAAAATATAATAATTATCACTTTTATAAATAATAAATTAAAATTTATATTAATAATTAATAATATTAAATATATGCCAACTCTATAATTAAATTCTTTTATTTCAATACTATAAGTAAAAAGAAAAATGGATGATTATATAAAAATTAATAATATTAATTATAAAATTTATTATCATCCCTGTAAATAAGAAATTAAATTTGTGCAAATCAAAGAAACAAATTCAGTTTTTTAATTTACAAATAATCATTAAAATGAAAAATATTATTTGACAAATGGCAAGATGATGACTTGGAGTTATGTAAAAAAAAAAAAACAAAGAAATAAATAGATAAACGCACCACAAAAATGAAGAGAGGAATAAATAAATCAATAAGTTAACTATTAATCAATAAAGAGGTAATTTCCGTAAATAATCCATAAAGAAACACAATGGAGGAAAGTTGGTAGGGTTTTTCTGTTCTTCCCTACAGATTTGATTAGACGCTGGAATATCGAAATTCAATTACACAGTTGGATTCATGGACCGCGACCGCTTACGTCCTCGGAGCCGACCGGTTTTTTCTGGTTTCACCCTTGCCGAGGTAATTGTCCCTTTTTCTGTAATGTTCAGCTCTAAGTTTTGAAGTTTCTCTTCCCATTCATTCCCTCTTATTGCTCTGCAAATGGGTTTTCGAAGACGCATATTGTACAGAAATTAGTATTCTGTTCTTTTGTCTTTGGAGTTAGACAGGCCTTTGAGTTGAAATTTGTGGAATTGAGGCTCAATGTTGGTTATAGAATTTTATTGTAGGCTATGGCACATTGTGTGTGCATTTCCGCTGAATTATGCGTCAGATAATAATCAATTTTTTCCCGCCGTTTAGATAGCAACATGAACTTTGGTTTTTGGTGTTCATTGTCATGGGAATTAATGGTATTAATTCATTTGATATCTGTTCATCGTTTTGAGCATGTCTAAGCGTGTTCTGTTCTGTACTTGATGTGAATTTACCTTGACGCAGACTGAGAAATTGGAGAAACTGCTGAATGAATCAAGAGAACAATTATTGAACCGGGAATTTTGTCTGAAGTTGGCATCCCGTTTCAAGTGAGTTTCAATATGTGTTCTGGTGTTTCACTTAATGCTTTCTGGTTTGTGTTCTGATAGTAAATAAAGGGGACTGTCTTGTCATTGAGGTGTTCTTTTTTATATGCTATCTCTTTGCAGCCGCTCCTCTGGTCGTGCTGGGAAGCCTGTTGTAAAATGGACTGAGGTCTTCACTTTCTTATCTCACGTATTTTCATCCTTTTTGTTAATCCTAGCACACTATTATTCTACTATTGTTACACTTCTCTTCTATCTGACTCTTAGTCCCGTATTTTCTTTTTCCCTCTCTTAGATACAAAGTTGGTTCGAGACTAGGCTGCAAGACTTGCCAAGAGTTCCTGGAAATAAGTCAATGTTCTCAGGAGGCCCTGAAATTAAGGAAGGTAAGAGTTTTCATATACCCAAAGGTGCTTAGCACTCCGGTACTGTGCTTCTTGTAGTGCCGTGAATATAGTGTGTGCTAAGGAGGTTTAAAATGCATATTTTCCCAAGCCATTAATTGATTTAACATGTTACTATTTATAGATGTAATAATATGGCTTGTATGTGAAGTTGCATTATGGTATAAGGAACATGTTCCTTAGATTTAAATAGCAATGCTGAATGTGCAGGAGTGATAATGCTTGAGTTATATGAATATTTTGAATCGACGTGTTGTGATGCTATTATTGAATAACTCTCAGTCTGAAATGTTTGCTTAATGGTAGGGGAAATTATCCGAGACCCTTCTGAATTGGAATTTGAGGCTAAGTCATCAAAAGATGGAGCATGGTGAGCACATACACAGTTGGCTTGACTTCTTTTCGTTATTAATGAATGATAGTGGTGTGGATTTTTTTTAATTTTTTATTTTTTTTGGCTCAAAGTTTGAAATTTTGGTGAAAAACTTCTGAATTTTTCATGACAAGTAGTGGCTTGCACCTTTGGTGAGCTGCATTCTCTTGCAATTCTCAAATGGGATGAAACACATAAAAATTTGAAAAGAAACTTATCAACAAATCATAATTTACCCGAACTTTTCTTGTCTCCATTCCAATCTGCTAGAATTCTCAATTCACAATTTTGAAATATGTTGATTGCGTTCTATATCTAGAGAGAAAGTATCTAAGCAGTTCTTTTTGAAGCCAGTGACTTATAATTTTTCAGCAATTTTACATGTTCTGAAGTCTAGATATTTTCCCCAGGTATGATGTTGAGATGTTTCTTGCTCACAGATTTCTTAGTACAGGCGAAGCTGTAAGTTTTAGTCATCATATGTTGTTCCAAAGTTTTGTCGCATATAGGGTCTGATACTGTTTTACACTTTGTTAAAGGAAGTGCGTGTCAGATTTGTTGGATTTGGAGCTGAGGAAGATGAATGGGTCAAAATAAAAAATGCAGTGAGAGAACGCTCGATCCCTTTTGAACCTGCAGAATGTCCACAACTGAAGGTTGGAGACTTTGTCTTGTGCTTCCAGGTGGGTCAGGCTGGAAATTGCCAAATTTAAGTATTATCAAGTGTTTTTTTAACTCTATTTTGGTTGACACGAGTCTTGCCAAGTGTTCATCGTAAATTCTTACTCATTTGTACGGCTCAAAATGAATTAACCTAGCCTCTGATGTTGAGATTTTTACTTTAATGCATACACTTTATATCAACTAACAATTGTTTTGGTTCTAGGAGAGGAGAGATCAAGCCATTTATTACGATGCTCATATTATAGAGGTGGAAAGGAAGATGCATGATATCAGGGGCTGCAGGTGTATCTTTTTGATTCGGTATGACCATGACAACAGTGAGGTAGGTATCACTTCTGTCTCTGCATTTGCCAGTTAAACAAGAATCAAACCGTGTAATAGGCTGCTTCAGAAATTTTTGAACTTTTCAAAGTGAGACGTATCCTATTTTCAGGAAAGAGTTCGCTTGAGGAGACTTTGTCGGAGACCAAGATAATAGGGCCTGTACTACCAACCACTTGTCCACTATAATCCATCTCTGGTTGGCTTCAGGTCAAACTTATATGTGCAGATACTTATTAGTTAGTACATTATAGAGGGCGATGCAGCTTGCAGTTGTATACTTTTGGAGCCTCTCCTACAGGCTTAATCGTTGAATCAATGTTCCTTTTTGCTTTGCCCCTCGTTTTGCAAGAAAAAGAAGTGCCTTGAGAGAGGTATATTAGTTCAAATTGTTGGAAAACAACTTTTTTTTTAAGGTTCATTAAAAAGTATTTTTTATAAAATATAATTATAAAATATTAATATGAAAGAAAATATTTTATTTATTTAATATTAAATATGAAGAGTTTTGGAAAAAGTATCTTCTATTTTAAAAAAAATTGCTTTTCTTTATTTTTTAAGTTTTTAAATATTTTTTTTAGTTTTTAATATAAATTGTATATCACCTCTTTTATTGATATATATACAAATAATATTTTTTTGCAAAAAATATTTTCTGACAAAGTAAACGGAATTTAAGTTTCTAAGAACTCTTTCAATGCGCAGGGTGGGGCTAGGGTTTCATGTATTGTGTTGCATATGAAATGTAAAATGGGGTCGTTTGGTTCATACGGGAATTAAGTTCCCATGAAAAATGAAATTTTATAGGAAGTTAATTTCCTATATGAACTTCTTGAGTCCTATATGAGCTTCTTGAGAAATCTAAAATTTTGTTTGATTGACATGGAGCAAGTCACACTTTCCAGTAAATAAATTCTTATATTTTGTTTAGTTCAACTTTATATTTCCTAAAAAATAATAATAAAATGATCACAATAACCTTCTAAAATAATATATTAACAGATATTAATTAATTTTATATGAAAAATGAGAGTCCCAAGTGTTGTTACTATTATTCGAAGCGGGAAAATGAAAAGACACGACATCGAAGCAGCAAAATACAATGGCCTGCAGATGAAATATCTTGGAAGTTCCGTTGTTAATCATACTTCATCTCGTCAACTTATGTTCCTTTTACTCGTTATCAATGCAGTAGAGATTCTGTAAGACAGTTATATCTCGGTTCTTGGCTCATGTTACTATTTTTCGGTGAAATAGTAACACACTACTGCCACAAGGTTGCATTGTTATTCATACTTCATACAAGTAAACTTATGCATATTTTTGCTCGTTGTCAACGCAGTAGAGTTTTGTTAAATATGCATATCTTATTTTTTAGTTCATTTTACAGTTTCTTAGTGGAATAATAACCCATTATTTCTTGTAAGTTACACTGTTAATCATACCTCATTTTGTCAACTTATATTCCTTTTGCTTGTTATCAACTTCAGTAGAATTTCCTGAAGGAGTTATATCTCAAATATTGGATTCATGTTATTATTTTTGGGTGAAAACAGTAACACACCTCTATCATGAAATTGCATTGTTAATCATACTTCATACTCTCTACTTATGTATATTTTTGTTTTGTTAACATAGTAAAGTTTTATTAAACACGCATATTTCATTTTTTTGGTTTATGTTATTGTTTCTTAATGAAACAGTAATACATAATTTCTTGGAAGTTCTGTTGTTAATCATATCTCATCTTGTCAGCTTATATTCTTTTTGCTCGTTATTAACGCAGAAGAGATTCGTGAGACAGTTATATATCGGTTCTTGGCTCATGTTACTGTTTCTTGGTAAAACAGAAACATACTACTACCATGAAATTGTATTATTATTCATACCTCACATAGCAACACTTTTGCATATTTTTGCTCGTTGTTCATATTTTTGCTAGTTTATTCAGTAAAGTTTTGTTAAACATATATATCTCGTTTTTTGGTTCATGTAACTATTTCTTGATGAAACAGTAACACACTATTTCTTGGAAGTTACATTATTAATCATACCTCATTTTATTTATTTATGTGTGATTTAACGCTTGATTTGACATTTACTTGAACAGACAGGCACTAAAGCACTCCCACAAATAAAAGATTCTGAAAAAGAAATTCAAAAATTCAAAAATTTCAACAATATAAGTCCAATCTGCTGGCGTGCATAAGGCAGGTTGATCAGCTTCATATCGATGATAGACATACGATGGTCCTGTAACAAAATCCATTTTGGGTCCTAATAAATGCAATAATAACAAAGGAACTTGATCGCAGTATGTGTCGGAAGAGCGATATTGAAATTCAGTCCATAATTGCTACCTTCTAATACAAGAATAATCATTTCAATATCGAGGGCGAATATTTCAGAATAACACCAATATCAGTGAAACTGATCTTTGGAATAAGGGATGGAGACCAGCCCATCCAAACAACATTTGGTAAAAGGCCAGGGTCAGACTTCTACACAAGGTATTTCTGTGGCAAAGCACGGATGACTATACCAATAATATTCAACACACTCGAAAGAGTAATATAAGGAACATCGAAGACTGATGTGCAGGATGTCTTCCGTCTTATGATATTGATACTTCTAGTCACCCTCTTCTTACCAAACAGAGTTCACACATTGGGCTGGTCATACATCAAATACTTAGAGGAAGTAGATGCAATAGCACAATATGGGTAGTCACAATAAGGAACATCGAAGACTGATGTGCAGGATGTCTTCCGTCTTATGATATTGATACTTCTAGTCACCCTCTTCGTACCAAACAGAGTTCACACATTGGGCTGGTCATACATCAAATACTTAGAGGAAGTAGATGCAATAGCACAATATGGGTAGTCACAATACATTCACGACCAACTAATGAATTCGCTTAAAAAGGACAATACCCCAATGTAACTGGATATATCATGCTATTACTAATAAGTTAAAGTTGTCAAAACTGTTTTTACTTCGTGTCACTATCTTTTATATTATCTTCATTCATTTCCATTCGTTTAAGTGAATGTTCATGCCTCCTTTTTATATGTTTGTCGGTACTCTTGGTTCATGTTACTGTTTTTGACCAAAAATAGTAATATGTACATGTTTTTTCTGTGAATGGTAACCCAAAGTTTTATGACATTTTGGTTATTAATGTGATTTCACTCAACAATTATTTTGAGTTTTTCTTTCATGTTGATTTCTGCGTACAAGAATAACTTGTTTACTTCTAATTTTTTGTGCTTTTTATTACTCCGTTCTTATATGCAGCTTCTAATGGAAACTAACGTGATAAAATGAACAATTTATTTTCGACAGTATTGGCTGTGAGAGATTACAAGCTTGCTGAGCTGGCATCACATCGAAAGAGTTCCAAGATATCCTTAAATGGGATCTGAAACTCCTCATACGCCAACTGAAGGGATCAACTTATCAGCTAACTTCAGGTAACCGTATGAAAATGTCAACTCATTATGCAGTCCAGTACATGTTAGTACAAGAAAATATATTACTGTCTATTTTCATGAAAAATAATATCATCGAACAAGATGTTACTGTTTCTACTGTGAAACAGTAACAAGTCATTCTCTCCAAATTTCTATTGTTAATTTGATCTTCATTCCAGCAATTTACTTTATTTTATGATGGGTGTTGCTGTTTCATAACAAATAGAAGCATGCTATAATTACAATGCAACATGTTACTGTATTTTCTGAAAAATAATAACATGCGCCCTTTATCGATTTTAACAGATAGTAATATTCAATTTGTCAATTTTTTTCCGTTCATTGACCTTGTATTAAAGTTTTCACGTAAAACAGTAACATATCAGGGGGTTCTACTGAACTGAAATGGAAACAGAAACATCTTTTGATTCTAATTTCTTTCCAGTAATCATGTATTATTTTGTGCATTTAATGTGTTTCATAGTTAATAATTTATTCATAATTATTATTACATTGTCACTTTGTCCTTTATTTTCATGTTTCTGTTTCTTACCTAAACAGAAAAATGTCGACTTACCACACTAACAGTGAAAACACTCTTATTTTTCAAATTGTAAATAGAGAAATTGAGCCAATAGTACAAGAATATGACCTCCTCTACAAAGCTAAAACAAATCTACAATTAATTGAATTTGTTGACAAAAGAGAATCACAGAACACACCCACCAAATTGGAGGATTCTAGGAGGCGATACTAAGACAGCATTGACTCAGTACGTGATCCAACCACAAGCAACAAAGCTGGATCAGTTTGCAGATATTGTATTGTCCCACAAAGAGCAACATCAACAGGACAACGACGAAGTCAACTGCTTAAGGATCAACTCTTCAGTGCAAACACAAAAATACTCAAACTGAAGAATGAATTGATGTCTCTCTCTGAGAAACTTTAGACGTCAGAACAACAAACACAATAAAATGTGGAAACAATAGCAAAATTCAAACATGATAATGCATGGCTACAAGAGCAACTGTTCATTGCAATAAGTGAGGTAGAAAACATTAGGACGGTCAACGATAGCTTGAAAAATTAAAATAAACAGCTTCAATACATAGCTATAAAAAAGAAATGTATAGGTGGTTGAATAAGATGAGGTAGAAACCACCGGAGATTATGAATAAAATAAAGATAAGGAAAAGCAACGTTCGACGATATCGAAGATTAAATCAGAAACAAGAAAAATAAAACGGAACGAAAAGTTCACGAACTCGGAGCTAGTGAAAAAATGTACAAGACAAACAGATGCACAACAACAGACAACAACTGCTGAAGAGGTCTCTGGGCGGAACAAAGAGGCCCCTGTTATAATCCTTGATGAAACACCAGCAAATAAAATTAAAAAAAAGTAAACTCATAAGGCAACGAATACTACAAAGTTGCCAACTGCAAAATACCTAACCCAAAATATCAGGAATAAGATGGTACAAATAAAAAATGTAGGAGACTTACAGTAAGTCATATCTTGCTTTCTTCTCAATTCTTTATATTTACTAGAAAGTATTGCCCATCGCCTCATCTCATTCCCATGCCAAATCACCATATGCAGGATTTTTGTCTGGTCAACCCTCCAGCAGGATTTGTTCATAACTTTTAACGAGTTGGTGGAAGTAATCAAGGAGAAGTCAATCACTGAACAATGTATGTATCCTCTAATCGTTTAAACGTATTATTGTTTTGTCTTAGTTCCTCCCTGTAGTTATGTTACTATTTCCATCCAAAACAGTAACACAACCTAACTAAGTCTATTCAGACTCAAAAAGCATAGGTGCTATTGTGTGGAATGCAAACAGTTACATGCAATTATTCGTTTGTGTTACAAATGTTAAGTTCTTTTACTATTGTTTAGAGTTTGCCACCTTAATCAATAATCTAACTGAGAACTAATCATTTAATACAGATCATAGATGGCCATGTTTACACTCTGAGCTTGGCTTCCACGAACAATCAAAGAAAGATATTTGCATTCGACAGCTACTGCTGGGTAAGATCCTGAATTCATTTCCCAAATATGAATTACAAAAGACAGCATTGATACTGACTTGTACTCAAATTACATTGACAGTCTTATATTGTGGGCGATGTCAAGTTACTCCAAGGAAGTCAGGCAGTTCAAATTCGATGCACATATGGAGGAGGCAATGACTGCAGATGTTGTTATATTCCCCCTAAACACCACAGGCAGTGAATGAATTCGGAAATCCCAACCACTTCACACTTCTCGTTTTAGGGGTCGTTTGGTTCGTAGCAACAATATAGGAAATTAGGATTTCTCAGGATATAAATTACCATAAAGTTGTTTAATTGCGCAAATGGAAGGAAATGGATTTTCCTAGTAACTTGTATTTCCCATGAAACACAAGAGATCACTTACCCACTCCCCCTAGGTAAGTTTTATTTCCTGCTTTTTCAATTAATTCATAGACAAAAATGATCTTGTTAAAATTAGTTAATACAAATTTTGCCCTTTTAATTGAATATCAGGTTTGACTTCTTCAGTGTATGATGTTGTTTCTCGAGCATCTCTCGTCTCCTTCTCAACCTTAACAGTAGTTTTCGACAAGGGATACTAGCGATTTCTAGTTCTTGAGCTTCTCTTATCTCCTTTAAACCCTAGCAACAATTTCCGGCAACGGTACTAGTGATTTCTGGTAAGCCTTGATGACCTTGTCCATTATTTTTCCTCTTTTTTCTATTATGTAAGCTATAGTCTTCATAATTGAAAATTTTTATCCTTCCTGACTTTCTGTCAAAGAAAATGAGTTGCAGCAGTCGAAATACAAATAGTAATAAAATAATGGAAGAATTTGACAATAAAGGGTATATGTTCATGATTTAGCAAATTATGTTTAATCCACCCCTACTTGCAGAGCTTCTAAGAGGTTCTAGGATATGATATCGTTGTTGTTTGCCTGTTGACTATCTTGAAAAAGATGAATGGTATTTGTTGAATTTAAATTACTCTGGCTGACCATATTTTCATTGTTCTTCTAACTTATAACATTCTTGCATGTAATTTGCCTATGTCATCCAATTATGGCTCGCTTACCATTGAGTAAAAAGAAGAAGATTGCTACTACATGTATTCTGTTATACACACAGATGATACTTATGATTTTGGAGGCTATTGCTGAATTTATGTATCTTCTGTCCCTTTTGGACATTAGATTGTCCTAAGCCTATATCCTATATATTTGATAGTTGTGCTGAAGAAAGATATCATACTAAGCTTTTAAATCTTAGGCCAATGATTCAAGAAAGTGACTTAGCATGCTTGGACAACCTTAGGATGAATAGAGCCTATTTTTCTAAGTTATGTGATATGCTTAGAGATGTTGGTAAGTTACAAGGAAATAGGAATACTAGTTTAGAGGAGATGGTTGTTTTATTTCTATTCACACTTTCTCATGACATAAAAAATCGAAGAACTCAATTGTATTTTAGGAGAAGTGGTGAGACAATATCTAAGCACTTCAATTCAGTTCTCCACGCTGTCCTTAGATGCCATGATATTCTATTAAAGAAACCTAAGCCAGTGACAGAGAATTGCCAAGATGAATGGTGGAAATGGTTTTAGTTAAGTTAGAATTTTTGTGAAGATTAGATGAATGTGTAAATATTTGTAAATATATACCGTATATATTAACAAGTTATATATATATATATATACACTGCAGAATTGCTTAGGTGCTTTGGATGGAAATCATATTAAGGTTCGTATTGGGGATACAGATAAAGTTAGATTCAGGAATAGAAAAGGAGAATTCACTACTAATGTGTTAGCTGCGTGCACGTGAGATTTGTAATTTATTTATATATTGTCTGGTTGAGAGGGGTCTGTACATGACAATAAAGTGCTTCGAGATGCACTTTCTAGAAAAAAATGTTTTGATAGTTCCACAAGGTAACAACATAGGTACCTTCACATTGCTTAATTTGAACCAAGGAACTTATTTGAGATGAAATTACTTAACACTTATCCTAGTTAATTATAGGCAATTACTATTTACGTGATGCCGAATACATGAATTGTGAGGGATTTCTAACACCATTTAGAGACCAGAGATATCATCTAAGTGTGTGGAAGAGTAGTGCTCAACTAGTATCTACTGAGGAATATTTTAATATGAAGCATTTTCAAGTAAGAAATGTTATTGAGAGGTGTTTTGAATTGTTAAAAATGATATGGGGTATTCTAAGATGTACAACTTGGTATCCTAGACAATTGGGTAGAATTATCTTGGCTTGTGCATTGATGCATAATTTCATTCGAACATATATGAGTGTGGATCCTATGGAACCCTTGCTTGTAGATGGTGAGGAAGAAGAAAATGATGAATTTAATATTGGAATTATAGAATCTAGTGCTGCATGAAGTATATTTCAAACATGATCTTGCCAATGAGATGTATAATGCATGGTTACATGACTACCACATCATTGAATAGGGTTTAGCAAAAATTATGTAGCATGTTTCACTTGTATTGCGTTTATGGATTAATGATAATATATACTTTATTCTTGTATTGTTTTTATTTGAATTTGTAATAAGATCTGATTAATGACTTCGCCTTTTATTGAACTAGTAGTATGATTATCTTAAATTACTAAATCATGAAGCAGAATGCCGCTCTTACGAATTCTTGTGTTTCCTTCTTTACAGATGAGTGAACTAAAAGTTTAAAGAAATGCCAACCAAGGTGGTAATAGTGCGAACCCATCTAGAGAATGCATAAGATGGGGATGCGCTGAGGATCGTGCACTAATTAGTGCAATGATGGATCTTGTGGAGCTGAGTGGTTGGAAAACGGACAATGGCCAGTTTAAGAATGGTGCTTATAGCAGGTTGAAACAACTTATGGAACAAAAGCTTCTAGGTGTGGTATGAAGGCTAAACCACACATCGAGTCCCGTATCAAGTATTTGAGGAATTAATATAATGTTATTGCGGAGATGCTTGATCTAGCTGCTAGCAGATTTGGATGAAATGATGAAGAGAAGTTCATAGCATGCTCAAAACCAATCTAGGATGAATGGGTGAAGGTAATATTTTATATTATGCTTTTTCTTCTATGCACATGTGTGTCTGTATATATTTCTGGTGATAGCTTTTAAAGTTTTACCTTCTTCTCTCATTGTGTTTTCCTTTATTTTATATTAGAGCCACAAAAATATCGTGGGGTTAAGAAACAATCCATTTACATTTTTTGATGATTTAAGCAAAATATTTAGGAAGGATAGAGCCATTGGAGACAAGGCTGTAAATCCACAAGATGTATTAGAAGGGATGGAAGACGAAGTAAGGGATAGAGAAGAAGAAGAAGAAGAACAAGAACATGTTCCTGCTTTCTCTGTGGAGGACATTTACCCAGTCCCTCTATGTGTCCTGATGGGAACTTCTTCCTCAACCACCCTATCAAATTGTAGGTCAAAGAAGGCAAAGACAGAAAATTTAGAAGTTTTAAGAAAATTTTCTTTTAAATTTGCACGAATGGGTGATGTGATGGAGGATGCAAGTAAACACATAAGCCTTTTGGCTTCTTGTTTCCAACATCAATCTAATTTTGCAGGGAGAAGGATGCAAGTGATTAGTGAAATTATGAAGATTGATGGGTTGACTCCTACCAAGTTATGAATGTGGCAAGGAAAATTATTCTTAACCCTCTAGAAGTTAATTTCTTTTTTAGCCTTCTAGAAGATTTCAGAACTGCTTATGTACATGGTTTATTACTTCCAGATTAGTGAAGTTTTATGAAAACTAGTAGTCATTTGAAGCCAACACACTCACTGAACTTATGTTATGTTGTTGAACTTTTGTATGTGCACCTGTTTTTTAGACACTTATCTGACATCAAAGCTCCTAATGTATTAGTTGATGTGGCTTCCGATTAATGTATGTAAGTTACTAAACTGGATTTTCCCATGGCAATTCTATTGAGACTCCTGTAGTATAGTTCAATTCATTTCCTGCATCATCTCCAAATATCATTACACATTATCTTGGATGTTACTATTTTGGATGAAAATAGTAACACCCAAGAATACAACTTGTAGTGTGAGAGAAGTATTTTTATTGCTGGGGGTTTGCGCACTATTAGGTGGCTACTTCGCCTAAGAAAGCAGGCCAACTATCTGCATGTTATTGTTTAGGGTTTAGGACAGTAACATTGTTGAGGTTGATGGAGAATTGATCTTGGGGGGTTACAAGTGGTTGGAATCTAGGTCTTGTTAGGTTAGTTATGTAACTTGACGCGTTCCTCTCTGGATAAGATCTAAGAACTGCCTCTTTGTAGGATGTTACTAGTTTTGGACGAAAATAGTAACACTTAAGAATATGGCTCATGAACATCAAGCAGATGCATTTCCACTTCTGGGGTAGAGCCTGCTGTGCATTGGTTACATCGCTTGAGAAAGCAAGCCAACAAGTTGCATGTTACTGTATTGGTCTGAGACAATAACATCATCGAGACTGTTAGAGTTTTGAGCCCGGAGGGTTACAGGTGGCTGGAAATTGGGTTTGGGAGGTTAGTTATGTCACTTAACAAGTTCTTCTTTGGATAAGATCCAAAAACTGCCTATTTGTGGGATGTTACTGTTTGGCCGAAAACAGTAACATTATCGAGACTATTGGAGTTTTAAGTCCGGGAGGTTATAGGTGGCTGGAAATTGGGTCTGAGAGGTTAGTTGTGTCACTTAACAAGTTCCTCTCTGCATACGATCCAAGAAATGCCTCTTTGTAGGATGTTACTGTTTTGTCCGAAAATAGTAACATCCCATATGCTGTTGGAGTTTTGAGCCTTGGTGGTTACAGGTGGTCGGCAACTATGTCTGGGTGGTTAATTACGTCACTTGACAAGTTTCTCACTAGATAAGATCCAAAAACTGTCTTTTAATGGGATGTTACTGTTTTGGCCGAAAATAATAACACTCAAGAAAATGGCCCGTGTGCGTGTGAGAGATGCATGTCTATTGCTGAGGGACTTTTTCAAAGAATGTACTTCGTTCATATTAACTTTGATGGTAGGTCTTACGAATAGTACCACACAACTGGATGTTATTGCATCGTTCAAAAAAGAGTAATATTAACACAGATGTTCGTAATTCATAGGGCAACATGTTGTCTAAGTGCTAACATAAACTAGATATAAGATTAAACTATACAAAAGATTAACATTTAAAATTGAGTTATACATACAGTTGAATTTTAAATATATCTGAGACCATGGTTTTATATGAATTTAGTGTTACACATGTGCATAATAATTAACTTTAGTGTTACATATGTGCATAATAATTCAGCTGGGAAGATTGAAATTCTCGAGGAATTTAGTAATTAATTTTGCTCTGTATTGTCTCACTTCCTTCAGTGAAAATTATTTTTCAAACTCTTTATTGTTGAATATATCCTCTATATGCTTGCAGATGAAAATCTCGAAGTTTTGCCTGGAAAACAGTAACATAAGTTAGTTTAGTACCTACTAGACATGTTATCCTTGGATAAAAAAAAAACTTGCTACTTACGACGTTTCTTCCTGTTGTAGTGCCCATTCGTATGATATTATATCAAAAGGTGAACCTGCGGTGGCTGGCTTTACCTTCGTATCCATTCCATTATGTGCAAGGACTGCATTCATCTTTTTTTCGTAATAGTCCTTTTGTTGTTAGCAAACAAAAAAAAAGAAAAATAAAAACTCCATGTTACTATCTACACTGCTGGCTACATCTTGTATTGTTATGAATTATTATTTTTTGTTATAGGCAACAGTAACATCGGTAAAAAACACATCCAGCATACAAATAACCCAATGAAGTTTAATTAAAATGAAATTTCGAGAAAACAAAAGTATTACTGTTTTGACAAAAAACAGAAACATCAACGAATAACAGCATATCATCTAATGACATCACACTTGACATGTTTTCTCCAATGGAAAGCCATGTTATGAGCTATATATGAGAGATACGATGTTGTCTTACTGTGAGTATGAGATGTTACTGTCTCTAATGGAAACAGTAACATCAATAAAATAACAAGATAGAGGGTTCAAGAATGTGGCTAGTAATGCAACTTCAGTCAAACCCAAAAAGTAACATCACTTGCTCTTCTATTGTAGTATTTAATATCACTCACCATCATTGTGGCATCACGAAAGTATGGATCCGGTGCCCCCTTTCTTCTCGGCCGCAGCGAGTTGTAGTATGTCCATTTGTACTTTTTGTTATCTAAGATGAGAAGTGTGAAGTGGTTGGGGTTTCTGAAGTCATTCACGCTCGTGGTGTTTAGGGGGAATATAACAACATCTGCAACCATTGCCTCCTCCATATGTGTATCGAATTTGAATTGTCTGACTTCTTGGAGTAACTTGACGTCGCTCACAATATAAGACTATTAATGTAGTTTGAGCACAAGTCAATATCAATGCTGTCTTTTGTAATTCATATTTAGGAAATAGATTCAGAATCTTACCCAACAGCAGCTGTCGAATGCAAATATTTTCCTTTTACTGTTTGTGGAAGCCAAGCTCAAAGTGTTGACATAGTCATCTATGATCTGTATTGAATGATTAGTTCTCGTTAGATGATTGATTAGGGTAACAAACTCCAAACAGTAGCACAAGAACTTAGCATTTGTAACACAATGAATAATTGCATGTAATTGTTTGCACTCCACACAGTAACACCATGCTTTCTGAGCTCGAATAGACTCAAGTTGTGCTACTATTTTGGATGAAAATAGTAACATAACTATAGGAAGGAACAAACTAAAACAATAATGTATTTAAACGATCAAAGGATACATACATTTTTCGTGATTGACTTCTCCTTGATTACTTCCACCAACTCATCAAAGGTTATGAGCAAATCCTGTTGGGGGGTTGACCAGACAAAAATCCTGCATATGATGATTTGGCATGGGGATGAGACAAGGCGATAGCCAATACTTTCTAATAAGTGTAAAGAATTAAGAAGAAAGCAAGACATGACTTACTGTAGGTCTCCTGTATTTTTTATTTGCACCATCTTATTCCTGACATCTTAGGTCAAATACTTTGCAATTGATAATTTTGTAGTATCTGTTGTCTTATGAGTTTGCTTCTTTTTAGTTTTATCTGCTAGTATTTCATCACGGATTATAACAGGGGCCTCTTTGCTCCGCCTAGACACCTCCTCAGCAGTTGTTGTTTGTTGTCGTGCATCTATTTGTCTTGTACATTTTTTCACTAACCCCGAGTACATGAACTCTTTGTCCCATTTTATTTTTCTTGTTTCTGATTTAATCTTCAATATCGTCGAACGTTGCTTTTCCTCATCTTTATTTTGTTCATAAGCTCCGGTGGTTTCTACCTCATCTTGTTCAACTACCTACACATTTTTTTATAGCTATGCATTAAGTTGTTTATTCTGATTTTCTAAACTATTGTTGACTGTCCTGATGTTTTCTGCCTCACTTGTTGCAGTGGATAGTTACTCCTGTAGCCGTGCGTTATTATGTTTGAGTTTTGCTATTGTTTCTATGTTTTGTTATGTCTATTGTTCTAAAGTTTCTCAGTGAGAGACGTCAATTCATCCTTCAGTTTGAGTATTTCTGTGTTTGCACTGAAGAGCTAATCCCTAAGCCATTGGACTTCATCATTGTCTTGTTGATGTTGCTCTTTATGGGATAGTACAATATCTGTAAACTAGTCCAGCTTTGTTGCTCGTGGTTGGATCACGTATTGGGCCAATGCTGTCTCAGTATCGCCTCCTGAATCCTCCGATTTGGAGGGTGTGTTCTGTGATTCTCTTTTGTCAATTAATTGTAGATTTGTTTCAGCTGTGTAAAGGAGGTCATATTCTTGTACTGTTGACTCAATTTCTCTGTTTACGACATAAAACATAAGAGTGTTTCCACTGTTAGTGTGGTAAGTCGGCATGTTTCTGTTTAGGTGAGAAACAGAAATATGAAAATAAAGGACTAAGTGATAGCGTAACAATAATTATGGGTAAATTATTAACTATGAAACACATTAAATGCATAAAATAATGTATAGTTAATGGAAAGAAATTGAAATCAAAAGATGTTTTTGTTTCTACTTTAGTTCAGTAAAACCCCACGATATGTTAATGCTTTACGTGGAAACCTTAACACAAGGTCAATGAAGGGAAAAAAATTGACAAATCAAATATTATTAACTGTTAAAATCGATAAAGGGCGCATGTTATTATTTTTCAGAAAATACAGTGACATGTTGCATTATAATTAAGGCATGCTTCTATTTGTTATGAAACAGTAACACCCATCATAAAACAAAGTAAATTGATTGGAATGAGAATCAAATTAACAATAGAAACTTGGAGAGAAGGACCTGTTACTATTTCACGTAAAAATAGTAATTTCTTGTTCGATGATACTATTTTTCATGAAAATAGGCAGTAATATAGTTTTTTTGTATTGACATGTACTGGACTTCATAATGAGTTGGCATTTTCATACGATTACTTGAAGTTGGCTGATAAGTTGATCCCTAAGTTGGCGTGTGAGAAGCTTCAGGTCCCATTTGAGGCATCTTAGAACTTTTTCGACAGCCTGCTCAGCACGCTTGTAATCTCCCACAGTCAATACTGTCGAAAATAAATCATTCATTTTATCACGATAGTTTTTATTGGAAGCTGCATTTATGGACGAAGTAATAAAAGGTGCAAAAAACTGAAAATAAACAAGTTATTCTTATACGCAGACATCAACACGAAAGAAAAACTCAAAATAACTGTTGAGTGAAATCACATTAACAACCAAAATGCCATTAAAACTTTGGGATTACCATTCACAGACAAAACAGGTACATGTTACTGTTTTTGGTCGAAAACAGGTAACATGAACCAAGAGTGCTAATAAACATATAAAAAGGAGGTAGGAACATTCACTCAAATGAATGAATGAAGACAATATAAAAAATAGTGACATGAAGTAAAAACAGTTTTGATAACTTTAACTTATTGGTAATAGCATGACACATCCAGTTACATTAGGGGTGCTATCCTTTTTAAGCGAATTCATTAGTTGGTCGTGAATGTATTGTGACCACCCATATTGTGCTATTGTATCTACTTCCTCTACGTATTTGATGTATGACCAACTCAATGTGTGGGTCCTGTTTGGTACGAAGAGGGTGACTAGAAGCATCAATGTAATAAGATGGGAGACTTCCTGCACATCAGTCTCTGATATTCCTCGCATTGCTTTTTCGAATGCGTTGAATATTATTAGTGTAATCGTCTGTGCTTTGCCATGGAAACACCTTGTGTCGAAGTCTGACCTTGGCCTTTTGCCAGATGCTATTTGGATGGGCTGGTCTCCATCCCTTATTCCAAATATCAGCTTCACTGATGTTAGTTTTATTCTGAGATATTCACCCTCGATATTAAAACGATTATTCTTATATGAGAAGGTAGCAATTATGGATTGAATTTCAACATCGCTCTTCTGACACATGCTGCGATCAAGTTCCTTTGTTATTATTGCATTTATAAGGACCCAAAATGGGTTTTGTCGCAGCACCATCATGTGTCTGTCATCGATATAAAGTTGATCAACCTGCCTTATACATGCCAGCAAATTGGACCTGTATTGTTGGAATTTTTGAATTTCTTCTTCAAAATCTTCTGCTTGTGGGAGTGCTTTAGTGCTTTTCTGTTCAAGTAAATGTCAAATCAAGCATTAAATCATGCATAAATAAACAAAATGAGATATGATTAATAATGTAACTTCTAAGAAATAGTGTGTTACTGTTTCATCAAGAAATAGTAACATGAATCAAAAAACGAGACATACAAGTTTAACAAAACTCTATTGAACAAACAACTAGCAAAAACATGCAAAAGTATTACTGTGTGAGGTATGAATAACAATGCAATCTCGTGGTAGTAGTGTGTTTCTGTTTTACTGAAAAACTAGTAACATGAGCCAAGAACCGATATATAACTGTCTTACGAATCTCTTTTGCGTTGATAACAAGCAAAAGGAACATAAGCTAACAAGATGAGATATGATTAACAACGGAACTTCCAAGAAATCATGTATTACTGTTTCATCAAGAAACAATAACATGAACTAAAAAAATAAGATATGCGTGTTTAACAAAACTTTACTATGTTAACAAAAAATAAAAACATGCATAAGTAGGCAGTATGAAGTATGATTAACAATGCAACCTCGTGGTAGAGGTGTATTATTGTTTCACCTAAAAACAATAACATGAATCAATATTTGAGATATAACTCCTTCAGGAAACTCTACTGCGTTGATACGAGCAAAAGGAATATAAGTTGACAAAATAAGGTATGATTAACAATATAACTTACAAGAAATAATATGTTATTGTTCCATCAAGAAAGCGTAACATGAACCAAAAAACAAGATATGCATGTTTAACAAAGTTCTACTGCATTAACAACAAGTAAAAACATGCATAAGTGTTATTGTGTGAGGTATGAATAACAATGCAATCTCATGGTAGTGGTGTGTTACTATTTCACTGAGAAACAGTAACATGAGCCAAGAACCGGGATATAACTGTCTTACGAATCTTTACTGCGTTGATAACGAGCAAAAAGAACATAAATTGACGAGATAAGGTATAATTAACAGCAGAACTTCTAAGAAATTATGTGTTACTATTTCATCAAGAAACAGTAACATGAATCAGAAAACAAGATATGCATGTTTAACAAAGTTCTACTGCGTTGACAACGAGTAAAAACATGCATAAGTAGCCAAAATGCATGCATAATTTACAATGGAACCTTATGGTAGTGGTGTGTTTCTGTCTCACCGAGAAACAGTAACATGAGTCAAGAAGTGAGATATAACTATTTTACGAAACTCTAATGTGGTGACATGGTTGTGTTTGGTCCGCAAACTAGAGACTGCTAACCCAAAAAATACAAGAAATAGACAAGATGATATGTGACTAAACAGAAAACCTTGACAAAATCAAGGTGTTTACCCTCTCAAAGGCTAAAATCAAATGAGATGTTACTGTGATGTTATTGTTTCATATGAGAATAGTAACACCCACCAAAATGTGGTAATAAACTTACAAATCAAACATGATTATTGGCAATGCCGATGGAAAAGCATGTTACTTTTGGGCATCAGATAAGTAAGGTGTGTCTAGTTTATTTTTATATGAACAGAATGCCAAAAAGACAATGAAATATGCACAGGTACCATTTTTATGTTTCTCATGCAAACAAATATTATGTGGAATGACAGTAACATACAACAAAATATTTGGTATACTATGGTCGTACTAACTTCTAGGATTTCCCTTGAACTTACATAGGAATACAAACCAAGGAAACTGTAACATTTTCCTTCAAGTTAACTGAAGTATAATGCTTATACTATAGTTAATATTAAAGAGGAGGTGGGTTTACTTATGGATGACCCATTTGTGTGGAGTTACTATTTGAACTTGTTTTAAGCTTTCGATGTCAAGGAATGATGTTTTCCGGTTGTTCAGGGTCGTTAGAGTCTCTTCTTGCTGTATTTGCCGATGATTTGCACGGTGTCTTCTTGCGTCTTGAGTTCACTAGGTACTACGCTTTGAGATGGAATGTGAAGTATTGTTACTGTTTCGACCTTTATGTGTCCCCTAAAACGCCTATCGCGTGCGTCATTTCGTCTGCAGGCCATTGCGTTTTGCCGCTTCGATGTCATGTCTTTTCATTTTCCCGCTTCGAAGAACAATAACAACACTTGGGAGTCTCATTTTTCATATAAAATCAATTACTATCTGTTAATATATTATTTTTGAGGCTATTGTGGTCATTTTATTGTTATTTCTTAGGAAATACAAAGTTGAACTAAACAAAACATAGGAATTTATTTATTGGAAAGTGTGACTTGTTCCATGTCAACCAAACAAAATTTTGGATTTCTCAGGAAGTTCATATAGGAAATTAACTTCCTATGAAATTTCATTTTCCATGGGAACTTAATTTCTGTATGAACCAAACAACCCCTAAAATTAGCCCCGTGAAAAAGGACAAACTTAAAAGTGACGACGAGACAGAATGAGGACAGGTCATCCTCTCTTTCCTGTCTCGTGTTTTATTATCAAGATAAAACATGCACTTTTGCCATATTATATTCTTGAAGACAAAGTTGTTCAATTCTCATGTTTCACGATCAACAAAGTTGTAGGGATATTAGTTTTGCAAAGATTTGCAATGAATGATAAAAGAGAAAATTTTAAAATTAAATGTTATAAATCTATACATAATAAGTAAACAATATTATACAAATAAATAAATTTTAAAATTTAGGGTTTGTTAACTTTCATATTCTTATGCAAAGGTAATGATTTTCATTCTTCTTTAATTATACAAAAATTTATATTATTAATTTAATAATAAGAAAAGTATTTGAGTTTGTCATCATTAACAATTTTTTAAATTAATAAATACATTTATTATGAAGAATAAAGAAAATGAGCAAACTTAATTTAAATATTTTAAATTTATATTTTTTAATTAAAACTGTGTAAATACCATTAATTATTGTGTTACTTTTTAAAATTAAAGATGATTTTTTTATTAAAGTGAAAGGTAGCAACTCCTTTTAAATTTATATATAATTAGCAATTATTCAAAAAATTTTATCCCTAGTTGAAATATTTGTTTATCAAGTGATTATCTATATTATTTGATCCATAATATAATTGTCACACTAGGTAATATTAGGAATTAATATACTAATTAGGTTCATAATTAAGAATTCAAAGATGAAGGTAGTTTAAATTATGACATAAGAAATAATTAAAGCATTGAAAAATTGTTGCATTGATAGAAGAATAGTGAATGAGTAAATTCATGATCAAATTATTGTGATTAAATAAAATTTCTTCAAGGGTGATATAATTGTATTAAGAGTATGTAATGATAGTTTATTGAATTTATGCATAGTTTCATGTCATAGAATGAGCGAGTTAAAAGAGTTGGAGGAAACCAATTACAGTATTTTCTATTTTATCTTTACAGCCCATTTCCCTTATCACACAACCTTCGTACCCTTTTCATTTTTGTCAACCTTAAAAAACTCACTCACTCTTCAATACATCCTTTTTCACTCATTTTCTTCATCTTCATCAATCCGACAAGGCAAGGATATCTTGATCCTTTTTATCTTAAGGAAGCTCCATTGTTGAATCCCCATTAATTTTACAAGTAAATTTTCATTGACTTGGTTAACTGGGGATAGAATTTGGTTTAAATGGAACTATTTCCTAACTTGAGTGACTCTTCTTCTAGAAGTGTAGCAACTTAACCCATCACTAAACCTACATCAACTCTTCTTCCTTCAACTCATGAGTAGCATTCTACTTCAGCTTTTGCTTGATTTCATAAAAGTTCTCATATTTTGACTATTATATGATTTTAGAAGGATTCGAAAGGATTTATTATTTTTAGCTTAAAAATTATAATTTTTATGATAAATTTGAGTAATTTTACATGTTTCTTTTTTATTGTTTGGATGAGAGATTTGAAATTATGAGTGAGATTGATAGTGAAATAAATAGAAATTTTCAAGTAAATTTATAGAATCTCATAGGTGAATTAATTCACTAATTGATTCATCAGACTTGAAATTATTTTCGAATGGGTGGAATCTATTGATGAATTGATTTATCTCAAATCATTAAGGAAATTGATTCACTAATTAATTTGTGGTGGTTGAAGTACTTTTTGTATGATTTGTATAAATTTTCCAATCGAATTAACCATAATAGATTCTCTTAGTATGGCTTGAATTGATTCACTAATTAATTTATTCATAATAAATTCTCTTTATGTGGCATCAATCGATTTACCAATTATTTTACCTTGCTTTCATTTAAAAATTTACATGTTTTAAGATTTTCTCATGCATTGTACCTTTTTATATAAGTTATATGAGAATGGATGACCTTATTATGGATTAAATGATCATGAAATGAATGATATCCTTTTTTATGTTGATTAGATTAGCAAATGATAATTTTTTCTTGTGTATGTGTTATGATTAAGTATTGATGGAGTAGGATGAGTCATGCTCATATTAAGGCTCATGTATCAAATCCATGTCCCTATTTTAGAACAAATAAAGGTAACTTTGGAAGGATAAAATAAAGTTTGTAAGGAATAAAAATGATCGAGAGTTACAAGAAGGGTTATTTATTTTATTTATTCCATTAAATGTTATCTTTGCGAAAATATTATGCTAGCACTTTTGGTAAGTTGATATTATGGCTAGTAAATGGATTGCACTACTTGTTATACATGTGCTTGCAACATATTTTAACCATCTTTTAATAAGTCTAAACGGAAAGTTTGCTATCCTATAAAAGAGATAATATGATTGGCCAATTACAATCTTATGACCTTAATTGTTTGAATAAAATGTTAACTTATTAAGCTCCTAAATTTATTCTTTTTATGGTTTATTGTTTAGATGCTCAAGCTAACACACCGCCGCCACTTCTACCACAGTAGAAAAGCTTGCCCTTTTAAGGGCCTTCCATTATTTTGTGAGCTATAAAACATTCAAATTATACTTATTTTGTACTTACGGTGATTTGCAAACTTATTAGCTAGAAACCATAGCTATAATTGATAGAGTTTAGCATTGTATTGAGATAAACTTTATGTGAAACACTAAATATAGAGTTTAATTAAGTTAACTTATTCCTCGTGTAATGTAAGTATATGAATTAGTCTAACTTCTTTTTTGAAATAACTTTTATGTAATGTTTTAGACATAATAAAATACAAATATCAAGTTTCTTCATTTATTTTTTGGTAATTGTTGATTTATTAGGATACTTGCCTTCTAACTTATTCCAGGCAATAATGCTAATCTTAAATTAGATTGGCAAAATTAGGATTAATGATCTTATGCCTATCACAATGATAAAGGGGTTGTGAAAAAGTTAGTATCAGAATATAGTCTAAAGTTTACCTATAAAATGATGGCCTTAAAGTTGATTAGTTTACAAAGTTATATTTACTGTTGCATAAGAGTTAACAAAAACTATACCTATGGTATATATGCACCCAAGATCACATGCCACTAATGCTATTTTGTTTGTCCCTATGATATTCATTAGTGTGGAAAGTGGTGTTCATCTTTAGTAATTATTTTATAATTATTGATCCTCTTTCTAAGTGTTTGATGGTTTTGTGAATTAAGTTATGGTGGACACTAGGAGTCAACGAGCCAATGAACCTAACAATGAAAAATCATCTAAAGGTTCTTTGACTCAAAGTAGTAAGTATAAAGAAGAAAACCATGATCAACAACTTCTTACTTAGGCATCAAATTTCTTGTAGCAAATTGTACACCACATAATTAGAGTTCTTGATTATAATCAGGGATAAAATTAGTGTAGAAATCAGGATGATCATGATTTAAGCTAGAATGGAGAAAGAGAAAGAAGGACTAAACCCTTCTTAAGAAAAATTTAGGAAGTAAGTTATGTATTGTCCGTGAGTTCATCAAGTTAAAATCACCTTATTACACAAGTATGGATCTAGATATGGACTCATATTAGTTTTTGACTCAAATTAAATGTTATAGGAATATGTTTGAATGTTTTGAGCTATTATTGATAGAACTTTTAGGTTACTAGTTAGATGATATGATGCAATATTGGTTTTAGAATGTCATAGAGAATAAAAATTCAAACTTAGCACTTTTGACCTGGATGGCTTTTCAAGAAAGTTTTATTAACTGATTTATGACTTTTAGTGTGAAGTAAGTAAAGGTAAGGAAGTTTGACTATTTGAAGCAAGGAAAAAGTTCTATCAATAAGTATGTCATATGATTCACTTATCTATCCCATTATGCAAGGTATCTAACTCTCACTAAGAAAATGAAAGTTGAGGGATTTATCTAAAAGTTGAGAGACTATTACTTTAAATGCATTAATGTTAAAGATGCCATCACCTATAAATAAATGTTAGATCAAGCACTTTGATTAGAATATAGAATAAAAGAGAGGAAAAAATGGGAGGCACAAGTGGAAAGTAAAAAGTGTAGTTAGTTGAAGAAACTTTGCTTTACATTTAGTGCAAAAAAGATGTCCCATCATAATGCTCCTATGAGTGAGGGTAGTAAATCCTTCATGGGACTGGCTTACCTAAGAAATTTATCAAGGGGCTCATCAATAAGAAGAGGCAAAGGAAATTATCTAGCTTACTTGAATATTCCCATGGGCTTGGGAAAAGTGCACCATAAAGATAGAGTAATTTTTGAAAAAAACCACCAAGATGTGTCTAATATAATAGTAAGTAACAAGGACCATGTAACCAAAGCAATATTATTTGTCTTAATTAAGGCCAATTAGGGCACAAAGTGAAAGAGTTCCTTAAAAACCCTTTAAATTATGGTGCTAACTATTCCACTCCTTAATGGAGTGCACCTATAGCACACTCCACTAATCTAATGAGAAACCAGGCCATTTAAGGATAAGGTAATGATGGAGGCAATCAAAGAAAAAAATATAAGTAGAAGACAAGCTGGAGTGTTTATTTTGACTCACCAAAAGGCTCAAGTATCAAACATTATGAGTCAAGTACCTTTAAAATTGATAACTTATAAGCCTAGGTATTGTTCAATCTAAGTTCTACTCATTCTTTTGTTTGTAAAAACTTTAGATTTTCATTAGCTAAATCTTGTAGTAAATTGCAACCTCATTTAATGGTAGTTATTGCTATTGATAAAGCCTTATTAGTTTCCTTAATAATTAATACTTACCTTGTAAGTGTATATGGTTATTTGATGCATGTTAACTTGATCTTATTATACAAGGTAAATTATGCTATGATTGGAAATGGATCGATTGTCTATGTATCGTAAACAAATGGATTGTTTTGATGAAATTGTGACCCTCTTTATAGAAAGATCCCTATCAATTATGTTTCAAGAGGAGAGGTTTACTGAGGCCATCAGATTGATCTCTAGCATTAATTATTAAAAACCTATCAAGAATGGATGTATTGCCTATTTAACCATAGTTAAAGACTTAAACTACCCCACTCAGGAAATGAATAATGCTATGGTTGCGTGTGAATTCCCTAATATGTTTCGAAAAGAGTTACTAAGGCTATCACTTGATAGAGAGATTAAGTCCAACATTGATTTGATCTCAGGCACTAAACTAATTTTTATACCTTCTTATTATATAACCCCAACTAGTTAAAAAGACTTAAGATGCAGTTACAAGAATTAGTAGAAAAGGCGTTCATTTGCCTTAGTTTATCACCCTGAGGAGTTTTTATATTGTTTATCAAGAAGAAGGATGGATCTCTTCAATTATACATAAATTAGTCATAACTAAACAAGATGATAGTTAAAAATAAATATCCTAAACCCTATATCAATGTCTTATTTGACTAGTTGCAAGGAGTCAAATACTTTTAAAAGATAGATTTACAGTCTGGATATCATTAACTGAAAATTTAAGAGACAAATATACCAAAAATGGCTTTCAAAATATGGCACAGCCACTATGAATTCCAAGTTATGTCCTTGTGCTTAACCAATGCACTAGTGGCATTCATGGATCTTATAAATAGAGTGTTAAAGCCATTCTTGGATAAGTTCGTGCTTATGTTCATAGATGATATAATAATATGTCATATACTTAGGAATTTGAATTTTTATTTGCTTAGATACTAATTGCTTATTAAATTAAATTGATGTTTTTGCTTGGATAATATAATTTAAATTCCATTAATGAATAGAGTTTAATCAAAATATGAGAAGATAAATAAGTAATAATACATGTGGATAGCAAAAAGCTTGAAGAAATATGAAAATTTGAGAATGGTTAGGAATGGGAATGATGCAAATAGTAGCATGTTTGATGAAACTTGAGAATGGTAGAGAATATGATAAACCAATAATAAAATTTATGTAGAAAGTAAGGTAGTAGTTAACTATGGCCATTCAAGCTACATTTTGGATAGGAATAATTGACTATATTATCATTTATAACTCCAAAAAAGGTAGATAATGAATAAAGAACATAACTCAACTTTTTCTAAAATACCCTTACCCTTATAGAACATGAACTTTAGCCTATCAAGTGTACTATTCCTCATATTTCCACTTAATTCCCTCCTCCTTTCAATTCTCTCTTCATCTTCTTCCTTCTTCAAGAATCGTTATCAATTAAGTAAGTTAGGAGTGACTTTTTGTCAAATTCTTCCTACAAAATAATAAAACCTTCATGTCTATTAGATTTTTTATAGTTTTCTTTGAATTTGAAGGGATTTATACGTTTAACTTAAAAGAGGAAAAATAAAGCTTAATATGTAATCTTTATAATTTTATTTAATTAAGGCTAAAAGACATTAAATCTAGCCTTCCAAAATCTTTTCCATTATAGATAAGTAAACATTCTAACTTTGATTAAAAGATTAAAATGGTTTTGTTTGATCTTGGTTAAAACTCAAGGTTTTATTAGATTATATAAGAAAAAGCAATGACTTGTATGTTTGATTTGGTTTTAATGTTAGAAATTACATGAATGTTACATTTTGAATGAGTACTTGTGATTTGGTATGGATTAGTAGCATGATAAATACATTAAAATAGTAAAAAATATCATATGAACAATGAAAAATCATGAGAAACCTAATGAAAACTAAGCTAAAGTTTACTATATAGTTAATTATAAGCCTTTGAGTGCTTTTTGAATGCTAATAGTTAACTACATAGTTAACTATGAGCATGAAAATTACTTTTTAGACCTTTATAGCTAACTATATAACTGACTATATTAGGATAGATTTATTATATTAACTTTGAAAGGTCATAACTTCTTCGTCTTATAATTATTTTTAGCAAACCACCTATCATTAGCAAAGTAATTAAGTTTACTTCTAATAGAACTAGTTTCATGTCAAAATATTATGTATATTTTGAGATATTACTAAAATAGTGAACTAAGTTCAGAAACTTTAGATAATAAAAAACTAAATTTTTAAGATTAATTTGTAAAAGTTATAATTACTTCGTATCTTAGCTATTTTAAGTAAATGATCATCTTATGGAAAAATCAATTGAGTTTATTTTCATATATAATGAGTTTTATAAATAATAAATTTATAATTTTTAAATTGCTTATAAAATATCATTCAAAGGTCAAAATTAAGATGAATAAATAGTGGACTATACCTAGTTTAAGTTGAGATATTATATCATATAAAGAACTAAGATATATCTTAAGGATCTTCAAGGTTAAGATAAGTTAGAATGTGATAAATAAAAATTAGATACATGAATAATAGAAATGTAGTAAGGCCTAGTAATACAATAATACTCTAATTAAATTGTAAATTGTATTGTAATGTTCTTAATGATATGTGGCCATAAAAATAAGTATGGTGATACTGTGATGCTTGTGAGACACTATAAGATAAGGTGATATATATAGTATTGACGAAATAAGATGAGTTGAATTATGTGACCATGCAAAGAGGCATGGGTTAGTTGTAAAATTGAATATGTATTGAATTACAATAAATAAAGTATCAAATGAGACATTTGTGTTATTATGACATGTATGCAAGAATATAAATTTAGTTTTATTATGAATGTGATACTTTAATGGTTGATTGATTGGCATGGATTTTAAGGATAAGTTAAAAATGGACCATGATACCATGTATACTTCATGAACAATCTATTAAGTGCTAGCTTGTTGTGGTTCAGCCGCCATATGACCTTGAAAGGACAATGTTAAAAGCTTTTTATGGTTAGGGCACTATGGCCTAAAAGGTACAAAGCGAGCTTATAAGGAACAAGGATGATGGGAGACATAAAAAAGGTATTTACTTGATAATTATTTGATTATTTGTTCAATATGGTTAACATTGCTCATTTATTATTGATGCTTGGATCCCTCAAGATCCTTGTTGCACTACTACAAATTAGGTCAATGTAAGACTAATAAAAAAGGTAAATGAGTAAATATGAGACAAGCTAATAATTTTAACCCAATATAGTATGGGTTCATGTATTTCTCCTTGGAGCAAAGGTTATTTGTTAAGAAAAATGCCTCTTTTACCCTAGTCATGTTACAAAAGTGTAATTGTTATTTAAAGAGGAACATAGTTATTGTAAATGAATACGTACTCATATTGGCGAATAAAAGTCTTAAAATTTATTCTAATCTAATTATACTTTG
Organism: Sindora glabra; assembly: GCA_020226215.1. Classification (NCBI taxonomy): domain Eukaryota; kingdom Viridiplantae; phylum Streptophyta; class Magnoliopsida; order Fabales; family Fabaceae; genus Sindora; species Sindora glabra. The sequence goes on from CM035230.1 coordinate 74,815,069, forward strand.
ATCAATTTTGATCTAACTACACTTTTATCAATTATAGAATGATCATGAAAAAATATTTACTATTTTATTTTCTACTATTTTATATCTCTTAGGTGTTAAATGTGCTTAATTTTATAAATTTGGCTTTATTTTATAGTTTTGGATTGACTTTTTAATATTTTAAATTTATTCAATTAATATTGAATTTTGACATTTTTTATTTTTCAACTATATCTTGAGTTTTGGATGTCAAATTGATGCAATATTTATATTGTTAGAAAGTTTAAAGAGAGAACCACAAATTTTATAATTTGGCCTAAGTCCAGTTCAAACATTTTAGAGGTCATATGTGGCTGAGAAGTTAAAGCTATGTCTTTGCCCTAATTGAGTCCACCTCTATATTTATGTCATATTTGGAGTTGTAAAGGTCCAATTAACTTGAAACTAGTGCCCAAATTTTCATAACACACAGGCTTATAATTTAATGTTCATAGATTACCCAAATTATTTTATTTTAATGGTTTTAAGCTAGTTGGAAGTCAGACTTATGGAAATTCACTAATATAACTATTGGAGTTAATTTTCTTGTTAAAAATAGGTCTGGGCTTCTAAAAATTAAGAAGACCCAATTATTATAATCTTAAGAGATATATAATCTAAGTGTAATAGCTTAATTAGGTTAAATAAATAGGAAGATCTGATTAGACTTTTCAAACTTATACACAGCATTTAAAAGCATAGCTTTTATTCTTCTCATTTCTCTTTTGTTCTTCGTTAATGGAAGCTTAAACCCATGGTTGATTCAAGGAGTTTAAGGCTCTCCTTTACTAGATTATGAGGTTATGAATTGTAATGTTAACTTTTTGTAATTAATTTTTTTCTTTTCCTAATTCTATGTGCTAATTTTTTGAAATTACATGTGTTAGATGTTGATTTAGTATAATTCATGTTCATCCTTGTGAGTTCTAATTTCTTTGCGATTTTGATTTTGAATTGTGGCTAGTAAATCACGATTTTACATATAAAGGCAGATGGTTAAGGGATTAATTTGAAGGTTTCTAATTTAATTTCTCAATTCAATCACATTCTATTTTAAAATTAATTTCAATTTAGTATAAGGATTATAATAGTTACTTAATCGGCTAATCTTAATTGATCAAATCCTAAATGATAATCTAACTTAAGATTCACAAATTATTATGGGGATTCTAGATAATGCAAGATTAAAGAATTAATTAGAAAAATCAAACCCAAATTGATTAATGATTAATCCAAATTAGAGCTTTCAATTTTTTGAATCAGCTATTTTGTTACATTGATTTTCGTTCTATCTATTTGCTCTGTGTTTTTACTTTGTTTACTACATTCAATTCAATTTAAATTCACAAACCCCCTTAATTATAATTTGTCTTGCATATTATATGTTATTACATACTGCATTTTGTCCTTGCATTCTACATTATGTCTAATTTTTATTATTAGTTTTGTTTTGCATTTGTTGCATTAGCTTCTTGTGTTTTTATTATAGTAAAAGATAATATCAAAGAGTCACTAGGGATACGACTTGATTTGTGCCACTTTATTATATTACATTTTTAGCAAACTAGTTTTTAACTAATTTTAGTGCATAACAGCACTACATATCAAAGGACTACTCATTGAGTTTCGACGAAACTCATTATTTTCTTTTCCTTTTTTATGTTTCAGGATTGTTTTCCCTTTAAGTATCTAACTACTATCGGAATAAAATAAAAGTAGACCTACTTGCAAGAACTATGGTGCTAAAGTGAGTTATGAAATAGTTAAAGTAACCTCACATAATGATTCATTAAATAATCAAGAAATTTGAAAATCATACACTTTTTGAAATCATAATTTATTTTCATGTGAGGTATTGCATTAGATATAATTTTAGGAAAGGCTAGTAGGTGATCATCTATAGTAACTTCCTATGCCAGTAATGTACCTTAGAGTTAAGTCATGATGTGTATTTCAAAAAATGAAGAAAAACATACTTAACACGTTAAAATTATGCTAAAAACCCTACATGAACATCAATTACATGCAAAATTTCTAAATGTGAATTTTTTATGACTAATGTGAAGTTTTTAAGGCATGTAATATCCTAAGATAGGAGTTATATGGACCCTCAAAAGATTAAAGCTATAAAAAGTTAGGCAAGACCCACTTTGGTTATAGAAATTCAGAGTTTCTTGGGCTTAGCAGGACATTATGAAAAGTTCATAAAAGATTTTTTAAGGTGATGGCTATATTAACGAAGTTGGCATAAAAAGAGCTAAGTTTATTTGTTCAAATAATTGTAAAAGTAGTTTTCACAAACTAAAAGCATGTCTAACTTTAACCCCTATGCTAGCTTCACCATCAGGTGCTGAAAGGTATATGGTGTACTGTGATGCATTTAGAGTTGACCTTAGATGTATGCTAATGTAAAATAGGAAAATTATTGCTTACTGCATCTTAACAATTGAAGAACCATGAAATTAATTATTTGACACATGACTTAGAGATGGCTATAATGGTGTTAGCCTTAAAAATATGGAAATATTATTTATATCCAAAAACATGTGAGATTTATGTATATTATAAGAGTTTAAAGTATAACTTTAAGTAAAAGGACTTAAATTTGAGGTAACTAAGGTGGATGAAACTGGTCAAAAATTATGATTACATAATCCATTATCATCCTGATAAGGCAAACATGGTGGTAAATGCACTAAGTAGGAAATCATTGAATACTTTAGCTAACCTTTAAGCTGGTGACCAAAAGGTAATACTTGTGCAAGTAATCATGTAATCCATTCTTGTGGAAATAATTAAAATCTCCAAAAAAAATGATCCCTAGTACTTTACCCTGACAAAGAAGGCAAAAGCAAGTTAAAAGGGTGGTTTAATCATTGATTAAAAAAATGTAATTCGATATCAAGGGTAATTTTGGGTCCCTTTTAGCAAAAGGAATGAATTGCTATACTAGAGGCATTGCTTCTCCTACACCATGTATTTGAGGGTAGCAAAAATGTATCATTATTTACAAGAAAGCTTTTAATGGAAAGAAATGAAAAAAAAAACATATTAGATTTTATAATCAAGTGTCTTACATGCTAGCAAGGAAAGTCGGAACACTAATGACCTACAGGATTGTATCAACCCTTGCAAATTTCAGGATAGAACTAAGAGTATAGTGACTACAAACTTTCTAATAGGGTTACTTAAGTCTCTAAAGGTGCATGATTCCATATTAGTTATAAGTAAATTGATTAATGCACTTTCTATTAGTTTAAGATTACTGTTTTGGTAGCCTAATATGCTTAAGTGTACTTGGTTAAGATAGTTCCACTTCATAGGGTTCTTATCATCATTATTTCAAATCAAAACACTTAGTTTACTAGTCACTTTTGGCAATCCTCCCAGTAATTGTTAAGAACATAATTGCGTTTTAGTATAACCATTTAAGGTGTTCGAAAACATGTTCTAAGCTTATACCCTTAAATTTGAAGGGAATTAAGGGAAATACTTATTAATAGTAAAATTTGCTTACAATAATAGTTACCAAGCAAGTATTAAAATGGCTTTATTTAAAGTGTTGTATAGCTGGAGCTGTAGATCCCCAATAGGCTGATTTAAAAAAGGTGAGGCAAGGTTTTGGGACTTGATTTAGTGTTAAATGCTTTAGGAAAGATATAAATCATTCAAGACTAACTAAAAGTCATTCAAGAATGACAGAAGTCAAATATGGATAAAATGAAAATAGACTTAGAATTCTAAGAAATTGACAATGTGTTCTTTAAGGTATCATCAATAAAAGGAGTCATACAATTTGATAAAAAAACTAAACTAGCACCTTGTTGCATTGGACCTTTTAGATCTTTAGACATATTGGACTAATAAAGTATCACTTAGAGTTACTAGATAGTTACAAGCCATTCATCCTACATTTTATGTGTCCATGCTTTAAAAGTATGTGCCTAATATCAATCATATCCCTAAAGAAAAACCCCTCTAAGTAGATTTGAAATTACCATATAAGCAGTAGTCAATAACAATCTTTGATCACTTAGTCTAAGCAAGTACTAGCAATAAAGGTTCTTTAGTAACATTATGGTGAGGAAAATGCCACTTTGGAGCTAAAGTCCAATATACATCAAAAGTACTCCTAACTACTTAATAATTTTTTCAATCTAGGCTTATAGAAATGCTAGTTAATTAGAAGCCATGTTATATATTTTCAAGAATTTGAGGACAAATTCCTTTTTATGGGAAGGTACTATCGCACTCAATAATTTTAGGAGTTAATAAATTACTAATTAGGTTCATAATTAAGAATTTCAAGATGACTGTAATTTAAATTATGACATTAGAAATAATTAGAATATTGACAAATTAGTCATTTTGCTAAAAGAATAATGAATAAGTAAATCCATGGTAGAATTATTGTGCTTATAAAGTTCCCTCAAGAGTGATATAATTGTATTAAGAATATGTAATGATAGTTTATTTTATTTAAGCATAGTTCCTATCAAAGAATAAGCTAGTTAAGGGAGTTAGATGAAATCAATTACAATATTTCCTATTTTACCCTTGCAATCCATTTCCCTTATGACACATCCTCTACACCTTTTTTCATTTTTCTTAACCCTAGAATACTCACTCACTTTCCAAAACATCCCTTTTCACTTATTATTTTCATCTTCATCTTATTCTTCATCAATCCCATTAATTACATAAGTAAATTTCCATTGATTTGGTTAATCGAGGATAAAATCTAGTTTAAGTAGAATTGTGCCCTAACTTGAGCAATTCTTCCTTTTGAAGTGTAGTAATTCAACTCATCACCAAATCCACATCAACCATTCCTCCTTTAACTAGTGAGTCACATTTTATTTGAAATTTTGTTTAATTTCATAAGATTTTTCATATTTTGACTATTATAAGATTTAAGAGGGATTTGGATGGATTTATTGTTTTTAGTTTAGAAATTATAATTTTTATAATGAATCTAAGTAATTCTACATATTTCTTATAAGTTTTAATAGTTTGGATAAGAGATTTAAGGCTAAAAGTAAGATTGGTAGTGAAATGAATTGGATGAATAGTAATTTTTTAGTAAAATTTATAGAATCCCATTAGTGAATTAATTCACCAATTGATTCATTAGGCTTGAAATTGTTTTTAGATAGCTTAAATCAATTGATGAATTGACGTAACTGGAAATCATTGAAGGAATCGATTCACTAATCAATTCATGATGGCTCATGTGCTTTTTGTATGATCTAAATCAAGTTTCCAATCAATTTATCCATTATAAATGCTCTTTATATATTATGAATTGATTGAATTGATTTCTCAATCAATTCACCTTGCTTTCATTTAAAAATTTACATGTTTTAAGATTTTTCACATGCATTATACCTCTTGTATAAGTCATATGAGATGGATGACCTTGTTATGGATTAAACGATCACCAAATAAACTTAATATCCTTTATGATGCCAATTAGAATGTTACAATAAATTTTGCTTATGTTTGTGCTATAATTGTGCAATGGTAGGGGTAGGATAAGTCATGCTCATATTAAGGCTTATGTACCAAATTCATATGTCCCTTTGTGAAAGGATAAAGCTATTTTGGAGGAACAAGGTTGGGTTTATGAAGGGACAAAAATAACTATAAGTCATAAAAATGATTATTTATCTTGGGCACTCTAGTGGATGTTGTCTTTGTGAAAATATTATGCTAACACTTTTGGCAGGTTGATATTATGGTAGATAAATGGATTGTACTACTTAAGATACATGTGCTTGTAGCATATTTTAATCATCTTTTAGTAAGTCTATAAAAAAGTTTGCTTATCTTATAGAAGAGTTATTATCATTGCAAAATTACAATCTTTATGACCTTAATTGTTTGAAAAGAATGTTAACTCATTAAATTCCTTGACTTACTATTTTTATGATTTTAGTTTTCAAATATTAAGGCTGATGCATCACCACCACCTATACTCCAATAAAGGAGTCTGCCCTTTCAAGGACCTTCCATTATTTTATGATCCAAGCAACATTCAAATTGTAATTATTTTTATAGTATGGTGATTGTAGACTTACCCACGAGGGGTTATGGCTGTAATTGATAAGGCTTAACATTATGGTAGGATAGACTATGTAGGAAACACTTGTTATGAAACTTAGTTAGTCCAACTTAGTCTTTGTGTAGTGTAAATATATAAGTTAGTTTAACGTCTCTTTTGGAATAGCTTTTATGTATTTTAGATATTTTAGACTTAATAAATACAAATATTATGTTTCTTTATTTATTTCTTCGTAATTGTTGATTTATTAGAATATTTACCTTCTAATTTATTGCGTGCACTAGTGTTAATTTTATTCTGTGATTTTATTTTTCAAATATTGAGATTGATGCACACCATTTGTACCATAGTAAAGGAATCTAGCCTTTTAAGGACCTTTCATTATTTTGTAATCCAACCAACATTCAAATTGTAATTATTTTTATAATTATGGTGATTTGTAAGCTTACCAACCAAGGGTCATTGCTGTAATTGATGGCCTTAGCATTGTGGTAGGATAGACCATGTAAGAAACACTTGTTGTAGAACTTAATCCAACTTATTCCTTATGTAAGGTAGGTGTATAAATTGGTTTAATGTCTTTTTTGGAATAGTCCTCATGTATTACAAATATTTTTGACTTAATAAATAAAAATATCATGTTTTTTCATTTATTGCTTGGTAATTTTTTATTTATTAGGATACTTGTCTTCTAACTTATTGCATTAACCAGTGCTAATCTAAGATTAGATTAGAGGAATTAGGATTATTGACCCTGCACCAATGACAATTGTAAAGGGGTTCTAACAACAATAAAGCGGAAATATAAATAAATTCTCTGAAGTATGGCTTAATATTATGTAATCCTTTCAAAGTTTTAATACATACAAATAACTTTCTAAAGCTTAAAAAAAAGTGAAAGTATTGAATTTCAATTAAACGAAATAGGAAAAGACATATGAATCACTTATGATTTTTTCTAGTAGTTTTTTTAGTAAAATGAAGAAAGGAAGCCATTGAAAAATAAAAAGAAAAATACATATTTTGCCTCCGCAATGCAATTTAGTCATATTTCGATAATAATTTACTAAAATGTTGGCAAATCATAGAATCACTTTTATTACTAATAATTTACTTTAGTAGAAATTCTATTTAAGATCTAATTAAATTCATATTAAAAATAGCTTGAAACAATAAAAAATGACTTACATGCCCTTTTTTTTTTTTAATTTGATTACCAATATTTTCACTCTTACAAAAATTTTAGAAGGGTCCGTATAAATTTTAAAACTATAAAGATGTTATGTAATACTCAGCCACACTTTAATGAATACTAGTATTTTCCCCCATAATGAATTCATAAGCGTGTAATTTAATAAATATGTAAATATACTTAACATGTATCACATATCATAAAATGTAATTGTTAGACTAATCTGCTACATTTTACAATTTCAACGAATTTTTAGATTACTTTCACTATTTTTTTCTAAATTGGGTACCAATAATTTTCATTCATTCGTAATTGGTTTTTTCACCTAATAACGGGCATTTTTCCAAACGTACTCTGCTTCATAAAATCCAGGCCCCGCCCGGCCACCAACCGCACAACATCCAGGGCAGCGGTTGTTGCTAGAGAGCGTAGAAAGGAGCCCCGACGTTAGTCCAAAATACGAACCTTTAAACTTTTCCCTCTCCTAACCACGAGCTTCGCATAAGGAATTAAATCGCACTAAAATCGCCTTCGACGTTTGTAGCAACTTGCCCCAAGGCTTCGCACTTGTTAATTACCAACCCTATCATCAAGTCACTACTAACATTCTCGAAGCCTATCATTGGTAACGAAACAACTACAAATAGAAATTACAAGCGCCTAATTAGAAACAAATAACCCATAAAAAACAAAACGTACAAATCCATTAAAACCGAACGGAGAACCGGGCAGCGTTTAGCAGAATAGGCAGCACGACTTTTTCCCACCCAATTTTGGGACAAGCTTTCATCCTTCCCTCCCCTCCTACAATCCCACAGAAATCTCAAATTCCATCGTACAAGCCTTACAGCTGTGCAATAAAAGGGTAACCCATGACAAGTGAATTTTATATGAATTATTTGTAGTTTTTTCAGTCAGATTTTAAAGTATAAAATATAATGACGAAAATTCTAAATTGCTACGCTACTTTTTAAATTGCAGTCTTCTGGAACTGTAACAGTTACAATCTACTTCCTAGTTGCTTAATTTTTTTACCAAGTGTTGCAAGTGGCGATAACATTGCCATGCGTGACCATGAAAATATATTATTTGATAATTGGTATTGACACAGTCACGCCAGATTGTGTAACATTCAATAAAAACATCAGGAAGTTACCGCTAAAATGCTAAACCTCATTCCTGTGGGATTCAAAAAAAATGGAAAAACTGGTAAATGAGAAAGCAATGCTGGATATTTCTCCATGATATTACTATTACAGGCCGGGCATCTGCACTACCAAGCTCCAGCACTTCGATGGGCTGCCAAAGGCTTTTACAAACGAAGCCATAATACGTGTCCTGAAACGAAGACAATAAAGATCAGAATTTCGTATGTGGAAATGGAGATGATAGAAGACGCAACCAAAAAAGGGATTAAGTGCCAGCAGATGAACTATAAAATCCTCCGACGCTCAAAATTAGATAATTACAACAACATATTTTTAGGTAATTTTGATACCAAATTACAAAAATCCAATAAGATTCTCTCACAAGTCAGAATCACTTTCATCTAAAACTATCTGAAATGGGGGAAAGAATCACTTACAGTTAATAGTCCGGAAAACTCGCACTTCCATATGCAGCTTCAAAGTGGATCTGCTGTTGTTGCAGCACTAAAGACCACTGTTTCAAGCCAAGTGCAAATCTGCTGGTTACAATAACCACTTAAATGAAGTATTTAAACCATAATTTGCCCTTCAAGCATTGTGGAGAAAGTGAGTTACAGGGAAAAACTAGCAATAGTGCACAAGAACATAAAAGAAAATGATCACCACCAACGTATTCAAGAAACTGAGGAAGCAAGGTTCTATCAAGAGCTTAATAAACATTAAAAATTTCATGAATATGGAGGCATATCCCTAGATCCAATCATGCAAAATCCCAATTGCACCACCATAAGAAAAATTGAATAACAATAGCTAGTTAGCTGCAAAATTGATTACCTGATTTAAATGGCCATACAAACCCTCAGGTGAATCACAAGTCCATACTCAGGTAGATTTCTGATCTCAGTTCAGATTCCAAAAATGCCAACTTGTTATCAGATTCAGGAGTGCACATTTGCAAGCTTGGTCGTAGATAAAGAACCAATGAAATAAAACAAGCACCAATCATGTAGAATGACTAGTTGACAGCCAATGCAGACTTTGGTTACTGGAAGTAGAGTGTTGTTAGAACAATGATGTAACTGTCAAAGTTAGATTAGGATGCAAATAAACAGATATCATCTGCATCTGCAATTGCTATCTCCCGATGGCCCATTCTCAAAAACAACTGAAGGCTACAAAATTAAGTTTCAACCAGAAGTCACGCAGAAGGTCACAAGTAAATAACCATGAACTTCAAAATCACACAATCATGTTAAGCATAACAGATCAAAAAGACAATTGTCGAACACACTGACAAAATATAGACTTGTGATCAAAACTCAGTGGAATTTAGAAATAAATAAATAAATAAAATAAGGGAATGATTCTGAAAGAAATTGAACATATGCCAGTCCTAGACTTTCTTGCAACGAGACTAACCTCATTTCCTTTTCATAATACAGGCCCATAAGTAGAAGGCAATCACACTAATTGCATATAATTACATAAAATCATAAATAAGGCATAATTTTGATAGTAATAACAATAAATAGAACATTACAAACTGATTTCTGTCCAAGATAAAATTCAAACATTCAGATCGCCAGAAGTAGCTTTAATTCCAAAAAGGACAGATGGAAACTGGAAAGGATTTTAATTACAATGCTGCACAACTGAACAACCAGTTGCCTCAAGAAAATGACAGTGGACATTAGCAAAATACCATCAATAAACAAAACCTGACCTGTGCACATGCCTTCAACATAGTGATTATTGTTCAAATCTATACAAGCTTTCTATCTCAAGACTTCCATCCCAATAGATAAGACCTAATTTTGCTCAAAGCATTTGGACAAAGTTGACATACAGTGCACAGGAATCGTATCAAATAATATGTAATGGTGACCATAAATAAAGATTTAGCATACATCAATGCTGAACTGCATTGTTCAGAAACTTGTCAGACAGCATCTTCAGTTCCCAAAAGGCAGACTACAGGCAAGCTGCACCATGCAATTAAGAGATCGAATTGATGTCAGCTGGATCTCAACAAAACAGCACTTCATGAAACTGTCCTCCCATAACAAATAGATGCAATATACAAGTTCTTTGCCCATTTTTCCTGCATAAACATTATATCATCATGAGTATTTAAAATGGAACCAGTCATAATGAATTGAAAAAAAAAAAAATCAGGAGCAGTAACTACCTTAACATGAGTACTAGGAAAAGCAGAAGTGCGGAGTGTCTCTTGTGTCTCATCAACTGGTTTTCTTCTAGGAACACTAAGAACAAAAGCAGCCTGGTCCCATGTTGCAGCAGTAGATGTGATGCGGTAACCATTGTCCCACCTTCGATGTATACCTTCACTGGGATACAGGAAATCAAGTTCCACAACCTGGTATTAATTTTAGAAAGTAAACATCAAGTATTAGAATTAAGAAATGGTTATTTAATACCATAGGATTCAACTCAATAAATATTATATAATGTCAGTAAGACCTGGTCTGAAAATCCTGCACCACGGGACATAACAATCGCCCATCTACTTCCTGCAGTGGCCATAGCAGTGACATAAAACCCTTCCCTCCATTTTTTATTGATCCACTTAAATGGAAACGAGTCACTGACTTTATAAGACTGCTGTAAGTACTGGGTCCCTGAACGTAAATAAAAATAGAGATGAAACACAACAAACTAAACACAACCATCCAATCCATCCTAAACAATTTAATGAAAACAGCTGACCCCATTAATTGTAATCATAACGAATACACAAAGAAAGCAGAGCATAAGCTTTGACAACTCCTGAACTTACCTTTTGACATTACAACTAATGAACTCCCATTATTAGCTCCTGCAATGGCACTGATGTAATAATTCTTCTCCCACTGCTCCATAATCCATTCCTGTAGAAATGACAGAAAATAGGATAGCTTAGTTTGTCTACCAGTGTTTTAATACATAAAACTCCTTAGTCATCATGGACTCAATAAATGCAAGCATGAACTACTAACCTTGTGGAGAAAGTAGGGTGAGAGTTCGTAAACTTGAGCAGTAAAACCAGTACCGGCATCCATAATAAGTGCCCAAAGGTTAGAACAAGAACCTACACTGCTAATATATAATCCATCCTCATTCCCTTTTTCAATGTGTTGCGACAGCCGCATATCTGCAACATTGTAATGGTACCTACACCAGAAAACAGAACTTCAAACTCTGACATTGTAATATTAACTTCAGGAGCTTAATTAACTTCAGAATAAAACCTCTGCTTCATTGGTCGGCGTGCATTGTAAACACTAATCCATTGTGTTGCTGGCATCCCCATCCTAACCTTCTTCTTTGGTTGCTCATCATCATCCTCTTCCATGGTCAATCGTCCTCTCTTGTGTCCAACATGAAATATGAGCTTCAAACACACATAAAAGGGTTAAGACAAATCAGATTCAATATAAATTACGGAAGAGTTTTGAAGCATGAACAGTATTCAGTACCTTCTGAGCACCCTCAGTGTTTATTGGTCTGATGTCTGGATTTGGGCCAACAATTCCGTCAAAGAGGGATATATACTTTGCATAGTTTGGCTCTTCATCAAACTTCAGATTTACCACATATTCAACAAAATGCCGAAAAGGCTGAGGACAAAAGCAACACAAAGTTTCTGGGGAAGTGGCCATCTTCTTCTTGCAGACAAGAAATCCTTTGTTTTCTCCCTGCAGCCAAAAATTTACATAAATTATTTCATAAGAAAATAAATTTTTATACACTATAAATATAGATAAACAGAAGTGACTTTCTAAAATGAAAACCTGATATCCTTGCCAAGGCAACCGGCCACGAAGAAGGAAGACAAGTGTATAAGCAAGAGATTCCAAATCATCTCTTCTGCTACCTGTTCTACCAAGATGAGCATGTACACTAGCATATCGTACAGTTCCCCTGAAGTAACAATAACAAAGACATTCTTACAAAAGTTCCAAAGCTTATTAGACAGACTGTGTAAAATATAAGGACAACCCCTTTACCTAAATACGTCTGGGCGTTGATCATACTCAACATGAAGGCCAGTTGAATTATCACGCCATCGGGTAGCTGGACAATAGGGGAACAAAGAGAGTCAAAACAAATAAGAAATAAGTATAACTCATTGCTGGTTTAAGCACTAAGGCTTCAGGAGATGGTATTCTCACCTAATCCAAGGTCAACAAGAAAGAGCTTTTTCTCATCAGGGGTTCCAGAGGGCCCAAGCAAGAAGTTCTCAGGTTTAACATCCCCGTGAACATATCTGAAATATGGGTAACAGCAAGATGAGGCATTCTTTGAAACAAATAAGACCATTCCAACCAATATTGATTTCCACTTGGGAAGGAGAGTCAAATTTATCTTATGCCCATAAACACATCCAACTTACAAAGGTATGTGTTCAGAGAAGACAGTAATCCCTCAAGTGCTAAAAATGGGAAGATTCTATGATTAGTACAGAGAGAAAATTGTTGCATGTGTTCAGAGAAGATAGTAATCTCTCAAGTGCAAAAAACGGGAAGATTCTATATTTTAGAGTCTGTATGATCAGTACAGAGAGAGAAAATCATTCTTCCTAACAGGCACTAATCATACACAGAAGAATGAAAACAAGCATTACCCTTTAGAATGCATCTTCTCTAATATGGAGATAGCCTCAATAGCAATACATGCAACCATCTCAATAGACATCCTAAGGGCCAAAAAAGGGATCAGGTTAGAAATGCAGTATTCACAGCAGCATTGACAGGATACAATATACTTTACCACCAGTGGAGAAAGATACATACGTATGTGAGTTGTTATTCCACACATCCCATAGGCTAGGGCCTAGCATATCCATGACCTGTAGACCATGTTACGTTAGCAACACATTGAGAGACAACAACACTAACCACGCCTCTCAAAATAAATCCTGAACACACACCATGACGTAGTAGTCACCCTGCCGCCCTTTGTAATGAACTCGTGGAACTCCATGACTGCCACCAAGTGCACTGTAAAAATAACACATAATTTAGCAGTGATAAAACCAAGTCCCCAGCGCAAACTGAAAGGACTGCAGATGACAGAAAGGAATGGTCTGACAACTTACTTGTAGACCTGCCACTCATATGGTGGTCCATAATTGCACCCTTTGCTGCTCCTATGCTCAAATTTCAAGGCCACCTACAGGCACCAGATCAAAAGTGGATGATAAATAAGCACAACATAAGCAAAGGAAAACAGCCTTGAAAACCACATGAACACTAATGTGGTACCTCTATAGCTCCAGGGCCAGTTCGTTCGTTAGAATTTGCAGGTCCAACACGCCTACCGACATAGACTTGTCCAAATCCTCCTTTGCCCAATTTTCTGTCGATTCTGTATACGGGGGAACCCCCAACTTGGACCTGTCATCAAGGAACCATACAATAGATTTAATTTCCCAATATATGAAAACAAAAACGATCATCAGAATAAGTAACACTACCGTGCAAGGATATCACAAAATACTTCATAAACCCATAACAAGGAACCTCGCCAAATAGAGACGAGCCGCCTTCAAGCTCAGATGAAACAAAGCAAGCATTTTTATTATTTGAACACATGCATGCTTATCAAAAGGAAAATTACTCAAATTTTCTCGTCATCTGAAAAAATAGCTAAAGAGGAGAGGAATTCATAAAATCGTAACCACCTTCTCAGGAAGGGGAGCTGTGCTACCCTCATCTTCAGCTCCCGGAGCCTTATCAGCACTTCGGCCACCACTATCGTACTCATCCATCGCTTTCTCCCCAACTTCCTCTCTTAAAGCCCTAAACGGTGGTGCGTCTGGCGCTTGCCCTTCTTTGTTTTCTTCTTCCTTACCTCTCAACGCTCTCGTTTCAGGAACAGAACCAACACCCTTGTTCACAATATCATCCGCTTCATCAGCAGCTCCGATCGTGTTTTTCACCTTCCGATTCCTCCTGCTCTGAGCAGTTGTCCTCCTCCTCTGTCGGGTTCTGACAGCGGGCTGCGGTGGTTGAGGCTGGGTAATCGGATTCCGGTTAGGATTGGAGTTATCTTGTGCCCGGTTTCTGCGAGCTCTGCTACGCAGTTCAGGCATCGTAAGGGTGTTGGCCCATGAAGAGGGAGAGCCCTAAGTGAAGATTCATGAAAGTTCCAGAATCACGGGGCGCAAAGTCTATCAGTTTGGAGAGAGAGATGAAATTAAGAAACACAGGCGAATAGAGATAGCGAATGGAAAAGAGATGCAAGATGAAAGAGAAGATGAAGGAAAAGTTAGGGTTCAGCGCGAGAGAATTTTAGAGATCCGTGGAGGGAATTCGAAAGCAATGGATTCTAGATTTCTTCTCAGTACACGGAGATAGACAGATGAAGCTATGCCCTCTTCTTCCCCCTTTTTTTTTCTTTTCTATTTTTTTTCAAATATTTTTGCTCGATGCATCATCACATTACATAGCAGGCATGAAATTTTTATTTTTATTATTAATTACTTTGGCAATTCGTCCAGTTACCCATTTTCGTGATATAATTACAATAGGTAATGTGAAATATTGTAATTAATAGGTAATCAAAACTTACCCCTAGATCGAAGATTTCATTCTTCATTAGGATTCTTTCTGTGAACAGATTAGATATTGGCATGGGTTTTAATTCAGTTTAATTAATAGGTAATCATGAAGTAAGTTTCATGGGGAGAATTATAATCAATAATTAGAGAGGTGTTCTTAAGATATCTAAATTGCTAAATTGTTGATTTTCTATATCAAAAGCCAAACTTTTATTGAATAAAACATATTTAGGGACACCAAATACGCTTGATTCAATGATGATGGACGGAAAAAGTGTTTCAAAATTAAAAGATTTTAAATTTAATATTCAGAGATATTATTATTAAAAGAGTTTATCATTTATTGTTTTTGATAAATATATACATTGGGGATCACAATTATTTCAAGTTGTGTAGTCCAAATTTATTAAAAAATCTTTGGATGTTACGAAAAAGTAAATTGATGAATTATCATATCATATTACAATACAACAATAATATGGAAACTCTTCCAAATTCTCAGATTTTTATGGACCAAGAGAATTTTGGGCCAAAGCCCAACAGTGTACAATAATCTAGACATGACATGTTCAGATCAATGGAAAAATAGAAAAGTTGTGCACAAATGCGGGAGAGGGGTCCCCTCGATAATTCTCGAGTGATGCACGCGTTACTTCCCTATATTCGACGTGTGAAAATTTCTTAAATTTTTTAAAAGGGATAATTTAGTATTTAAATTTTCTAATTGGTATAATTTATTTTACTTTCATTAATCTTCTATTCAAATTATAAATGGTATGAACACGTATACATCAATTATCTTATCTAACGTTAATTATGTAAAAATTGACTTTGATATTGTAATTTTAACCTTAAATTAATACTTTATTTTATTTTACAAATACATAAATATTATTTTCAGATTCTATATTATAAAAAAATACAAAAATATAAATAATATTAAAAAACTGTCTACAATTATTGTTGTAAAGTTGTCATCTTTTAATATATAAACTTAAATAAATAAAAAATTGATTTATTTTAGAAATTCCTTATTAGAGTGTTCATATTTTTAAAGCATTATTTCAAGCTTGTTATATGGGAGACTTTGTTCTAAAATAGCTTTTGTGTTATAGCTTTTCACACATTAAGAAGTAAATTAATCTAAGATTGGGAGTATTTTCTTTTCCTTCTTTTCCTTTTAATCCCAATAATGAAAAATTTTAAATTTCAAATTTTTTTCATCCTTTTTCTTCCCCTTCCCCTTCACGGGGATAGTATGGTTAAACTAATCTCAAATCAAAACACATTATTGCTAGCAATTAGTTGAATTTTCCTTTAGAAATTTGAAATTCTAAAAGTTACCCGTATTCAAACGTGAAAATAATAATTAACATTAATTATAACGTTTAATGTTGATTCATATATTTTACACTATCAATAATAGATGTTATAAAAGGTTTTTTTACATCTCAATCAATAGATTAATTAGTTGATGAATTATTTGAAATTATTTATTTTAATATTGAATTTTTCAAAACATTAATTTAAGCTTGAATTTAGTTAATTGAAAATATTTTTTTATAATTAATGTTAAATGAGATCAAGTGATGCCTATATTAAAAGATTGTAAATTTACAATGAAAACTATACTCAATTTTAATATTATTTCTGCCTTCATCTCTTTTTTTCTATATTATGGGATCTAAACAGAATATTTATATATTTGTAAAGTAGAATATGACAAATATGGTTCAATTTGATTTCTAAATTATTTTTTCCTTGTTTGCATTTTGAGTTTTTTAGAGCATTAATTTAGGGTAAAATTCAATTGATTGAGGTTAGTTTTTGCATATTTATATTATATAAGATCATATGATGTTCACATTTTCATACCATTAGTGATATGAATTTAAAAAAAAAAAAGTTAATGGGAAGGGTTAGTCGTACAAATTGCACAGTTTAAGGACTAAATTATTCCCTTTTATGAAAAGTTTTTTACATATGAAATAATGTATAAGGAGATAATCTGTATTTTAACCATAACGTTGGTTTTGGAATCAAATTTTTCTAAAATTGGTTTTGTTTTATTTTAATATGAATAATTCAAATTTATTTATAAATAAATCTATTTAAAAATTATATCAAAAATAATAATTTTAATTCATTTATAAATAAATTCTCTTACATGGAACATATTGAGAAACCATATAATTTAACTAAAAAGTAGATTTTGATAATACTATAGTAAATATAATATTAGAAAGAAAGTAAATTTTTTTTTATATAACTTGTATTTTAGGTCAAATAGAATGAATTATTTTGAAATGCTTGATAAATTTAATAAATTTCATAATGATACAAATATAATTAAAATAAAAATTATAAATAAAATAAAATAAAATATATTTTTACTTAGTACTAAACATCACTTAAAAATGAAATAAAATGTTAGTTTTAAACGCCTCATAAGCAAAGTTTTATGTAACTTGTTTGTAAATTTTGAATGTTCAAATTGTATATTTAAGTATTATTATATCTTTTGAATGGGTTAAATGGAGACTAGAGAGTAGAGACGCAAAGTTAAATTACTAAAAAACAATGATAGTTTTCTTTTATTTTCTTGTCGTTTTAGTTACCCACAATGTAATATATAATAACCTCTTTTTTCTATCACTTTTTCACGTAGTAAAGAGATTTGAATTTGAAATTACTAATAGGTTACTTAAATCTCTCTCTCTCTCTCTAAGTGATAATCCAGTGACTCATCCATTTTTCACTTTTCATATGACATAATTTTAATTTTTTTTGTTAGTTCGTGAATCGGTTGTAATAGTCAGGTTTATATGCACATTCCATCCTATTAAAAAAATTATAGATATTTTGTTTAAACTCTTATTCTGAAAGAGGCAAACAATTGAGTGAAATAATACTCCCAATACCTCCAGTACAATGACATTTTTGCTTTTCTTCCCAGGGGTGGAGGAGGGGAATTGGAGAAGGGGGTAGTCTTTGTATTCTTGGAGCCTATTTTGAAGCTTAGGTTTCTAACACAAACCATGGATCAAATTAAAAAGTCCATTTTGGTTTCATTGTCTACAAGGGGCTTAATTCCCCCCCCCCAAATCTTTTGCTTTGCACAAGATAAAGGAATGAAAGTTAATAGAAAATTTTAAAATTTGAAATTTTCTCTTAATTAGATTAGTAGAAAAAAAGAAAGAAAGGAAATGTTAATTACAATTATTTTTATATATCAATATTTTAAATTTTTTTCTTTTTCACATTTTCTCTTTCAACTAACTTTCAATTTTTTCTTTTTTTTCTTTCCATTTTCCTCACAACCAATCATAGAATTAATATTAAAATTTGGTGCATTTGGTTCCCTTGAGAAGGAAATTCTATTTTGATTCTTTGAAAATGAAAATCAAATTAAATGTGATCCGTTTTGCTAACTCCCATTAAGTTTATGACGAAAATGCTCACCTAACATGTCATAATATAACTTTTAGTCATGATCAATGTAGAATCTAATTATCTAATTTCTACTAGCCTAACCTATTTTTTTTATTAAAATACTACAACATGTATGAGTTATTAGATGGGGACGGAATCATGCAACAAAGGAGGAATAAATCATATGTTATTAATTAAAATATGATTCAATTATAAAAGAAATTAAGCCTACTAATAATCCATCCGAACTAGAGAAAAAGTTAGCCTAACTAGTCCTAACAAAAAATAAGTTTACATTTTTTACCTTTTATACTATGTACTACAAGACCTAAAAATATTTATATCAAAATATCCTTTTGCTACCCATTGTCTTACCAAGCAAGCTTCTAAGATTCTAGCTCTAAGGTGGTAACGAAGGCGTTGCAATAAAACATAAAGAGATAAATGTGAAGCTCAACGAGTAAACATTGTGATATAAATGAAGTGTAAGGAGATAAGAATTTATGTCAGATTTACCTTCCTCCCTTTATAATAATCAAATAATACAAAATTCAACTATTAATGACCCCTTAATTAATAAAATAAGGCATATGGGCTCATTTAATGCTAGTTTACATCATAACATTCAAAGCATTATCATCCATCACATATCAATAATATCTTCAAGCAATTGATATATAAAAGTAAATAAACATCTTTATGACTTTCAGTTATTCTTATCTCATCATAAACTTAATCTTATTCTTCTTTATCCTTTCACAAACAGTTACCAAATCCAATTTGTTTCACAATTATCATCAACACACCCCCTAGTTTTTGTTTCCTTATTCATTATAACTCAATTCAAATCATTTCATAATATATAAGCTAATACTACTATGCCATATTGCATGGGTACACTACTCATTCATTATCATGTAAATACTTTAACAACAATAATATAGCATCTAAGTGCTTATCTTATGCTATAACAATCCAAAAGGAACTTATTATTAAAGATACAGGAGTCATATTTGACTATAAGCTACTCGGGAATAATTTCTTAATGCATAATCAGTTATATATGTCACTGCCAACCACTTGGGAACTTATCATAGTCAATTATAAACCTCGGTAATTCTAATTAGGGTAGTTAACTGTATAATTGATTATAGCCACTATAACTATCTAAAAAGTAAACTCTATAGCCATAATTAACTATGTAGTCAATTGTAGCTTTATTAAGGCTAGAATTTCATTAATAGTCAACTATGTAGTCAATCACAATCTTTTAGAAAGCAATCCTCAAAGTATAGTCAATTATATTGTCAATTATAATATGAATTTTCTACAAATACATTGTGAAATTCACTATTCATATGCCATAAATACCA
This sequence comes from Sindora glabra, assembly GCA_020226215.1. Taxonomy (NCBI): domain Eukaryota; kingdom Viridiplantae; phylum Streptophyta; class Magnoliopsida; order Fabales; family Fabaceae; genus Sindora; species Sindora glabra. The sequence goes on from CM035230.1 coordinate 74,834,858, forward strand.
TCCAAACTTATCACATCCTCAGTTATCACTAACTCATCAATATACATATATAATAACACTTAATTTATGCTATTTTCAATATTAAACTTTACTTAAATATACAAATCAACATATCTTATGCGTACTTATCCAAAATCTTAAAACTTTAACACAATTAATAATTTTCAATTTAATCTTTAAATTAGGGTTAAGTGTTCACTCACTTAGTATGGAGGAGGCATTTGAAAGATAGAAGCAAGATTTAGTAGTCCCATTTTGTATGCAAAATTTAATGAAAATCAATTCCTTAATTGCTTAATTGAGAAAATTATGGAAGAAAACGAAGTAAGGTGTTGGAAAATTTTAAGAAAAGTTAAGGGAGAAGGGGATAGTCTAAAGTTTTAAAAAGAAAAAGGTAAGGGTATTTCCAAAATCTTATTCTAAATTTTTTTTATACTCACATGCTCACCTTTAAATGCTTATAACCTTTAAAACCTTTTTATTTTACCTATTTTTTCTCAACCAATTCATATAGATTTCCTATTCTAAATCCCCTTAATTGATTTAATATTATATACCTAAAATTTTACTTTTTATTTCTTTATATGACTTTATTATTTTCACCCAGAAATAATTTGAAAAGTATTTTAAAAATTTAAAGGATTATAAAATACTTCCCCATTTCAAAAATATTTATCCTTGATTTCTTGAACTGTCACTAATCTAATGAGTTTTACAGAAATAGATTGACTATATCCTAGTGCTTACCAAATAAATATGAATATTTCTATTGCATTTCTACCTTTGGCTCTTAAGTAGCTTCTTTAACCCCATGTCATTCTTAATGGACTTTCATAGTATGTTTTTAAATCATAATTTCTTGACTAAATGATTTAAAATCTTAACAACTTACTCTTTGTAAGATAGCTTGGAATCCAATTACAATAGCTCATATTAAATTACATGAGATTCATTCCGTATGTACTTTTAGAGTATAGAGATATGAAATATTAGATGTATTGTGCACAAGGTGTTTAGCAAGTCAAAATGATAAGCAACAGCTCCTATCCATATGATGATTAGGAAGGGTCTAATAAAATAAATGTTAATTTTCTCTTTTTTTGAACTGCATGACTCTTTTCATTACCAATACTTTAACAAATACCATTTCCCCGTCTTGGAATTTTAGTTCTTTGTTCCTCTTATTCATATAAGATTTCTTCAAATTTTGTATTATTTTCAACTAATCCCGAATTATGTAAACTTTTCTGTAAAGCATTTATAACTAAATTGGGCCTTAAAGGTTTTGCTTCTTCTAAATTAAACCATCTTATTGGAGATCTACACTTCTGACCATAAAAGGCTTTATAAAAAGGTCATTTAGATGCCAAACTAGTAGATCTATTGTTTCCTTCTAAAGAAAGTTCAAGTTTTAATTTGCACTCACAATTAATTCTATGGTTTCACCCATGTTGGTATTCCTTTTAATACAACTTCTAGTTAATTTAGAAATTTTTTATCCTTTCTTATTTTAATCATTAAAATTCATTAGCAATTAAATTTTAATTACACATTTTAAGAATGTTGATGAAGGTAAAAATATCTTAATTAAGAATTCAAACATACATGCAACAATTAATTTAGATAAAGAGTTAAATGTTGGTGATGAGGATGCATAGATAGAGGCATCCTACTTATTTTTTAATGAATGAATTAGTTGATGAATGATGCTATAACTTCACATCAATTTCTATAGTTTGTGTTAAATAAGTTCATTATTTTTACCTTTTTTATTTATTAGGGAGTTCTTTAGATTTCTCATTAACTTTTGTTTACTATACTGTTAATTATTTTGATTAATAAAAAGGATTATATGTGTTTTGGTTAGTTGTCTCAACTGATCAAATGCTTGTCAGCTAATTAAAGTTTTGCTATTTACATTTCAATTAAATCAAACTTATTGTTGGTAAATGTTTGTCACTTATTCTCCTTCAATTTTATATACTTGTATGCATCATAACAATTATATTACTTTTAGTAAAATAATTTTATTATTTTAGTTTTATAAATTATAGAATATGTTGAAATGCAATGCATTTTTATTTATAATATATAGATTATGAAAGAAGGAATAATCTTAAATCTACTTAAAGAGTTACCAAATATTTGGAAGTAATTTGATTAGAACTAAAATCTCAAGTCTACTATTTTAGATGAATTTGATGATAGTTATAATGTGTAGAACAATTATTGTATTAAATATTATAATATTGATTTTAAAAATTATTAAATTAAAGTAGGAAGAAGTCTCGTTCTACTATATTTTTCACAAACTCTATTTATTTTTTGGTAAATTTTATAGTGTCAACAGCAATCAAAATCTAGTTGCAATTTGCATAGTAAAATTAGGCTTCAAAAAATGAGCAAGTTTGCAAGTTGGTCCAAGACTTTCATGAACTGGACCCAAATTAGTTCAAAAGAGTTTATATTTTTATGTAAGTAATATAAATCATTCCACATGAATTGAAGTTCACATGGACTCCATCTAGTTTGGCCCAATCTAACTCACCCATTTGACACCCCTTACATATTGTATTAATATTCTACCTACAACATCAATTCTAGTATGTTAGTTGACGTGGTCCCGCAAGTGCACGGGTTTAGTTGAGTTATAGTATAAAAGATATCGTCTCCACAGGGATTGAATGTTGAATACTAACTAAATTTCAAGGTAAATTATCTAGGTGTACCGATTGATATTGTGAATTAAGGGTAAAATACAAAACAAGGCTTACAGATTAGGTAAAGATTTAATTCAAATGAGATGGAAGTGTACTCAGCTTTAGGGTTCCCTTGTACATTTTATTATGGAATGAAGATAATTCTTTAACTTAGTTTACTGTTAATTTAGATTGCTGGATTACCAAAAATAAGCTATACCTCATTGCAAGGCTACTAGCTACTAACCAAAAGATAAAGTGCCCAGAATTTCTCTAGTAATCACTTATCTAGGTTGCATTAACATGGCTTGAGAATTCAATTTTAGACATTTCATCCTGTGCAAAAGAATCCAATTAACTTAATTCCTAAGTCTAATGGAGATTCTCAATGATTATGCAAGGTCTGATTAATTAATTGGTCATTCCAACCTAAAATCAACTAATCCTTTACACAAATCCAATATTCCGGAAGTATTGAACTGTTGAAATATAAAACAGCATAATCAAATCATAAATTAATAGTAAATCTAGCTAGATTATATAAAAATCAATTCCATAAATCCATGAACAAGTTTACCCCAGCTGAGCACTAGGGTTTAGTGTGAATTCATTACACAACTAGTAGAAAATTAGAAAATAGAGAAGGAAATCAAACTAGTCATGAAGCTCTACAAATTCCTTGCTTGAATCCAAGGTTAGCAGTTGCCCTTAGTGACTTTGGGTCTCTCCTCGAGTTTCTACTAACGGCTCCTCCTTTTTAATTTTTGGTTCTCCTCCCTCCTCCCTCCTTGATTTTTCGCACAAAACTTATACGGGTAATGTACACGGGGTATGACACAGCCCGTGTTGTACCCCGTGTTTCTCTGGAAGGTTGAGCAGCATGATACACTGGGTATGACACTCCCCGCGTTTACTTACAAAATGTCAGGTAGTATGGTACACGGGGTATGACACAGCCCGTGTTTAACACCGTGTTCTTCTGCGAGCAGCTCAGTGAAGCTTCGAAGCATTCCAGAAAGAAACATGGCCTTCCACACGGGGTTCCTATACCCCGTGTTCTTCGTCAGGTGATAACTTTGCTTCGATTCTCCACAATTTGCATGGTTTTGGCTCCGGATCCTTTTCTGCTGCTCAAATGTGTCACTTCAAAACTTGAAAATAAAATATTGAGCATTTAAGTACCCTTTTTCAATTAATTTGCACAAGATACTAAGTAAATAAGTGATAAAAATACATAAAATTTAAGTGCAATTGTGCATTTATTATTAATGTTTTTTGTTCCATAGTGGATTTCATAAAGATTTTTGTCAATAGCCATATCATTGAAAGACAACATAACTTTCTTTTATACATTTAAAGGTATTATTTTCAATTGTTATACTATATACATATTATATTTCTTTAACTATAACCTAATTAAATGTATGAAATTATTATGGTATTTATGTAACAGTTTATAGTTGCTAACGTATTTCTTTCCCACATGAATATTGGCAACAAATCCAACGTTTTAAACTTTGTTGTGGTCCGCAAAAATAGGAGAGCAGTTTTTCTGCTCAACGTCCACCGGATTGCTCGGCTTCTTGATGGGAGAAACTGGCAACGTGAATATATATAAACGAAATAAGGGTCCTCGGGTTTGGTTAATGCTCAATTATTTTTCTAAACAAAATACACCATTAACACAGCACAAACCAGAACCTGGAAGCACCTGAGTTCAAGGATTGTAATAACTATTTGGCACAGTTTCTTGGAGCAACTTCTCTGTGCAATTTGTTAAAGCTATGGCTGGAGGTAGGCTTCCGCATATCTGACTTAATTTTATGCTTTAATTAGGATATATTAAGTATCTGAGTATCCTAGATATAGATAACATTTGGTATTAAAGCTTAAAAAATTGCCTCTACCTTGCTTATGTGCGGTAGAAAACAGAGCATATTGTTTGATTTCAATCCTATATACATGCTGTTTTTATCATGTTTTAAGACTAGGATTGGATAGCCCATAAAATTCTAGAGGATTTAGGCTCCGAAATTTTGAAAATCTGTTGAAGAATACATAAAACATGTTCTGGTTTTTTGCGGGTCTGTTTCTGGTTAGAATCGGGTCGACATCGGGTTGGGTCGACCCGACTGGAGGTTGAAGACAACCTTCCTTACTGGCTCCACCGAAACGCACCGTTTTGCTTAGTGAAACGACGTCATTTCATTTAAAGGTTCTTAGGCTCTTCTGAATTGAAAACGCACCGTTTATTTACCTCCCAAAATAAAATCTTCAAGTTGTCGTCGAAAGGATTCGAGCCGCTGTCACCATCATGCATCGCACTGGCCTAACCAGTGATCCTGCATGTTTTTTGTTCTCTTATACACGCGCAAATTTGTATTTGAAGGCTCTCTGAAAAGTTTGATAATTCTAATTCTTTTTCTTCGAATTTTATCATAATGGAGAGATATTAATGTCATACATTTAATGCCTAATATTTAGATATTATTTTAGGCATTAATTTGACATATTTAGATTAAAATTAATTAGGAGAATTTAAATCAAATAATTAATCACATTTGGCTTAGTTGATTAATTATTTACTTTCTTCTCATTATGAAAATATTGTATGATTGTGTTATCAATCTTAGGCTATATATTTTTCTATGAAGAGAAAATTAATTTGTCACATTTGTATAAATGATTAATTAATATTTGAAATCTCATAAAGAAATGTCTATTTATGTTTTAAAATGCTTATTTATTTTGTTTAAGTATGTTTTAAAATATCAAGTGATCCGTATAATTTTAGTCTAATTAAAACTTAGCCACATTACCTTTGATTATTCTAAAATTATACATAAAGCATTAGATTTAAATCTAGGATCACATAAAGAAAAATTGACATTAATTGTAATTAATAATATTCAATATAATAAATATTATCCCACAGGAATATTATTATATTTAATGTGATTAATTAGGGTGGGATAGTAAATTTTCCTTTACCTTAATCTACCCACAGGAATTAAGATTGGGGATATAATTTGCTAATTTCATCAATTTTGTACATAAACCTAATTAAATAAAACTAAGCTCACAGGAAATTTTGTTTGTTACTAGGATTATGTTTGATAGATATGTTTTGCATTGGTAAGACATGTCATATGAAATATTTTTTAATTACCTCAAATTATTAACATAGCATGTAATTTTATACAGCTTTTCAACCTTTGAATATCTCTGATTTCCAAGTTCTCGAATTGAATGGTGATAATTATAAGATATGGAAGGAGAAAATTCTTCTTCAACTGGGATGGATGGACGTGGATGATGCAATAAGAAAGGATGAACCTCCTAAACCCACTGATAGTAGCAGTACAACTGAAATAGCACTTTATGAGCGTTGGGAGCGATCAAATCGCTTTAGTATGATGTATACCAAAACTAAGATATCTGCTAGCGTTCGTGGGTCTATTGGAGAGCATCAGAACGTTCGAAGTTTGCTCAAGGCCATTGATGAACAATTTGAAACTTCAGATAAGGCTTTGGCAAGCACCCTGATGACAAGGTTATCATCAATGAAGCTTACCGGCATAACGGGTGTGCGAGAGCATATCATGCTGATGAGGGACATTGCAGCTTAATTAAAAATGCTTGAGGTCAAGATGTCTGAGTCTTTCCTTGTGCACTATATCCTGAACTCTTTACCGCCTCAATATGGACCTTTCAAGATTTCCTACAACACACATAAGGAGAAATGGACAATTAATGAACTTTTGTCCATGTGTGTACAGGAAGAAGAGAGGCTTATTGCAGAAATAGGAGAAAGCGCACATATGGCAACACAAAGGAAGAATAACAAGCAAGCCAACTCAAAAGGAAAGAGAAATGCACCCATTCAAGGCAATATAAAGAAAGAGTCCAAGTGTTTCTTCTGCAAGAAGAAAGGACACATAAAGCAGAACTGCAACAAATTTAAGAGCTGGCTTGAAAAGAAAGGTATCTCAATCTCACACTTTTGTTATGAATCTAATATGGTAGATGTTAGTAGTAATATATGGTGGATTGATTCTGGTTCTATAATCCATATCTCTAATACCTTGCAGGGCTTTCTAAACCAAAGGAAGCCAGTGGGCAGTGAGCAGTACATCTATTCAGGCAACAAGATGGGCTCACTAGTTGAAGCTATAGGAACTTGCAGACTAGTTTTAGATACTGATTTTAGTTTGATATTGGAAAGGACTTTTTATGTACCAAATTTCTCTAGAAACTTAATTTCTATTTCGAAACTTTTGCCTTTTGGATATTCTTTTGAATTTTCAAATAATATGTTTAAGTTATTTTATAAATCTAATCTTGTTAGCAATGGTACAATTTCTGATGGTCTTTTCCAAATTCAATTACAAGACAGTATACCTAATGATTCAATGCATGTTTCTAGTAGCATAGGTATTAAGAGATGTGTTACTAATGAAGATTCCTCTATGTTGTGGCACCGTAGACTAGGTCATATCTCAATAGAGAGGGTTAAAAGGTTAGTAAAAGATGGAATACTTAGTACGCTATATTTTACTAACTTTGAAACTTGTATAGACTGCATAAAGGGAAAGCAAACTAATAAGACCAAGAAAGGTGCCAAGAGGAGTACTACCATTTTAGAAATCATACATATAAACATTTGTAGTCCAGATTTGGACTCTAATAGTCCAAAATACTTTATCACCTTTATTGATGATTACTCACGATATATGTATCTCTATCTGTTAAATAATAAGAATGAGGCACTTGATGCCTTTAAGGTGTTTAAAGTAGAAGTAGAGAAACAATGTGATAAACAAATTAAGATAGTGAGATCAGATAGAGATGGTAAGTATTATGGTAGATACATTAAAGATGGACAAGCATTAGATCCATTTGCTAGATTTCTTCAAGAACATGGGATTGTTGCCCAATACACCATGCCTGGGTCTCTGGACCAAAACGGTGTAGCTGAAAGAAGAAATCGAACACTATTGGACACAGTAAGGAGCATGCTTAGCAGCTCTAAGCTTCCTAAGTCCTTATGGATTGAAGGCCTTAAGACGACAGTGTATATCCTTAACCGAGTTCCAACTAAGGCTGTTGAAAAGACACCATTTGAGTTATTTAAAGGTTAGAAACCAAGTTTAAGGCATATGTGCGTTTGGGGATGTCCGTCTGAGGTTAGGGTCTACAATCCACAAGAAAAGAAGTTGGATCCTAGGACTATAAGTGGTTACTTCATTGGGTATGCTGAAAAGTCCAAAGGATATAGATTCTATTGTCCATCTCATAGCATTAGGATTGTGGAATCAAGAAATGCAAAATTTCTTGAAAATGACTTGATTGGTGGGAGTGATCAAATTTAACATCCAAACACTGAGCTTGATCATTTTGGTTCTCAAGCTTCCACATCAAGTGATAGATTGATTATAATCCATGCCCCTCAAGTACCATTGGGTATTGAACAGCTAATCATTGAGGATTCACAACCACTTGGCCATAACCAAGTTGATCCAGTTGTTAAACAATTACCAGAAACTGTTGAACAACTAATTGAGGAGCATGCTTCCCAAGAAGATGCTAACCCAACATTAAGAAGATCAACTAGGGAAAGGAGGTCAGCAATTCCTAGTGACTATACTATGTATCTACAAGAGTCTGACTACAATATAGGAGCTGAAAATGACCCTGAGACATTTTCACAAGCTATTAACTACAGAGAATCTAGATTATGGTACAATGCTATGAAGGAAGAGATGGATTCCATGGCGTCTAATGGAGTCTGGGACCTTGTCGAGTTGCCTAGTGGTTCAAAGGCCATAGGGTGTAAATGGGTCTATAAGATAAAAAAGGACTCATTAGGCAACATCGAAAGATATAAGGCAAGACTCGTGGTTAAGGGATTCACTCAAAAGGAAGGAATCAATTACACAGAGACATTTTCTCCTGTGTTTAAGAAAGATTCCCTCTGTGTAATAATGGCATTGGTTGCCCAATTTGACCTGAAATTGCATCAGATGGATGTGAAAACGGCATTCCACAATGGGGATCTAGAGGAAGAGGTATATATGAAACAACCTGAAGGATTCTCCTTTAGTGCTGGTGAGCATTTGATATGCAAGCTTAAGAAATCCATATATGGATTGAAACAGGCCTCTCGTCAATGGTATCTTAAGTTTCATGATGTTATTTCCTCATTCGGATTTGTGGAAAACGTCATAGATCAGTGTATATACCACAAGGTCAGTGGGAGTAAAATCTGTTTCCTTGTGCTGTATGTGGATGATATACTGCTTGCAACTAATGATAAGGAGTTGCTGTATGAGGTGAAACAGTTTCTCTCTAAGAATTTTGATATGAAGGATATGGGTGAGGCATCTTATGTAATTGGTATTAAGATCCATAGGGATAGAACTCAAGGTATTTTAGGTCTATCATAAGAAACCTATATCAATAAGATCTTAGAGAGATTTCGAATGAAAGACTGTTCACCAAGTGTAGCACTTATTGTGAAGGGTGACAGGTTCAATTTGAATCAGTGCCCAAAAAATGATCTAGAAAGGGAACAAATGCAAAACATTCCATATGCTTCAGCTGTTGGAAACTTTATGTATGCTCAGGTTTGTACAAGACCTGACATTGCATTCGTAATTGAAATGTTAGGGAGATATCAAAGAAATCCAGGAATGAATTATTGGAGAGCTGCAAAGAAAATGATGAGGTATCTCAAAGGTACCAAACATTATATGCTGATGTACAAACGAACTGAGAATCTTGAAGTAGTTGGCTACTCAGACTCAGATTTTGCCGGATGCGTCGATTCACGGAAGTCAACATCAAGATACATTTTTATGTTTGCTGGTGGAGCCATGTCTTGGAGGAGCGCAAAGCAAACCTTAGTTACTACTTCTACCACAGAAGTTGAGTTTGTATCTTGTTTTGAGGCTAACTTCACATAGTTTATGGCTAAAGAGCTTTATTTCTGGGTTTAGAGTTATGGATTCAATTTCTAGGCCATTAAGAATTTATTATGACAACTCAGCTGCAGTTTTTCTGGCTAAGAATGATAAAAGTGGAAGTCGAAGTAAACACATCGACATCAAGTACTTAGTCATTCGGGAACGTGTCAAGGAAAATAAAGTTACCATTGTACACATTAGCACTGAGTTAATGATAGCATATCCTTTGACAAAAGGCATGCCACTGTCATTGTTTAAGGATCATGTATTAAGGATGGGACTTGGTATCGTCTTAAGTCTTTGATGTATATATACATATTTTTGTAATAAAGCTCTTATTCAGTTTAAGTTATTTTTCTTATTTCAGAGTATACATTTATATTTAAAGAAAAATAACATTAAGAGGACCCAGAATAAGTAAAAGGCTTATTCATTAAGTTATGGTGGGTTGAGGAAGTAAAATGTATCGTGATACATGGAAGGTAATACTCATAGATAGAGGACCAACCACTATGATCCATATATTGAGTTTCTCTACTTTTGAATATATATTTGATTTTTACGGACCAAATGGGAGAATGTAACAGTTTATAGTTGCTAACGTATTTCTTTCCCACGTGAATGTTGGCAACAAATCCAACATTTTAAACTTTGTTGTGGTCCGCAAAAATAGGAGAGCAGTTTTTCTGCTCAACATCCACCGGATTGCACGGCTTCTTGATGGGAGAAGTTGGCAACGTGAATATATATAAACAGAATAAGGGTCCCCGAGTTTGGTTAATGCTCAATTATTTTTCTGAACAAAATACACCATCAACACAGTACAAACCAGAACCTGGAAGCACCTGAGTTCAAGGATTGCAGTAACTATTCGGCACAGTTTCTTGGAGCAACTTCTCTGTGCAATTTGTTAAAGTTATGGTTGGAGGTAGGCTTCCGCATATCTGACTTAATTTTATGCTTTAACTAGGATATATTAAGTATCTGAGTATCCTAGATATAGATAACAATTTATTGTATTTATGATATTATTTTTTATCTTAAAGACATTGAGATAAGGTTTGAATATTGTTGTTTCATTACTTGTATAATAACAAGTTGTTGGATTCTTTAATTAGGTTCAAATACTGCTTTAGATGTAGTGGAGTTTAGGGGAATTCTAATAAATAAAAAAATTAATAAATAATATTAGTTATTTTATAAACTACCATCTCATTATATATTACATGTAGGTTATTTAATATAAATTAACATATTATGTGAAATTTAAGACATGAAAATAGTTAATTTTCAATGGTGATTTATATACTGACATCTAATATAAATAATAACATTGGTAATTAAAGTAAAAAAATGATGTCTTATTTTAATTAGCTAACAATATTCAATAATTAAATGCATCAATTTTCATGTAAAAAAATTGAAATTATTACATTTATTTAATATCAATTTAAAAATTAACATTAAATATATTGAATATACAATGACAGCCATATATATGTCAATGAATAACTGACATGAAATATATTAAGCAATTAATGTTAAATAATAATTCTCTAGTATTGTGTACTGATGGTGGTTAAATGGTTGTACATGCTGGTTAAATGGTTGTGATTGATGGTGGTTGTACATGTATTTAACATTAGTTTAAAATTTGACATTAAATATATCGAACATACAATGACAGCCATGTATATGTCAATGAATAATTGGCATGAAATATATTAAGCAATTAACGTTAAATAACAATTCTCTAGTATTATGTACTGATGGTGGTTAAGTGGTTATACATGGTGGTTAAGTGATTGTATATTGATGGTGGTTGTACATGTATTTAACATCAGTTTAAAAATTGACATTAAATATATCGAACATACAATGACACCCATGTATATGTTGATGAATAACCGACATGAAATATATTAAGCAATTAACATTAAATAACAATTCTCTAGTATTGTACTGATGGTGGCTAAGTGGTTATACATGGTAAGCAAATTAATAGAATAAAAAATATTTTCTTATTTTTTATTACTTAGTAAATTTTGTTTATTAGGTCTTATCGCTCATTCTAATTGGTGTATAGTGTAATAAAGTATACCATGTATAAGAGATGGATAATGAATAAAATTATATTATACAATTTATATATTAATTATGTGATAAGACTTGATTGTATATTTTATTTTATAATATTAAGCCTTTTATGATATCCAAACAAGCACATTTAGTAATTTAGTAATGTTTTATATACAAGAGTGTCTTTATCCAATTTACTACATTCCATGTTATGTTTTGATACATTCTAAAAAGAAAAAAATATGTATCGATGCATGTTCATATAATCTGTGTAGAATCTCTTAAATTTTTTACAATATTTTTATTGAAGGTTGTGATTTTTATATGAGAGAATTATTTATGCACCTTTAAACGATGGAACTACTACTTTTTATGTACTTCCTACATAATTGCAACTTCTCTTTAATAAAAATTACAAAAATTTATGTAGAAATTATAGCTTTACAATTTTTATATTATATTTTTATAAAAACTTGCTACCAATAATAAATTAAAATAGAGCTAGAAAATTGAAAATAAATAAGTAAATAAAATAAACAAAATGAAGTAATAATGTGACAAGATACTATAAATATATACATATAATTAAAATTTGCAAAAAGAACTTTTAGTCTTCCATAGATATTAAGGAAGGAGGAAGGGGTAAGGGTTAGGGGAATTGAACTCTCCTTTATGCTACTCTATCCCATTTATGCTGGCCCTAAGTGGCAAGATGTGCAATTGAATTTAAAATAAATTACTTTTCTTTCTACTCAAGTTTATGAAAACATATAGACCTTCCTTATAGTTTGAAATCTTATATCAGGTCTTCCTTATAGTTAAAAAAAGGTGTTATATGTAGATCTAATTAAAATTAATAGAGTTAATCCCTGTTTAGTCAATAAAAATGTAAAACTTTGCCCTATTGTTATAAGCATAAATATTATATCCAATCTCATCCCCCTTTTTCTTTCTACCATAAGAAAAGATCCTATCCTCCATTTTTATACCATAGCAAAGAAACCTCATCTTTTTCTGCATAATTAGTACAACGAAAATGACATGGTAAGTGTTCTATTTTCACAAACCACACATTAACTTTTGGTAATCAAATGTACAACTTCTGGCAAAGTAGGCGAATTGGATGAAGTGTTAAAATTGGTTGAAGAAAAGGAATCCAGAGAATATGTCAAAGAAAGAAATCATAAAGATGTATCAATGTCAATCTTTTCAATTCAGCATTTAATCAAACACATACAAGATATTTTCAAGAAAAAAATATAAAAATGATGCTGAAAGCAATTAGATGAAGTAGAAAAGCAAATTTTAAATCAATATTTGATTCAAACATTTAATTAAACACATATGAAAGACATTTTCAAGACACAAAGAATTTGTATACCTGGATTAAAACTGAACCTAAAATCAATGCAAAGCAAATTTTAAATCTTTGATTAAACTTGAAATGAGAAAAGAAATCATTAAAAAATATCAGATTTAGGAGCTTCTCAAGCTCAAAACAAGAATTAAGCCCTATATAATTCCAATTGATTCCTATTTTTTGACTTTCTTTTTGGATAAATCCATAAACACTAAGAAGAGGTTGACAATAACCAGATAAAAAATACCAAAGCCCTATTTTAGAAAAAGTAAAAACTCAAAAAAATTTTAAAAGTCCCATTTTTTAACATGCATGGCAAGCTGCTCTTTCTAAAAATCTTCTAACTTCCATACTTACATGTGCAAAAGAACCTTGTGAAACTTGAAGGTTTAGATACAGGCCTTATTTCCTTTGTCAATCTCAAACTTCTTCTGGTCTTTTCTTCTTCCTTTCATAGACAAAATCAGAAAAGGATAATATAGAATGGTCTTATTTGACAATTAATTGATGACTATAGTAATTAATTGAATTGATTAACTATTAGCTGATAATTGATTATATTAATTAATTTAACTAACTAATTATATTAACTATTTAAATAAAAATATTTAGTAAAATTAGTTATTTATAAATAGTTATTTTATGTAAAATAGCAAATAATGATGTGAGTATATTTTATGAGTTATTTAAGTAATTTTTATTTTAATATTTTAAATTCTATATCTTATTTAATAGATTAAATTTTCTTATAAATAATATATTATTATAAATTATTATATATTAAATATTTCTTTAAAATTAAATTAATATAATTTTTATAGTTATTAATTTTTATAAGAAATCAATAATTATAATTATTTAATTTTCATGTAAAAATAATATTATAAACCTTTATAAAGAAGATAAAGTTGAAAATATAAAATTTAATTAGGGGTAATATAATTATTTTATAAAACACTTGGGATAATATAGTTATTTTATGAATCAACTATTTTAAAATGTTTCCCCTCCTAAAGTTTTGAAATCAGCTTATTCAAGGGCAATGCAACTTATTATTAAACATAAAATATGGCTTATTAGGACAAGCCAATCAGTTAATTTAGTCAAACCAGCTAAAAGTTATCTAATAAGCTATTTGCTAAATACCTCAACATTGATAGAGATTGAAGTTTAGCAGATCAAGATGAATTTTTTTTGGGGGAAAAACAAATTAAGGGTGATTTGGTCAATTGATACTTCATGTTCAAACTGAAAATAAAATTATGAATATTAAAGAATCCAAAAATGAATGTTCCTAACCTTTTTTGGCTTATTAGATTAACATGTATATTTTTAAATTCAGTAAATTGCGTCATGGTCCTAAATTTCCTTTCAAAAAGGTATTAACGTTGATCTTTATTTCAAAGAAATGTCGAATTTTATGAATTATTATTATTATATTCTAAAATATCTTTTTTTAATCATGAGAATGTAATCGTAAATTAAATTTTTTAAAAAGCATAACTTCTTAATTAGTTAATCAATTTTTATATATAACTACTCATTTTCATTCATTTTCCTATGATATTTTCATAGAAAATAAGAAAATTTGAGTTCAGCGAGGTCAACTAGTAAAAAATATGTAGATTAAACTAAAAAAATTTGAATGACTATAAATTTGTGCTCGGTTGTTAATTTTAGACGAATTTTTTTATTTTCATATAACTTTTCAAGATTTATGTACTTCCAAAATGCTTTTAGCATTTTACCCACTTTGATCGGTGAAAAAAGGCCTTTTTCAATGACCTTTCTTAATTTTTTTCATTTCTTGATCTCATTTTTATCAATTCAAATTTATTCAAATCTCACATTAAACTTTTGCTTTCCAACTCTTTTAATATTCAATAATGCTATAACAACTTTCTTAACAAACAAAACTATCAAAGAATAATATGATACTATTTGCAGATCAAATAGTAATATGTTATTATTTCATCTCCAAATAATAATATCAATAAAAAATTTAAAATAAATGGATAAATTAAGTCTTATTAACAATCAAATTATTAAAGAAGAAGGTATTACTGTTTCATTTTTAAATAGTAACATCGACTAAAAAATTAAAATAAATGGATAAATTAAGTCTTATTAATAATTAAATTGCTAAAAAAAATGGTGTTACTGTTTCATCTTCAAACAATAACATTAACTAAAAATTCAAAATAAATGAATAAATCAAGTCTCATTAATAACCAAACTACCAAAGAAGAGGGTGTTACTATTTCTTTTCCAGACAATAATATGTTACTATTTAGTTTCGAGATAGTAACATTGACTAAAAACTTAAAATAAATAGGATAAATTAAGTCTAATTAATAACTAAACTGTCAAAAAAGAGGGTGTTACTATTTTATCTCTAAACAATAACATCGATTAAAAATTCAAAATAAATAAATAAATCAAGTTTTAACCAAACTGTTAAAGAAAAGGGTGTTACTGTTTCATCTCCAAATATATTACTATTTAGTTTTAAAATAGTAACATTGATAAAAAATTAAAAATAAATGAATAAATTAAGTCTCATTAATAACTAAATTGTCAAAGAAAAAGGTATTATTATTTTATCTCTAGATAATAACATTGACTTAAAAATCTAAAATAAATAGATAAATTAAGTCTCATTAACAACTAAATTGCTAAAGAAAAGGGGTGTTACTATTTTATTTTTAAATAGTAACATCGATTAAAAATTTAAAATAAATAGATAAATTAAGTCTTATTAATAATCAAATTGCTAAAGAATAGAGTATTGCTTGTTTCATATTTGAATAGTAACATTAACTAAAAATTGAAAATAAATAGATAAATTAATCTCATTAACAATCAAACTATTAAAAAAGAGGGTGTTACTATTTTATCTCCAAACAATAATATCAACCAAAAATTTAAAAGAAATAGATAAATCAAGTCTCATTAATAACTAAACTACTAAAAAAGAAGGTGTTACTTGTTTTGTCTCCAAACAATAACATTCACTAAAAATTCGAAATAAATGAATAAATTAAGTTTTATTAACAATCAAATTATTAAATAAGAAGGTGTTACTATTTCGTCTTCAGATAGTAACATGTTACTGTTCAAACAGTAACATCGACTAAAAATTTAAAATAAATAAATAAATCAAGTCTTATTACTAATTAAATTACTAAAGAAGAGTATATTAGCATTTGATATCCAGATAGTAACATGTTACTGTCCAGACAGTAACATCGATCTAAAATTTAAAATAAATTAATAAATTAAGTCTCGTTAATAATCAAACTACTAAAACAAGTATGTTATGGTTTAGACACTAACAGTAATTCATATATAATAATGTTTTTTTAAAAAATGGATAAAAGAAAGAGATTATTTTGTGATTCTATATAAGGTTTCATCCTCTAAATTCTTATTTATTTTTATTTTTATCTTAATTAAAAATTTATTTTAATCCCTAAAAATTGAATTTTTAGTAATTTTATTTATAATTAAAGTTTTATACTAATATGATTTGTATAAAGTTAAAAATTCTCTAATTTTAATTCTGATCAGTTTTAGTCTTTTTTATTTTTATAAAATTAAAAATTCTCTAATTTGAATATGTGCCAAAAAAAATTTTTATTTTGATACTTTTAGTCTTCTAAAAATACACTATAAGTATTTTGTTTTATTTTTTAGGCATTGTGATAAATTTACAAATGTAGATACACTTAAATAAAAAAAGTGGGTGTATGGTACCTTACTGTAATAAATTATAATAAATGATATTGACCTGATTTTTTCTTTTTTTAAATTTGAGGAGAAATTTGCATATTTTTATTTTTAATAAACTATAAAAGGGAGTAGTGTATTTCGTTTCTAAATTCAACCTAAATCATTTTGATTACATCGTTCGAGGACATGACTTATTTAATGGTTCAGGATCCGTTGCCCATATGCAGCATGCCAATGAAGATAAGCCTAGCAAGCTAATAAATTTTTAAGCCTTGAATAACTTTAATCTTGTCCTATTATAAAAAAAATAAATTTACTTTAATCCCTAAAAATTAATTTTTTATTAATTTTATATTAATCTAATTTTTATAAAGTTAAAAATTTTCTAATTTTAATTCTTATAAGTTTTTTATCTTTTATTTTTTTATTTTTATAAAATTGAAAATTTTCCAATTTTAACATGTGACTAAAAAATATTTTTGTTTCGGTACTTTCAACTTTTTCAAAATGTGTTATAAGTATTTCATTTTATCTTTTGAGTATTATGATAAATTTGCTTATATGAGTAACACTTAAATAAAAGAAAGTGGGCGTATGATACTTCACTACAATAAATTATAATAAACAGTACCGTTTGAGTTTTTCCCATTTTTTAAATTTGAGGAGAAATGTGCATATTTTTATTTTTAACAAACTATAGAAGAGAGTAGTGTATTTCATTTTTAAATTTAACCTAAATCATTTTGATTACAACGTATGGGGACATGACTTATTTAATGGCCCAGGATCCGTTACCCATGTGCAGCAGCCCAATGGCGATAAGTCTAGCAAGCTAATAAATTTTTAAGCCTCGAACAACTTTAATCTTGTCCTATTATAAAAATTATTATTATTTTTAATTCAATAATTTAATCTAGTAGAAAATTAATTATCTTTGATAAAAAAATAAAATATTAAATTAAAAAATAATATGCGCAATTAATAAAGATTTACATAAGAATAGCACTTAATTTTAATTTTCAGTACATGCAAAATATTTCAAAAGGTTAAATTTGGAGGAATCAAAAAGAAGAAAGGTTCTGTACCGTACGGAATGTGGATTGTTGACAGTTGATGTAAATTCATGCTACCTTAGGTGTGAAAACCGAAGTTCTTATACTGCTACATTATCCACTTTTGATCCTATGTATGTATGGATTACTGGATTTGTATAGTCAAACTTTTTCAATGCAAAACTTCATCTGAATCTTATGCATTGTGAAAAATTCAAGACTAGTTTAATCCTTTTTTTTTTTTAATGAAATCTCTAATGCCCAAAGCTACATAGCAACTCAATGAAATCTTGAGAAAAACGTACTGCTTTTACTTTAACCATGATAGGCACATTATTGAAGCTATCCAGCTGTACTAAATTGAATATATAGTAAGAACTTAATGATGCTACTGTTGAATTTGGTCAATTACATGGACACCTCCAGCCATTTCTGCAACCTCAGTTCTCTATAGAATCTCTCGATGAACTCCTCCGCTGCCTCGTCCACCTGCTTCTCTGCACTCCTCGCCATGAACGAAGCAGACCCCGTTATCTTCACCCGCCTCCCCATTGGATGGTGCACCAATTCCAACGTGTCATTGCCACGGCATAGTCCCACGTGGTGTCGTTGTTTGCTGACGTGGGAGAAAGTTCGAGGGGGACGAGGTGGACTGCCGCTGCAGCTGAATTGGTATTCCATGGCCATCGGGGAAACGAAGGACGCGTGGGAATCACGTGCGCGACATGTCAACGCTTCCTGGTGGCGAACCATGACGTTGTTGAAGGCCTTTCCTAAGTTCTTCCCTCTTTTCATCATGAGTTGAACGTCGTCGACGACCTTGCTCTTGGAGACGCCGTTTTGTGCGAGGAAGGATATCAGACGCACCGTTTTGGTTAGTTTCTCGGCTACCGGCGGCCTTGGGCTTGTGTCCATGCATGTGATGTCTGCGACATTTGCAAGATAGGAAAGGTTTCTGCCTTTATGTCTGTAGGTTTTCATAGTTCTGTAGAAAAAGTGAGTGGTCCAAATAGACGTAATGGAATTTGTGATGGTTTGGTTTGGGGGATGACGAATTTAAAGCCTAGAAAAAGGGTATAGGATAAGGGCTAGAGAAGGAGTTAGATGTTTTTATTAGTTAATAATGAACTCCAATCAATAATCATCAAGCGATTTTATTGTGCATCAAAATCCTCATCTTCTTATCTAGATTTCTTAGTTGAAGTGTTTTGTAATATTATTTAAAGGTTTTATTTTCTTCTATATTTTAAATTTGATTTCAAAATTTTATATGTATATTTAATTATTTAACTATTCTTAATATTACCAAAACAAGAAATCATTTTCTTGTGTTTGCCTTCTCTTTGTTGAAAAAATGTCCGTGAGCAAATCCCTGTCCCAGTTTTAAAGTT
This sequence comes from Sindora glabra, assembly GCA_020226215.1. Lineage (NCBI taxonomy): Eukaryota > Viridiplantae > Streptophyta > Magnoliopsida > Fabales > Fabaceae > Sindora > Sindora glabra. The sequence continues at coordinate 74,854,136 of CM035230.1, forward strand.
TTAGAACAGGAATAATAAAATAGAATACATCATTCAGCCAATTTGAAAGAGGTAGTTTAAAATTAAGTTTTGAATGTTTTTTATTTATCAAATTAAAAATTACTTATAAATATTTTTACCATTTTATATTAATTAATATTTCTTAATTTATATTTAAAATTTAATTTTAAAAAAAATTCTAAGTTACCTAGGGGTTTGGTTTAGGGGATGACGAATTTAAAGCCAAAAAAAGGTATAGGATAAGGGTTAGAGAAGGAGTTAGATGTTTTTATTAGTTAATAATGAACTCTAATTAATAATTATCAACAAAAATATTAGTAATGATTTGATAATTTCATTCAGTGGCATGTATTATCACACTATTCCGGGTATCAAACCCTTAAAGATGACATTGCAAGCACCTAATTTCAAATCTTATTTTATATATCTAACATTGTTGAATCAATAAATAGAACACGCCACCAACTCAAACGGCTGGCTCCTTTAGTGGTCACTGCTGGATTGGAGAAATCCTTTCTTATTCATAGCTGCCCACGAAAAAATTTACTTAACCAAGAAAAAAAAAACACATATATAAATATGGAAAATAAACCCATTAGATTAATTTCAAAAAGAGATAGATAATTTTTTTTTATATTGTGAGTCCCAATAAATAAAAAAGTAATAGGATTTAAAATAAAATTTATATTTTTATATCTTTACAAATGATAACAAAATAATAGAAGGAAAAGAAGAGGATAAAGATTCTTAATATGTAAGTTTCATAATTATACAAGTTCCACCCAAGGAACACACATGCTCATTTAATAATTTTTTTTTTTACTCTTTTTTGAAATAGACCAATCTTTTCATATATAATTATATAACTGTTAATTTCGGTTATGGAGCCATTGATTTTGGTTCATATATATAGCTCAATTGTTAGGCTACTTGGTTGAGATTTTTCTTTTTACATGTGTACTGAGGTCAAGCATGGTTGGTTACTGTTTGTGGATATAAATTAAAAGACAACTTTAGTTAGGTGCAGTTTTCCTTTAGCTTTACACTGTCTATGTCGAATTAAATTCCAACGTCTCACAGATAAAAAGGATAGAACAGCAATATATGAAGCACTTTGGCTTGTTTTACATATTATCACCTTGGCCTACTGTCATCAAGAATCCTAAGCCGCTTAATTTAGTGGGTGGTTGAATATTCGATCCAACATTATAGTTAAAACCATTTTGTTTTTGTATTTTATCGAAATTAGGCGAAGTGAAGATCTTGTTTTATGCATAATTGAAGGTCATTCTCATCTCTTGCTGCTGCAAATTACCGAGACCGTAAAAATGAGGCTTGAAAATGATTTTGTTATATGCGTTGAGAATACGATGCAGCCACGAAGTTGTTGTTTTGTTAGGTTGGAGATAGATGGTGGTGGTTGTCTTATTATGCTGTTGGAGGACCTACGATTCTTTGGGCAAATGATGATCAAACAATGAATGTACGATGCCATGTTATTTTCAGTTAGTTGGGGCATCATGATTTTCTCCAACCAATACTTTGAGCACCATATATGCGTTAACCTCACATTAAAATGTCACCATTAATTTTTGTTATTTCAAAGAAAACCTTGGCAAAATGAGAAAAGATGTAACGCTTTTTCTATTTTTTTTAATATATTGATAATGAATAAATTTGAATTTAAAACTTCAAATATGTTATCTAAATTCCTCACTATTATCCTATCATCTAGTAATTTTGGCGGAAAAAGAAATTTAACGCTATGTGGTGATGAATGCTCCCTTTGATACAGATCGAATGACATGTAACGGTAGAGGAGGTTGGTCAATGATGATTAATTAGTTAGCGAGAGATTCAAATTAAAGACTAAATAAAGTATGAATTAGATCATATTAATTGTGATATTATATAATAACGACAATATGCAAATAATGAGGACAGCTTATTATTGTTACAGAGATTGTGAACTATATGGAAAATCATGTCGGAGCGCATTCACAGGTGGCAAGCTAGCGTCTAATGGCGAGCGACCAGATCATGAATCTCGGCGTGTGTCACAATTTCGCCGAGAAGAAATTCTTACATTCAAATCATGCATTTCATTAGCCACTTATAAAATATATGTTCTGAAAAGAAAAAAAAAAACATGGATTTGTCAGGAGATAATAAATATATATTTGTGTGGCGCATGTCAATCAATAAATCAGACAATATATTCTGACAAAAAAAAAATTCGGACACTATAAGAAACAGACTCTGAAAGGACGACATGTGTATCATTATTTTATTGGCAAAAAAATAAAAGATGGGAATAATGACGTGTTATTTTCAGGTGTAATTATTGTCTTTTTAGAATAAATCTTTTTTTATGTTTAAAGTGTTGATAATGTCATCTCTTTAAATCAATTAAATATTATACAAGAATCGAAAGTATTTTTTTTTTTTAGTTTCATTAATCTTAACCAATAATATTATTGTCACTTTAACATTTATCAATTTTTGAGAATGAGATGTTGACTAACTACCTTAAAAAAGGTGACATTTGTCATCTCTTTAGGTGGAAAACATCGCTTTGTAAAAAAAAGACATCATAATTAGTGTACTCAAAATCTAAACCAACAACTCCATTAACCTTAATGTAATGATATTTAAAATATCATCACTTTAGAACCTGCATATATTAGCTCGCAACAACTTCCCTTTTCCCATTTTTGTGTGATTTTCCTTCAATTTTTTCTAGCTTCCCTCTTTTTCTCCAGTCACATTATCTAAATCTCTCAATCTTTGTATGTTCCCTTTCTCTTTTACTACCAATTCTATAATTCATTTTCTCTATTTTTTTCCTTTGTATTTCAGAGATTTGGTTGCATTTGGGGGTTGTTTTTGTATTAATTTAATAGTAATTGTGTTTGTGAGTTTGCTATTGTCCACTTGTGAGGAAGAATTTAAGCTTTGAATATATAGTTGATATGATTTGACATATGAAAATGAATTATAATTTCTAGAGTTGTTTTACCTTGCATTGTTAATGTAACTTTCTCTCATTTGTACTAACGTAATAATTTAAAATTTTGAATATGTAATTAATTTGATTTGAGATATGTAGTTAATATGATTTGAGATATAACTTTCCTTCACTTTCTATTCTTGTTTTAATTTGCCTTGATGATGTAGATTTATAAAAATAAGTGTTATAATATTGATGTTATGAATCTTTTGATATATCTATATCTTATTTGGACATAGTGTAAGATTTGTGAAGTTGATGTAGTAAAACTTGAACTTAAGATAAGATTATTGATTCAGAAGTAGTTTAAAATTTATTAAAAAAGAATATAAATAAATTAAAATTTTAATAATTTGAATAAAGTATAAAATATTACATAATGATAGGTTAAAAAATTAAATTTATAATAGTTAAAGATTTGTGTGAAAATTATCATGATTAATAAGTAAAAAAATAACGACTATTGAAAAATTACTAACTTGTTAATTATTAAATTTATTGTAGTTTCTTAATTATTGAAAAATTATTAACTTCTTAATAATTAATTACAAGTAGATCATTCTAAGTAAATAAATAGTTAGAAAATGTTAATTAATATAAGAGAAACTAATAAAAATTAGAAGTAAAAATAGTTAAATTTATTATAGTCAAATATGTGTGTAAAAGTTACAAGATTGATAAGTTAAATTAAAGTAAAATAATAAATATTTATATATTATTTATATAAAATTTATTAAAATATTAAGATACAATAAGTTGAAATTTTAAATTTATAATAATTTAAAACATGTGTAAGAACAATTATGATTAATAAGTAAAATATCTGGTGTTGAAAAGATATTTTCTTATTATGTATTAAATTTATTATTTTTACTTACTTATTAAAATGTATTAACTTGCTAATAATTAATTAAAATTAATAGATAATAAAATAAAAAAAATGAATATAATATACCAAAAATAATTATAAAAGAAAATGTTAAAAAAAGTAAGTGAAATTAGTTAAATTTATAATAGTTAAATAGGTGTGTAAAAATCATCAAGATATTAAGCTAAAATTAAGTAAAATGATAAATATTTAGAAATTATGTATATAAAATTTATTAAAACATTAAGACATGATAAGTTGAAATGTTAAATTTATAATAATTTAAAATAAAGTTAAGAACTATATTGATTAATAAGTAAAAAAAGTAAATTATTTGATATTGAAAAACTTAAAACTTTTTTATTTATTAAATTTATTATAGTTATTTAATTATTAAATTATTAAAAATGTTAACTTGTTAATAATTAATTACAATTAATATAGAAGAAAATAATAAAAATATAAGTAAAAATAGTTAAATTTATTAGAATTAAATATATATGTATGAGTCCTCAAAATTAATAAGTTATAGTAAACTAAGAAAACATTAATTGTAAAATTTATTAAAAATAAGTAAATAGTAAAAATTATTAAATTTATTATAATTAAAAATATAGGTAATAGATTTCACAATGAACAAATGAGTTTAAAGTAAAGTATTAAAATAGAGAAATTAGTAATAGTGTACACCATTATAAGTAAATGTTAAATTTAAATTTTTTTAATATAATGAGTAAGAGAACAACAAACAAATAAAAAATAGTTAAAATTATTGTAACTATAGATTTATAATAATTTTAATTTGATTGCACTAACATTAACTTTAAACTTGTTTAAAGGGTAGCTAGTTTTTAAAAACTAACCAGCCCTTCAATTGTCCTATTTCTTAAACAATTTGAGATTAGTATTGAAGTTATTGTTATTAATTTATTCATTCATTATTTCATGTTGTAAGAATTTCATACGTTTTCCTTGTTCTCTAGGTATGGACTATACTTGACTATAGTTTTCACACTTAGGAAAACTTTGATAAGATACTACCTAAATTTCTATGTTTAAAAATGATAACGTGGATAATGGTGTACATAATAATTGCATAAATTTCTTAAAAGGATGGGCTTTACCCTTTAATGTTGGAGTGATATTGTGAATTTATGACATATACTAAATATACAATTATAATTGAATCTTATTTAATGTATTATGTTGATCAATGATGAGATGTTTATTAATAAAAGTTGGATAACTTTACAAAATTGGTTATTTGATAAGTATTAGAATGGTGTTAGGACATTTGTCAAGAAATTAGAGACTTTGCTAACAAGATAGGATTAGTGAAATATCATGTAAGAAATGTGTAAATATATTCTACTAACAGTTAATTAATCAAATACAACAAAGGCACACCTAATAGATAATGGATTTGATCCATTTTACACGAATCAAATCTTTTATGGTGAAAATAATCACTCAGCTATTGAAGTGCATGGGGAAATTATTAGCAATACAGATGAGATCATTAATATCATACATGACTTCATTGGTCTTAATGTCATTGATAAAATAGATGGAATAGATAATTATATGATTGAAGACACCTCAGAGGGGGGAACAACTTATACTTTGATGAGTTGTACACAAAAGTTGATATTGAAACATATTTTGGATGTACAACTTTTTCATTGCTAAACTTTTTAGTCAAATTTATGTATTTGAAAGAATTACATAAGTCGACTAATAAGTTATTTTATTCTCTTTTGAAATTATTAAAGGAAACACTTCTTAAGGAAAATAAGTTACTAGAATCATATTATGATGCAAAGAAATGGATGAGTGAATTGGAGTTAGGGTATAAATCAATTCATATTTTCAAATATGATTATGCATTTTTCTAAGGAGAACATGCTATAGAGAAAAATGTCTTATTTATGGGGACAATCATGGGGTTAATAAAAATACGAAAAAAATGCTTCATAAAATGTTAAGGTATTTTCCACTAATCCTTAAATTGAAACGATTGTATGGATTGATGTATACGACCAAAAATGTGAAGTGATATCATACAAGACGGTTAGAAGAGGAAGAGATCATATGATATCTAGTTCATGGTGGAGCCTAGCATGACTTTGATAGATGTCATCCTGATTTCTCATGTGAAATGAAAAATCTTTGGGTAGTTTTAAGTGTAGAAAGATTCAATCTTTTAGCAATATGAGTCTATATTATAGCATATGGCCAATGGTGTTAATGACTTATAATTTTCCTTTGTGGCTTTATATGAAAGAGTCTTTTTTTATGTTAACTCTGTTAATCCATAGACAACATTCTCTAAAAAAATATATTAATATTTTCTTAAGATCACTAATAAATGAGTTAAAATAGTATAGGAAATATAGGTCGAGACTTGATATGCTACTAATAATAACATATTCAAGATATAAGCAACATTATTATATCGACTATGAATAATTTTCTTGCATGCAATAGTCTTTTAGGGTGGAATGGAAAAAGGTATAAGGCACACCTAATTTGTAATGAAGATATTTCATCAATGTTAGTTAAAGGAAAAATAACATATATGGCTTGTTATTACTTTTTTTTTCCGATGACTCATCCCTTCTAAAATGATAAATGGTTTAATGCCAAGATTGAGAAAAGACTCCTACCTAGTGTCATGGACCAGCAACTCTCTAACCAAAATCATGTGACACATGCTTTGAAGAACCTGCTTTTCTATTAAAATTCATTCGTGACACACTTGGTAAAGATAGTGGGATACTAAAGATTTATTGCCCATATAATAAAATCATGTGTATATCATATTTGTAAGCCACAATTGATTGTCATCGAAGCATTTGCACATACCGATCCATAAGATTATCCTATATATGGAACCTTCAAGAATAACGAGCTGAAAGAGGCTAATTTCAATAAAGAGATAGATGCTTTATTCGCTTGGTATATGCTTTATTACATAATTTTGAGTGTATAGAGGATAATTACAAACCAACACACTTGAGTCTCTAACTCAGTGCTAAGGTGCACCACTAAGCTTTCCCAATACTCTATCTCCTTAAAGAATATTTTGAATAAAAACTCACCCGACAGAAATAGACATACTATTTTTAAGTCATTATAAGCCTTTTTTGCAATGCTTCAGGTATCCAGTTCACATGAAAATGCACTAACATGAAGATAAAAATGTAAAGATCATAAATAAATATTTTTTGAATTCTTTGAATTCTCAAACTATGCCAAAATTATCAAAATATCCCTAAACTTGAAAAAATTAGGAAAAATAGTACACAAATTGGATTGATCCTAAATTTTAGTTAAGGACTTCTACAATATATTAGATTTTTCCATCAAGTCTTGTTTAAATCCAAGTACCTTCACCTATTAGACTGTCACAATTGTTAACTTATGATATTCTCTCCTACTTTAAATGTCAATACCCTCAATGTCAATTGACACCTTAATGTGACATAACTTTATGAATAATTTACTTACTTTTTTGAAACTTTATATTGGTCTTTAGCTTACTCTTCTAAATTATTATCTCGACTGCTCATGCCTTTTTTTTTAATGCTGTGAAAGTTTCCTTATCTTAAAGTTAGGTTATTATCTTTGAAATATTGTTATCCTCTTAGCCAAATACATTCTTCGCAAATTTCTTAAAGGGCTACCTTTGTAGACTCTTTTCAAAGTGTTCTAACACCCTCTAGTGCCACTTTTTAACTAGTTCTCCTTAACTCATTGCCTCTATAACTTGTTTAACGAGTAGCTACCTCTACAACTGTGTGTTCCTTACCTTTATAACTTGCATGGATACCATCTTCATAGCAAAAGTGCATGATAATATTATAACTCATGAATAATACTTAGTACTTTGAACTGCCTACTAACAAGTGTTTTGCACCTAGTATCCTATTGCATTGATGTAAAAGCGAAGACTTATGCTTAATCTATGCATAAACCTTATAACCTTACTCATAAGTTTGCTTGTATTAGGTTCAGTTAATTTATAACACTTTATAATACCACTTTTACACTTAATTGGATTCTCTGATCCTCTCTAAAGTGATACTTTTTGATAACTTACTTAGAGTTAATGCTTTTTAGCATTGTGGTCCTCGCGACCTCTCCTATCTTGAATGGCATCCAATAATGTCCAAGCTTTTGTAATCCAAACTTGAATGTGTCCTTTGATGACTTCTTTGAGCACATCCATCTGATGGCTTCCCTATATCAATGGCTTGATAGAGTTAAACATAAAGTCCTCTCACACTTTAGCTTAAGTTTCACCTTGCTTGTACATGAGCAAACATGAACCTATAATTATTGTCACAAAGTTTTTTTACCTTACAACTATGTGGTGCTAGTCCATTACCCATCCTCCAAGTCATTATTACCATTATGCAAAGCAATTATATAACTTAGTCCACTACATTGACGAATCTTGTAGGAAAATTGTGCACTATTTATCTAACCCATAGATTATGTACATTACGTTGATTCCTTTGACTCTTTACTCCACCTTTTAGCTTTCTAAGTAACACATATGATTCTTCCAGATTACCTCAACATGATTTGGAATACTCTTTTTTAGAGCAATCCACTTTGCTCTCTAACTGTGCTCCTTTGAGCACTAAAATTGATCCTTCTGGACCATTTTGATATAATTTTGGACTACTCCATCTAGAGCAATCCACTTAACATGTTGCTCTAATGTGTTATCACTCAGAATATGTCTATAGACTGTGGTCATGCATTTTTACATGACCAAAGTTTTACCTTCCAACTCCATCACACTTTTCTAAAAATAGTCAAGCCTTCTAGCAAGATTAAGGCTTTTCCACTAACTAAGTGGTCAATTTGCTCATCCCTCTAAATGGAGTTTTGCATCCCTTAATGTAATTACTCTGAATAAGCATATAACTAATATCCCATGCACACAAGCAAGTCTTCAAGCACAAATGCTTGTGCTTGATGCACTAATCCATAATCAATTAAATGTATAATCTTTTTCATACTAGTTTTTTGGGCTAATCCAATTTTTTGCACTTTCGATTAAGTATTTGGCAATGACTCATCTAAGTTTGAGAATAATCACTTCATACATAATTCATATAACATTGGAAAAATTGCATCTAAACTAAGTATACTTTATCTTATCTTGGCCTTCTAGCATAAATTGAGCTTTTATACCATTTGTCATGATTGGCGTTGGGAGTTTTCTTTACTAACATGACACTTTTATCACCTATCTTGTCTACTTGGTCGCCTTGCCTACTCCTTTGAGCGCTTAACAAGACATAAGCATTCAATGTTTAATGAGATAAGTGCTTAGCATGGAACCAATCCTTAATGGCAACATAAGGTTCCTACTAGAGCACTTTATTTTGTAATATCTCTTTATAGTAACAAAGCCCTTAGGTGGACAGTCACACTTCTTCTTCATTTAAATGTGAGAGTTCCTATGGATTGGGTTTATATAGGCAAACCTTTTACTTTGATACTAATTATCATGAGTCAATAGCTCTCTAATCAAAATCGTGTATACATACTTGCCACTCTTGACAAACATGCTAGCCTTCCTATTAAAATTCACTCAAACATGCTTGGTAAAAATAGCAGGATATCAAAAATTTATCGCTTGCATAATAAAATCCTATATACAATATGTCTGCAAGTCACAATTGAATGTTGTTAAAACACTCATAAATATCGATTTGTAAAATTATCTTGCATATGGAACCTCTGAGAAAAATGAGTCAAAAGGGACCAATTTGAATAAGGAAAAGGGCACTTTGCTCACTTGATACATGTTTTATTATATAATTTTGAGTGTGTAAGGGATAATCATAAACTAATATACGTAAGTCTTTAACTTAATGCTAAGGTGTCCCGCTAGGTCTTTTCAATATTCCACCATTTTAAAGAGCATTTGGAATAAAAGCCCACCTAGTATAAGTAGACACATTTTTTTTAAGTCATCATAAGCCCTTTTCATAATGCTTCGTATGTTTTGATTCACATGAAAATACATCAACATGAAGGTAAAAATGTGAGAATTTCAAATACATGCTTTTAAAACTCCTCTAAATTCTCAAACCATGCCAAAAATTATTAAAATACCCCTAAACTTAGAAAAATTAAGAAAAATAGTATACAAGTCTAATTGATCTTAAATTTTAGCCATAAGACCTTTACAATATATTGGATTTTTCTAACAAGTCTTGTCTAAATTTAAGCATGTTAGCCTATTAGACTATCATAACTGCTAATTTGTGACATTCAAGCAACTTTCTAATGACATGATTGTAGACCAATCAAGTAGATTGAGTCTAAAACTACTTGGAAAACATGAGAAGTATGGTAGAATGAAATAAAAAAGGGTGCTACAAAACTTAATTAGACTAAAAAGAATTTTTTTTATCATCCTTCTTAGCCATCATTAAAATTAATGCACAACATTGATGTCATACATATTCAAAAGAACATATGTGACATTTTGTTAGCATAATTATGGGTGTAGAGAATAAATCAAAGAACAATAATGATAATATTGCAAAAATAGTTATTGCTATTGTAATGCATCATGTTTTCTAGATAATGATGGCAATGATAAAGACATCCCAATTTTACAATACACCATCTATGTAAATTTTACACTTTTAGTTAACCTCAAAATTTTGGACTTCATTAACTCACTTAATCAAATAATGATCCTTAACTTGTTTCTTCTTGAAAAGATGTTCATGCTAACACAGAAGCTACTAAAGATTTCATAAATGATAATGATGATTCAGATTATAAAATAGTTTATGATTATATGAATGAAAAGCAATTAAAGGATGATGAAGTGCTTAAAACTAGTGATGAAAAGGAGCACCCTTATTTTAGTGAAAGTAATTTAGATTAGTTAGTCATAATTATGTAACGACACTTCATAATATATGCAATAAATTTTATTATTTATGTATTCATACTCTTTTTCATATGTCTTGTATGTTTCCTAATTAGTAGTTAAATTTTGATGTAATATTATAATATTATGACAAAGCCATGACAATTATTGCATCCAACTATCATAGAGAGATAATGAAGCAAATCCACCATAAGGCCTCTTTCAATTTCCATATAGTTGCAAGACAAGTACTTTTATGTTTTTATACATTAAAATTAACTCTATTATATATATATATATATATATATATATATATATATATATATAATAACATTGTGATTATTTTTCTAGGTTGTTATTACTTGTGTGAGGCATAAATAATCTAGGTAATTAAACCTCTAATAACTTATCCAAAAAATTGAAGGTTGACCATTATTGATAAAGTTTGAAAAGATTGGTAGAACTTGGAACCTAATCAATGAAAATCAAAAGTACTTTTCCTAATAAGTAAGGTTACATAAGTGCATTGAATTATTATATGTTATGTGAAACCTCTTTATTAAATTATCTTTAATTTGTCTATGCATAGTGGATAAAATTGTTGAATATATTATGTTACAATGTTTATCTTAATGTGGGATCAAATATTTAAATATATATATATATATATATATATATATATATATATATATATATATATATATATGTTCAATGCATAAGTTTCTTAATAATTTATTTGAGCATAGTTGAATGAGTTAATTTACACAAATTTGTTAAATCGATATGTCTTAGATGCAAACATCTTCATAAAGCTTTTTTTGTTTTACTTGAATTGAATTATCCTCATGGTTCTTCAAAATTAAGATAATTTCAAAAAAAATTTTAAAAATAGTAAAAGTTTTAAAGAAACCCAATTCACCTCTTTTAGGTGTAAGTTGTCCTAGCCTACACATTGTATCCTTAGCAATCGAACATTACTCCACTATGCCTGAACATGGTACCCTGAATTGATGTTTTATTTATTTTAAATCAAATACAATTATCCTTAGTAATGTGTGTTCATACACAAAATAATTTGTTAGCTTAAAATTGTGACTTTGTTCTTATGTTTATCTAAGGATTACTAAGATATAAATTAAATTTATTGAAGAATGACAAAGATTAGGGTTAATGATATTAAATGAGATATATAAGCTATATGAGGTTTGAATTAAATTCATAAATGAACATAAATATGGTTTATTTTGTAATTGTGTTATCATAAACTTGAATTGATTTGATTATTGTACTAGCTAGTTATGTTATGTAAGAATATCCTTATACAAAGTGCTAAATTACTTAAGGCTATGAAATGAGGACATGGCATTGTTGAGATATAAAATTATGCTTCATATTTATATTCCTTTTATGACTTGAGATAGTCAGTGCTAATGATTATAGAAAATGAAATATGTAGCCATGTATAAGAGGCATGGAATGATTATGAATTAAAACATGTGTACTTTATAAGTATGAATGCATTAAGATTATAAGAAATGTGAGAAGGCAATATGACATGTGAATATTGAATCTTATAACCATTTGTGAAGGATATAGGACTGATCTTGGAGAAATAAGGTTAGGTTTATAAAGGGTATAAGACTAATTGGGAATTACAATAAGGTTTAAATGTTTTCACTATTTTATTATTTATGCATTATGCAATAATGCTATGACTTGAGTGAATATATATAAATCCCTTGTTGACATGAATTAGTATAATTGATTATGTTTGTTGAAATTATGATATGAATGAAAGTACGCATTGAGTACTAGTACTAAAGAATATGAATGATTATTCATGATTATGTTAATATTAATAAAAATAATATTGTGAGAAGTGTGGTTAAATGTTTGAGTTGGCAAAAGGATAAATTTGGTCAATAAGTTATTTATTATTGTTATAATTGATTGTGTTAGAATATTCATTCACTAGGCTTAGACTTACCCCTTTATATACTTTATTTTTATAAATTCTCAAGTTGATACTTTACCATCACCACAAAATTAAGCCTTCAAAAGTTTAACTAGTATGGTTATGTAGTATTGGATATTTTATTGCAGATATGTTCAAGTCATTATTTGAATAGGGTGGAAAGGGTAGTAGGATATTAGCTTTTATCTTGTAAAGTTGGTTAAATTGGCTTGTTCTCAAACTTGGCAGATTTAATCATGTCTAACTCCTTGTGGATTTAAATCCAAAATTACTAAATGATAATACCACCATTTTCTCGTGAATGTATGAGAGATTTCCATATTCACATGTATGTTTGTTATGTTATAATTATAACATAGTTTAGGTTAGGGAAAACCAAATAAAAGGTTTCATGTTAATCATAGCTAGGGTTGGGTTATGACATAAGCACTCATCGATGGCATAAAAAGAGGATAATCATCTTCTTAGAGGTACATCTTATGTTACTGCTAACAATAATTCATTTACTACAACTTATCCATCGAGCTAGCATTAACATATGTTGCTAAATGATGATATGCATCACTATATCATTGAGAACCACTAGGCACATCAAGTATTGCAATAGCATATTGTTAGAAAAAAAATTCTAGATTAGATTGGCAATAGCAGCATATTTAGATGCTTATGTCTACATTGATGCCTAAAATCTCTTTTTTGGTATCCTTTTATATAATGACTTGTCACCTATATGTCTTTCGGCACCACCTACCATATTTCCACAATAACCATTAACTCCTCAATCACCCTAGCTTGAGAATGATAGTGATAACCTAGTAACACTATAGTTTATTGTATGGGATTTATTTGTTTATAACTTACCTTTGTATAACTTATACATTATTGTATATTATTTATTTTTATGCTATATATCTATTTTTTGTTTAATATAGTATTATAATTTTAATATTGATTTTAATTATTATATACTTATTTTTGTGTTTCTATAAAAAAACTTAAAACTCATCACTTTAGGAAAAATTTAATTATTTTAATAACAATTTAAATGATTATAAAGTGACAACAATCGTCATTGACACATATGACTATCTAAAATGATAACTATGTCAGCGTTATAAGTTTAATGCTACATCTTAAGTTATAGTTCGTGACATTTATTACAATAGCATAACATGTTATTGCTTTAATGGTCAAATGTCATGAAGATTAATGCCATAACATGTCAAGCTATGATTGGAGTGAACACTATTTCCCTATTTCCACTAACTTATCTTATTGCTAAAACTGGTATCATCATATAGTAGTTAACAATTAGCATATTTTATAAGCATTTCAAAAGTAATTACATTTATCATTTACATTGTCATAAGCTTAATCTATTCCTACATAACCTAAGCTTTTTCTAACTACAATCTATTTATGAATATGGCTACCCAACATAAATTTCCTAAGAGAATTTCACTCTTCTTATTGAAGTAGGCAGAAGAGCTCTTATAGGAGCTTTTGAAAAAGAAAGAAACTAACTAAAAAGTGAATAGTTAACTTAGTGAACAAATAATCTACTTAATAGAACAAATACATAATTATATTTTATCTCATACATATTCTTTCATGTTCAATAATTTTTTTCTTCATAATAAATAATAAAAGATAACATGTCATAGATAAATAGAAGAAAGCAATTAAACCGCCTTATGCCTTTTAGGTTATGCTTATCTTCTTACAAACTCTATGCTTGTCCCTCCTAAATCTCACCTTATCCCCTCACAAATGTTTTCCTAAATCTAGTATTAATTTACAATTTAATTTATCATCTTTTTTATCACAATTTCTAATCATATTTAATTATATTACATCCTCAATGGGAATTTCATCATCGACTTTAAGAATAAACTCATTCATATGTAACATGCATTTTATACAAAGTTTCATAACTTGCTAGCTACAAGCTAATTATTTGGAATTACTCAACAAAGCATAAAGAAAAGGAGTATTCAACTATAATAATTAAATATAAGGTTCCAAAAGCAAAAATCAAAGTGTATACTCAATTATGGTAGTCAAATACTACCATCTATTGAGTACTATTTAAGAGGTATTTGATTATAATAGTCAAATATAAGTGCTTGGGCATGATTCCTAATATCATATTTGACTAATATAGTTGAATATTGCTATCCAAATATGGCCTTTTTTAGGAGTGTTCAATTCTAGTAGTTAAATATAGACTCCTTAAAAATAATTCCTAGGTTATATGCGGCTACTATAGTAGAATATTTACTAGGTTTTAGGCAATTCACCAAACTTTATTATGCATATGTTTATTTTCACCAAATACATCATCAATAACATATTCAAATAAAGAAATCATAACTACATAGCTTTCACATTCATTCTTTAACTCAATCAATTGAAATTTCAACCAATAATAACCTTACACATTCAATTCCCAAATTTCTTCATAAAATTAACATGTAAGCTTAAATAATGAACAAATCTTATTAAACATCAACTTATGTAGATGTAATATCTTGAAGTAATATTTGAAATTTTATTATCTTAAAAATGTTAAATTATTTATTTTAATTGATGGAGGGTAGTTAAATTGTAATTATCATGTTAAGGTGAAGTACTAATATTTTAAATTTCGACTAAATGATATTATTATGATTTTATGTGGGAAATGTGTTATCCAAATTTTATCAAAATATTTAGAAGTTAAGGATGAAAAGCTTTAGAAAATGTAAATTAGTTCTAGTAGATGGCTTTTATTCATAAATTTGTAAATTTATGAATTTTTTTTAAAATTCGAGGTGTAATGAACTATGATATATATACATAAATAAATATATGTATACTTATAGTTTAATAAATTATGTTATAATATTTGTAAAGTAATGAAATATTGAAGTGGAGTTTTAAAATTTCATTGAAAAAAGGGAGATTTATAGAATATGAATTTAAATGAATGGCTAAAATCTTATGAAAATAAATGAAGGGATAAGATTTAATTATATTTAAACCTATAGTGCATCATGAAGTATTGAGTAATAGCTTTTAGCTCCCTTTTTTTAACATTTTTCTTTCTTCCCTTTTAACCACACTTGCCTTTTCTCTTTTCTTTCTCCTTTTTATTTTTCCTTCTCTTTCCTCCCTTCTTTCCTTAGTAATCCTTCCTTTACGCACCTAGTATCACCACCCAGTCTCTCGTTCATGCGAGATTGTTACTATTAATGACTATTTGCTATTGTAATTGGGAAACTATGAATAATGATGACAAAGGCACGAGCATTTTCTTAATATTTAGCATGGACTCCTTCCATTGCCATTGCTTGAACCATTGTCAATTGCTCCCCTTTACGTGCTTCCTTCAAGCCAATGGCCATTCACTGATGCAAGAAGAGTTATGAGTTCTTAACATTGTAGGAATCAAAAGACGCTTATTTTATCCAAATTTTCTAGTGATTATCATGCTATCTGGCACTTACAAGGTGTTGAGCCAATGTAATCTTCAAGAAGCAGTAAGTCCTTTTAGACAAAAATTAACTTATATTTTTTAGTTTACATATGTGATTTAGAAAATCCTTTTTTGGGAGTATTTTGAATATATGATGATACTTATAAAAAAATATGATTTTTGTATTATAGAATATTAGAATAGCATGATTAAGGTATTTATAGAGTAATGCTTTTTGCTAACTCAGATGAATTATGCATGACTTAAGAAAAACCTAAATATATAAAATGAGATTGGATAATTCTATTGAATTAAAGCTAAGAATATTAGAGGCTAAAGGTATGGTTTCATATGATGATATGATTAGAGCATCCTTAGACATAAAATGGTAATATTTGATGGTTTTATATTTTGTAAAGGAAAATCCCCAATTGTGAAAATTTTAATTTCTTTATGGTGATTTTTAAATAATAGATGATAATTTAAGATGTTAAAGTGATATAAAACAAGATTTTTTGGAGCTTCAAGCTATAATATTTTTGCTTGTATAAATTTGATTAAAAAATTACTATAAAATGGCAATATTTTGGTTTCATGAGTTAACTTAAGAAAAAAATATGAGAAGCTAATGATCGAAAGTGTTATTATATTATGATTTGAATTTAGAATTGTAATATTTGGAAAGAAAAATAAGTAATTCCCATATATTTATAATTTATTATTATTAGCTATAAAGTAAAGAGAAATAAAAAAGGTAAAAGTGAAATATTAGGAGATCCTTAGAGCAAATGAGCATTCCCAGATGAGTGTATATCTATTTTGAGAATTCTTATGCTTAATTTTTTAAAGAAAATCATATACAATTTCACCTCAAATTAGAAAAGAAAAAAAATTATATTTGACAACTATTATGCCATAATGTTATATAACAATATAAAATTCAATTTATCAACATGTAAATAAAGTTAAAAAATAATGTATAGCATTTTCAAAATTAATTTATCTAATAACTCATTGAACTATAAGAAAGGTAAATTTAGCTGTATAAATTATTTAGTAGCACATAATAAATAAAAGAAAATTTTCATATACATTAGCAAGGTCTGCATAAGAATTTCCAATACATAATTATAAATTTTCCTTTAGGCAAAATATATAATATGTATTAAGTTCTCTCTCAATATATTAACTCAATTACATAGAGGATATATGATGTTTGAAAGACTATTCCTTTTGGTAGATAGACCCTTTAAGTGGTTTACCATTATAATTAAAGTAAAAAGAGCATATTTTGATTATATTTTAAAAGAAAATGTTTAGTTAGAAAGGTAATACTTTTACCATACAAGTTAAAGAAATAATATTGGAAACAAGAATATAGTTTATGAATATAAGAGTAATGTACATTATTACAATCTTCTCTTTGAGCAAAAAATGTAGTGTATAAAAAACCCTCATAATCATGAATCTAACTAAAAGAATACCTTAGCATTGAAAACATGTCATTTTTTAGCAAATATGTTTTAAAAACCAAAGTAATTCTAAAAACTTACATGCTTTATAAAACATTTTTTATTAAAATATCCAAAAAACCCTTTTTGGGCAAATATGTCATGACACAATTTCCATTGTGACCAGCATGGACTTAATATTGGTTTCTACAAATTTTAATACTTTTCACTTTTTCTATTTAACTAGAGTTTCCAAATTTTAGGAAGACTTGAAAATTTCTTTTTAAATTTTTTTGGAAAAATGGACAGAGACTCCATTATTTTTAGATACTTCCTCGGGTCACATGCCCTAAAGTTCAATATTTGTATATATTTTCATTTATAACAGATATGACAACAACATATTCATACATCACACTACGTAATTATTATACATATACAGATAAATGATTCAACATGTTAGATGTTAATTCATCAAAATCTTTAATACGCTTCTAATCTCAATCCAACTATCAAAACTCTTTGGTAAAGTGGTCTTCGATCTCCACAAATGTAATAAACTCAAATATAATTATTCAAACTTGAAAATATTGAAAATAAGATAGAGTAAGTTACATGAACTTAGTGAGTATATATCTACTATTATTAAATCTCAATTCATTTATATTAAATGATTTCATGCTAGTTTAGAGTTTAATTAGGGAAATAAAATTTAATCCAAACTCCTTGAGTTTCTGAATTTGTGAAACTAAACCTTAGATGAAATATTCACTTGCACATAACTTAAACTCTATACTCATCATCATAAACCATAATACTCTCAAATATTTGATAGCATACTCCATTATTATCATATTGCACATTATCCATTCTATGTAAACATCACAATTATAAATAGATATTAAAGCTTAGATACAAACAGATCAACACAATCACATCAAGTCATTACAATCATATTAAACAGTGATATCCAACCATAGACAACTTCTAACATCATATCATATCATATATCTAATTATAATAAGCATATGTAGTCACTTGACAATTTTCAGACCAATACTATTTTTTTCTTAATTGCTTGCTAGGAATTTCCCATCTAGCTCTCAAGTTGATCTTATATCTTTCATAATTATTTTTCTTGGAGTTTTTCGTTCGGATTTCATATCATAGTTCAATCTTTACTCATGGTTTCCATCATTATTGCTCTAGCACAATTCATTATTTCCAATGCCATTCTTGGTAGGATTCATAAATACTAAACACATGAGAGCTCAACCTTTATATTACAAATGTTTGTAAGTCAATTAGTGCAAGATATCTAATTCATCATTAGACAGAATTATCACTATTATACTTCTGTTGTACACTTTGATCAATTAACATTCTATCAAACAATTAATTACTTATACCATAGAATTGAGTTGATGCATAAGCATAAAGATATATACATGAATATAAAGTCTATACTATCAATAAGATAAATACAAATAATAGCATTTAAGTCATTTTTATTAAAATAGAATCTGTAGTGAGATATATATTCATCTAGTAACACTGATCCACCTTTGAAAGTCCTGAAACATTCATACTTATCTTTTCATAATTTTCTCCTATTATCACCATTCACAAAGATAAATTATAATTATATAAACATTTCTTATCTTCTTTTCTAGTAATCTCAATTTCACTTTATATCATGATATATTAACAATCTAGGTCATTAGTTTTCCTTATTTTTAACTATTCACTTATCAAAGTAGAGATATGTCCTCAGATATTAATTTCTTGAATCTATATAGTTGATGATACTTGATAATCCATAACATGATGTCTTTAAATTATTATCAAGTTCCTTGAAGCATATACATTCTTGTATATAATATATGTAAATATGTACTTCCTTTAGCTCAGCTTTAAACTATCCAAGAATATTAAAATTGGTAGCATAAGAAGACTTCTACTATGTTACTCAATCACCTTACAACATAAAGCTTTCAACTTTCAAAAGCATTATTAAGAATATATAATATATATAAAAATGGGTTTTTTTCGATCAAATTAGAATTTTATAAAATATTAAAATAGAACATTTTATATTTACTTTAATTAATTTATTTTAGCAATTTGTATCATAAAACTTCTATTTTCTGACCCATTACCATACATTTAAAATGCCCATAAATGGGTTTTCCTTATAAATCATGTATAATTCTTTCAGCATTAGTATATAGTGCTTTGTATCTATTTAATTACCCTATTTTAGTATTTTATAACATAAAGATTATATTTTTTGTGTGTATATATATCATATGAATCACATACATAAATGGATTTATTTGAGCTAGCTTCAACACCAATCATTAGTAAGATTGATGATATAAAATTATCATAATCAAGTTATCTTAATAATTTATAACATAAAACTCCCATTTTTAAAAGGCATCACTAATTTTTCTTAAAATATACAAAAATGGATTTCTTAGGTTAACTATCAAAGTATCATAAAATTGAGATTTTATGATATAGTCTTACTCACTATCATCTAAAATACCTAGCCTAAGCTCACTGAATCGCCAAAAATTGAAGAAAAATTACAGCTTCCTCATTACTGTCTAGCTTAGCCGTACTGTACAACTTCTTCTTATCAACTATGATTTACAATTTCTTAGTTGGAGTCACAAACCGTGGCATAAGGAGATGGCTCCAATTTGTAGCAAAACTACCATTCATGACTATTTCTTTATAGTTAGGAAATTGATGCGGAAAAAGCCCATGGTAACCATCTTATCGCGATGCACAACAACTAGTGCAATATGATGGCATCATAATATGTTGAATAGAAACTAGCCTAAGAAGAGAAAAGTAACAACAATGAAGAGAAAAAAAAAGAAAAAAGGAGAAGGAAAGAGAGAAAAAGAGATAAGGCGGCGAAGTGTGGAAGGAAGAGAATGTTAACGAGAATCTTTCTCTTTTTTTAATAAGTGAAAGGCAGTTTTAATAAAATAAAGGGAGAGAGAGGAGAGAGGTGTAATCAAGAAATAATAAAGAGTGTGTGTATGTTGACATCACCAAATTCAAGGAAGGATGTTTAAAAAATATGAAAAAAAGAGTTATAGGTTTCATTCCCATACTTACACATGTGAACTCATCTCTATATTAAATCTCCATCCTCTAAATTTATTAATTCAATCCCAGCCATTAATTTAATTCAAAAATCTATTTTTTATAAAATTAATTTTTATTTAATATTTTAATTTAATTATTTTCAATCTTCTCTCAATATATAAATATACATAATAACCTAATAAATTTAAAATTTTTAAAAATAATTATTATGAACCTTTGCAATTTTTAAAAATAATTTATTAAATACCATCAAATTATTCCATGATTTCTTAACTTATGAGAAATTTCTTGTAAAATTATTTTGATCCAATCTTGAATCAATAATTGCCATAAAAATAAAAATACATATGTCTCAAATATTATCATTAATATTATTTTAATATTCTAAAATTCCTTTAAAAGAAAAAAATTAAAATTAAATATTAATGAAATAAATAATAAATAAAATTAGATAATCACAAGCATTGAAATTTATAAAAATTGAATATTATTCCAGGATATTACAAAATAGTTGCATACAATAATCAAAATCAATTCCATATGATATAATTCAAAGACTATAAATTAATATGAGTACTCTCATTTTTAAGATAATATTTTAATAATAATTATCCATAAGAATGCATAAATTTTTCAAAAAATTCAAGATATAAAAATTGTTTAGAAAAATAATCTTTTAAGCACATATAATAAGTGATTAATTCTAATATAAAATAGCATATTAAATAATCACAAAATTAAAATATTGTTACATTCAAATTGCCTCAATTTTAATCCTTTTACATATAAACACATCTTAAATCTATGCAATTCAAAAAGACAATAAAGGTCAAAATATAGATTTATTTTGAAAATTAAAGCTACCGTTAAATCAAGATTAATATAGGAATAAAGTTATGAATCTAACTAGATCCCTTTAATAAATTTATTTTAGAAATATAAATTAATTTGTACAATAAATTAAAATAAATATATTCAAAATAATATTAATAATTTTTAATAATGCACCTTACTTAGTCTATACTTATGGTAAAACAATTTTTTTTATAAGTATAAACATCATGTGTGAAATAGATACTTAAAAAACTCACAAATACCATGTGTTTAATAAAATATATTTATAGTAAAATAGATTGTATAAAAATAATTAAAAATACAATAAATTAATTTTGGATCTAATAATCATATTTAGGAGTATACAAATATCATTACATTCTCTCATTTAGATGGAGCATGTAGTATGTAAAGACCTTTATACAATTGAAGTCAAATAGGATAATATACTATTATTGCAAATTTATCTCCTTTGGACAAATAAAATATGCAATAATAAAATAAATTCAAAAATAAAATTATTTTATTAAACTAATTTTGAATTACAATATACAATAACCACTTTTAGGTATGTCATTGTATAAAATAAATAAAAATTATTTTATTAAATTTATTTTTAATTATAACATACAATTACATTCATTGAGTGAGTAAATATATGAAATAATAAAAAATTAATCCCTTAAGTATTTATTAATAACTCGAAGTCTTATAAATATCTAAATGAATCACTTTGGTAATAATTATCTAAATGAATCCATAAATTTTTCAAAAAAAAATTAGGATATTAAAATTAAGCATAAAATTACAAATTAAATTATTAAAAAATAATAATCATATGATTAGTTCATTAAAGAATACAAAATAATATACATTAATACTAATCATGAAAATCATATTGTATCATAATACAATATCAAACTTAACTAATTAATTTTTTAAATAAAAAGATATTACTTGATTCCTAATGCCATATAACCAAATTATTTCGAATAAGGATTTTTATAAAATGTCATCACCTCATCACATTAAGGATGAAATAGAAACCAATAGTCTATCAAACTAACTAATGAAAAATTATTAACAAGTAAGATACTTGAGGTATAATATTTTTTTCACCCCATATTTCATATGGTAATTATTTGAAAAGAAGCAAATAAGAATCTTAATAGATAACTACTAAAAATATAAATTTTTATTTTCAATAATATAACTCTCTTTGAGATAATAATTATCTAAAATATTTTTTGTAATGAGATAAAGCTAAATTAATAAAGCAAAAAATATTATGCATAATATTATAAAAAAATGCAATATGATAGTTCATAAGCACGTGGATAATAATAACATATAGGAGTATAAAAAACTGCTATGTTCTTTTCTTTTTGGGTAAATAATATAGTATATAAAAATCTTTCTATCAGTGAAACAAACTAGGACAATACTTTAATATTAGGAACTTATCTCCTTTAGATAGATAAATTCTTAATAATAAATATGTCTAAAAAAAATTCAATAAGTCAATTTCTAATCAAAATACATAACCACATCCTTTGGGCAGGTAATTGTATAAAACAATTAGAAATTGATCTTGTAAACGTTCATAGCATAAAGATCTTATGAATTAATATGAATTATTTCACTTTAGTGATAATTATTCAAAATTATCTAAAGGCTTTTCAACAAGAATTTGGGATTTGAAGTCGAGAACTATCACTCAAATAGCTTTGTTAAATTAATAACTTGCAAGATATGATTAGTCTATAATGGAGTGTTATACAACGTGCACCTAGATTGATCATATAAGTTCCATATTGCATTAAAATCTATAATCTTAAAGCTTCATTAAGTGTATACATACATACATACATACATACATACATACATACATACACATATATATAATTTTAGCACATAATCACAATAATAATTAGAAAAGGTGCATAATACCAGAATATTTGCCTTTAATATAATATGCCCAATAAATTAAATAAAATACAAAAGAAACATAGTTTAAACTAAAAAATGCCATACACTATTTATATTTATTCCTATGCTCGTATGGCCATTGCATTATAAACACATTGTATAAAATGAAAGGTAACTTATTCTCAACTTATCTAAAAAAAAAAATTCTCACAATTATAAATTAAAAAAATGCTTATCATTCATTTATTAACTGGCAGAAGAGAAATTTATTTCTATCCATTTGTTTCTGTTGAAAAACTCTTTTATCACATATGATACCAAACTTCTCAAATAACCATAAATATTAATATTAGCAATTTCTATAAGGTAGAAAGATATTTTATGTATGCTACCTCAATTTTTAACTATCTATACTTCAAGCAACTTCATCTATTGATTAAATGGAATTTTAATGAAATAATAAGGTTTGATAACTAGATTCAATAGCATTAACAGAGAAGCTTGATAAGCAAATTGATACTAAACAAACAAATCAAAATAGAACCTTATAGTACAAAATATATCTTTTAAGTTAAAATGCCACACAATAGATAAGGTAGGAATCTTAAATCTCATGTTATTGCTTACCAAGCCCACTCTACAATAATATTTACATATATAAACTTAATCACAAAATTAAAACAAGTTACTAGTGACTTTGTAAGCTAGCTAAAGCATAGAAAATTGCCAGATAGAAAAATCTAGCATATCCCTATTAATCCAATTGAATTAATAACCAAGAGAAACATGGATAATATTCTAGAAGTATTTATATACAATTGAATTATGAATTAAAAGAAATGAAAGAAAACTAAGGAAAGAACACAAGGAATTTAAACATAACATTTCATTAATTATTATCTAGCACTCTAATTAATCTTTTAGCCTTACTCACATGTTACACTCGAATTGATCTCAATTTATATTATGATTTAATCCAACATGCTATGTGCAGTCAATCTTTATCAAAGAATTGGATATTGAAAACATAAAATAATTATGATGAGATAATCTTTGCATGATAAGAGAAAATAATTGAATCCTAAATTCATATAAAATTACTCTTATACCATATATAAGGAAAATTAATATTACAATTTATATAAAATTTAAAATGCTAAAATAAAATTAAAGTGAAAGCATACATTTATTATGGATTTAATTTTCCTATAAAGAATAGTATTCATCTAAATACTATATGTATAAATCTTTCTCTCCTCCTTTTAAAGTATGGCCTTGTTTCATAAATAGCTTATTGTAGGGCTTTTAGCTGATTTGATTAAATTTAGTTAGTTGACTTATGAAATTAGCCAATTTACTCATTTGGTAAACAGCTGTTGCAATCAGTTGTTGTCTTTCAAAATGTTGAAATGTAAAACATTGCAATTTGCAGTGTTTTGTTTCAATGTTTGTCTTATGGATTACGTTGCCCTTCTGATTTTGCTACTTTGCTCCTTTGTTGGTTTGCTAGTTTTGTGTAATATGCTATGAGTTAAAAAATGAAGATACAAGATTGGAGCAACTATTGCATTTGATTTGCATTTTTATAAGAAATTTATTTATTATAAAAATTATATTAATTTAGTTTTAAAGGAATATTTAATTTATAATAAATTATAATAATATATTATTTATAAGAAATTTAATTTATTAAATAATATATAAAATTTAAAATATTAAAATAAAAAATATTTAAATAATTCATAAAATATATTCATACCCTTATTTATCATTTTACATACAAATAGCTAATATAAACAACTGATTTTATCAAATATTTTTATTTAAATAGTTAATGCAATCAGCTGGTCAAATTAACTAACATAATCAGTTATCAACTATCAACTAACAGTTAATTGAATCGGTTAATTGTTACAACTATCAGCTGATTGCTAAACAAGGCCTATGTAGTTCTCAATGGAATACGTCAATAATTAAATTAAGTTAAGAATAGAGAAGAAATCTAACTAATATAAATAAAATCCTATTAAACCCTCTCATTATGAGTTAGAAAAAATATAAACCTACACTTTAATTGCTAAATACATAAACCCATAATCAAGGATCCAAAAATTCAAGTAATACATCATCTTAACAAGTTGAATTTTAGAAAATAAAAATCTCTTGAATTATTATTTAATTAATTTTATTGAAAATAAAATACTTATAATTAATGGTAGCCCATATAAAAAAATTCTAACATGAATCTCCACACTTACCCATCCAAGTAGAAAACATTTGGTATTATCTATCACATTAGAAATGAATATGTTTCCAACCATAAGGGAATCACTATAAAAATATGCCTACCTAACTTTTTATAATTTCTTTGTGTACATAATTCCCACCCTATGTTAAAAGCGTTATATCATAAGACAATATAAACTATAAACTAGGTAAAATTTTATGTTGGTTCATCATAATATTAATAAGCTACTTTTTTCATATTAAATTTAAGATCATCTTCATTTTCTCTTTTTCATTACGCATGATGATAATTTAAAACTTGTGCCAATTTTCAAATAAGATGTATTAAATAAAAGAAGGACTAATTCAAATAGAATTTTACTTAAATATGTGATAAATATTTGATAGCCTTGATTCAAATGATTTTCAATGACCTTTTCTTTACCATGTAGGTTCAATCTTTAGTTTATATGTATCTTAATCTAGTTGCTTGATCGCTCTTATCTTTACAAAAAATAATAATTAAGATTAAATAAAATCAAAACGACATTCATTCATTTAAAATTATGTATTTATTAATATTAAAAGATAAGGAGCAAATGATAAAGAAGCACTTGTTTTATTAATGTTTTTATTTTTTTTTGTCATGTATAGGTATTTTGTTACACACTTGTTGCCTACCATAATCAATTTTGTAATATGATATGAGTCTCTCATTTATGATTTATCTGCACAGTTAAGGCTAATTGATCACCAATTGGCTAAGATCAATCTTAAATCAAAACTATACCAAACTAAAACAACCTGGACATGTGAAATACAAAACCATTCCTAACAAATTAATATCCAAAACTTGATCTTAATTGCATTGGGCAATTGTAATCACTTTGAATCAGTTAAAAATTTCTAAAGAAGATGAGAAAGAACTATTCCTACAAAAATTACAAGCATTTCCATTTGCACCTTTTATGCACAATCACAAAAAACTTATCTATATGTTATCTATTGAAAAGGCTACAAGAGACCACATGATATTTATTGAGAATTTATCAATGATTAGTGCACTAGAAATGAAGTTACCACTTTGATAAACTAGATTATTTTTTATGCTTTAGCAACTATAAAATAACAATTGAAAGCAAAAAATATAGATAAAGGAAGAAAAAGAAAATAATGAAGATTCCATTTTTCACACTTATAAATTTGAAACAAAAAGTGATCATATGAATCAAAGCTAAAAGCTTACTTTTATAAGAAAATAACAAAGTCCATAGAAATAGAGTAAGAAGAAAAGATAAACCTCGATCTGAGCAAGTTATGATTTGTGAAAGACAACATAGAGAGTGAATGTGAAGGCTTCAAGTTAGTGACACAATAAAGAAAGTAGAGTGAGATTTGATAGAGTTTGAAGCAAATTTCTAAATAAAAAATGAATAAAAGGAATTAGGGAAGTAGTTTAAGGAAGATATAGCTAACTAAGCAATACAAAATGGCAGTGTTTATGAGCTATTCAATCAGTTATAGGTATTAGTGGTTAATAACCCCTTCACTCGTTATAACTTGAAACTCCAAAAATTGTAAAAAAATTTACCTATGTTCATCTGGTTAATATTATTAATCCAAATTTAACTAATATTATTTAGGTTAACTCAATTGATTTCATACAATTTTTAATTTTTTGATTAGCTTTATGCACAATGTATGTCTTACCTTGTGCATACTAGAAATATGCTCCTTTATTAGCATTCATAAATATCACAAAACAAGTTTTTAAATGTTAGTTGTCTTGTTATGGTATTTGATATTATTTCAGAAATTTTACTTTTTGTTATATTTAGAGTTTGAATCTAAGATTTGGTAAATAAGTTATTTTACAAAAGCTCTTTATAATTTAACACCAAATTAAATATGAATGAGAACTTGTAAATGTTGCATTCTTCCTTATTATATGTGTATGCACGAATCAAATATGTATCATCTTTAGTGACACTTAATGCCTAATCAAATCAATCCAAAAAAAAAGTATAGTCATTTTTCAGGCATGAATCCATAAATTTTGACTTGTGGAAACAATATATACATATAAAAAAGAAAAATAAAATTTACTAGAAAGTTTAAAAATTTATTAAGAATAAATATTTTTACTTAATTTCTTTTTTATATATTTATTAACATGTAACAAGTGAATTTTTAAAAATTTTAATCTTCATTTAAAATAAAAATTATTCTTTTAATTGATTGAGATAGACATAAGGGTAATTTTATAAAAATAGTAGGGGCAGCATGTGTGTGTGTGTGTGTGTGCATGCCGCAAAGGTTAGTAATCTTTACTCTTTCATTTGGATAAAAATTATGCCATTAATAAGATAGCAATAAAACAATAATAAGCTTTTGAGTAATATTAATGAAGAAATAATAATTAAAAATATTTAAATTAACTCTACTCATTTTCTCTTATCTCCACAATAATTATACCTATTAATAGAAGTAAGTGGTGATGACAAATTAACTATAATACTTCTTATTATTTTATTTTTTTAAATTTATAATATGATTTAAAAATAATTGAATAAATTCATTATAATATAATTTTTTTAATTAAAAAAGTAAAGGTTACTAACCTTCATATATAAATGTAAAGGTTAGCAATCCCCTACTACACACATATATTTATGGGGGCAAATGAATAGATTCACCCTTTTAATTTTTTTTATTTATTAATCCTGCATCCAAGGTTTCATATAATTATTAGTATTTATTTAAAAATATGTAGGATTATTTTTACATTTGATATTTATTAAAGGCTTTGTTTCTTTCGTTACGTTCAGAGTTTGATCAAATATTTATAGATTCTTAAGTTACCAATGTTTAGTTTACAAAATCAAATATTCTTAGGAATCCAAATATTCCCAAGAATATAATTCTCGAGAATTTAATTATTAAAAATATGATACTCCTATTTTTAGATTGAAATATTCATAAAAATATGACATTATTATATTTTGGTTAATTTGAATATTTTTGAAAATATTTTTTGACTACTTAAAATGTTCTTACTAAAAATTGAATGGTTATTTGTAGTGTGTGGTGGCCAACAATTATCACTGCCAATAGATGTGATGACAGTAATAGTGGATAATGACCATCGATAGTAGATAATAGTTACTAATAATAGATGACGGCGGCTAGTAGTAGTCACTAGGAATATGATGGTGGTTGGTGGTGGTCACCAAAGGTGGGTGGTGGCTAGTCATCAACAATAGATAGTAGTCAATGATGGTCATTGATAATAGGTGATGACTAACAATGAGTGATGATCAATGATAGTAACTAATGATGAGTAGTGGTTATTAATAGTAAATAATGGTAACTAGTAATAGGTAGCAGTCAATGAAGGTCATTGGTGGTGGTTGGTGGGTGGTGATCAATAATAATCATAAAAAATAAGTAGTCATTGGTGGTAATTATTAACAATAAGTAGTGGTGAGCAATGGTTACTGACAATAAATGGTGATCGAAAATGGCAATTGAAAATAGGGGGTGGCTGGCAGTGGCTAGTAATGATCACCAATGATGAGTGACAATAGACAATGGTCCCTAATAATTTATGATAGTGGGTGGTGGTTGATTATGATAAGTGGTAAGGTGAATAACATAATTTTTTTAAATATCAATTGAACATTCTCAGGTCATTGAAATTTAGAATACCTATTTTCACCATGAGAATATTTTAAGGAAATATTGAGTTAAAAAAATTCCCACGAGAATATCTACATTCTTAGGAATATTTTTCTATAATTTGAATCAAATATAGGATTTTTATATTCCTTTTAAATATTTCTAAAAATGTAAAAAAGGTTTTATGAATCAAATAACATCATGTCACTCAAGTTGGTCACAATTTGAAATCTAAAGTGTGATGATTAACGTTATGATCTTGGTGGATAATTTTAAAAAAATTAATATTTCTAAAAATATAGGAAAGATTTCACAAATTAAATGACACCATCTTACTTAAGTTAGTCATGATTTGAGATCCGATGTGTGACAATTAACATTACGAGGTGGATAAGTTTTCAAAAACTAATTAATTTATTATTATACTTGTCAAACATCAAATGGGTGTTAGAATTTCTCCATCACCCCCCAAGGGGTTACCAATACCTTCCTTTCCAAAGTTATTAATTCCTCGAGCCCAATACAATCTTAAGTCCTAACCCATTATTTTAAAGAAGAAAACAATACTGATTTCTTAGATGCATATTCGTATTATTTATAGTATTTATTTTATTTGTTACAAATTATTAATCCTATATTTGTTTAAATTATTAGAGATAAGAAGACATAAATTCATTTTTTTAAAATTTAAAAGTAAAAGATTTGATGTCTTATTTTTTTCACTTAACAAAAAGGCTGAAGTGACAAAAAAAAAAGGTAGAAGAAAATATTGGCTATGACTTGTCGCTCAATCCAACTTGTTGTACAATCTAGTTGGTTTTAGCTCGTTTAAGAAGTAGGTCTTTATGGTGTGGGCTAGCCTGTGTTAGCTCATATTCCCCTACTATACATCACTAATTCATAACAAAAAGAATATTACTAATTAATTGTTATGTACTTGTTTGATATAATGATTAAGATTTTGATAATCAATTATAACTTTAGCTTCATTTATCTCCAATAAAAATATTTTCACAAAATATAATTATAAAATAAATAGTTTGATAAGAAAAATATTTATTTATTTAATATTAAATATAAAAAATTTAGAAAAAAAATTCTTTTTTTAAATATTTTACTTTTCTCTATTATTATGATTCTAAATATTATTTTTTTAAACTCAAAATACAAGTGACATGTCATTCATTTATCAATATACATGTAAATGGCATTTTCCTAAAAAAAAAATACTTTTTGATAAAACAAATATAGCTTTAAATAATTCCTTATATAAAAATGTATAGGACTTGAAAATAGGATTTAAAAATGAGTTTTGAATCTTTTATATCCACTAGAATTATATAAAATTTCCCTCATCCTATATTTAATAGTAATTCTTAATTTGTATTTGAAATTTAATCTTAGATCTCATTTTCAATGCATATGGTACTTTGTTTGTTATAACTCTTTCAAGAGATGTGAAATATTTCACTAATCAATTATAGAAAAATTCTTATTAAACTAAATATATTGAAAATAGTTTTAATTTAATCAAAATATTAGAAAGAGAATTGTTAAAATTTGTACTTGTTGAGTTTAACCCATATTATAATCGTTATTCATTTGTCATTATTTTCTATTATGAACTCTCTTTCTATTCAAATCAAATATTATATTAGAGTAGAATTGAAATTCTTTACTAAATAGATATTTTTGAGTTATAAATATTTGTATTAATTAATAATTTGATATATGATAGGGATTTAATGTGAGTATCGATGGAAATTATCTGAAAATTTTCATAGAGGATAGTAAATAAAAATTATAGGATTATGATTAAAAACATTTACATGTATTATATAATCATTTTATTATATAGACTTCTTTTTTCATTTGTAATTTTTTGCCCTCTAAAGTCTGGAATCTTTCCATATTAAATCTGTTTGCATGTTATTAAATTTCTTTAATTGATTTCATTATTTGATATTTAAATATTATTCGAGTGGGATAATTTTCTCAATAATATTAATCTTATTTTTTATCTCCATCATGCTTATTCCAGTAATAACAACAAAACTTCCTTTGCTCTCACATTTGGCAAAAATACCAAAATACAATTTTTTTATAAACTTTTTTTCGTTTTACCGTGATTTGGAAACATATTACCAAAGTACGTAGGACACCATTTTGATTAGTGTCCGCGGCACATGGAGGCGCCACACCGTCTGGTGCCTTTGGATTATGGTGAACTTGGAAAGCGCTAGATTGAATGGCGTTCCAAAGTTGAAGGCGCCATCCAACCTTGGAGGCGTCATTCAAGGTGGCGCCATTAGTTGAAAATTTTGGGAGGCGCCAAATGCAATGGTGCCTCCTGTCCTATTTAAACCCCCCTTCCTCTTCGTCGCCCTTCACTCTTTGCAGCCGTTCTCCACTTTTCGCAGCCGTTCGCAATTATTCCTGTTCGCACCATCTCTCATTTTCCCACTCATAAATCTTCATCCTTTTTTACTTCTGTGCATTTCATCCGGCAACATTTTCTTCTTTGAATTTCAGATCTGGTCTTCTTTCCTTGCTCTTTCTTCTTTTTACTGGTTAGTATTTTTATAATTTTTGTATTTATATTAAAATTTTTATTAGTTATTATAAGAATATATTTTACGATGGTAAATTTTTTTTTATTTTATGTTGATTATTATGATTTATGATGTGAAATTATGATCTAAGATTTAGGAAAAATTTATACAAATTTATATGATCTGTGATAGTTTGTAATTTTTATTAGTTAGTATTTTTATAATTTATGTATTTATATTATAATTTTTATTAGTTATTATAAGAATATATTTTACAGTGGTAGAAAAATTTTTATTTTATGTTGATTATTATGATTTATGATATGAAATTATGATCTAGGATTTAAGAAAAATTTGTACAAATTTATATGATTTGTGATAATTTGTGATTTTAAAAGAAGAACAAATGGGATAAAGAAAAGTGTCTTAGAATAAAATTTACGATTTAGGTAAAAATTATGTTTAGAAACTTTTTAAATATAAAATTTTTTAGGATATAGGATATAATAAAAATAAGATTATTTTTATTATATGTTGATTATTACGAGAATATATTGTCCTATTGATCAATTTTTTTATATTAATTTTGAAGTAATATATGTCAAAATAACTAAATTTCAATTGAGAAAATTTTGTAAAGACTTGATATCTTATGTATTATTTCTCTTTATTTTATATTTTTTATTGTACATTTTTCTTATTCTTTTTTATTAACTCATGGTATTTAAAGCATATACACTAATATTTTTTAGCAGTAAGATATATCAATTTTTTGATTATAGATGTATTCTATATAAATTATATAATTCATTTAATTAATTAATTTATTATACAATTAATTTTTTATTACTTTAGACTTTACATATTATTTATTTCTTATTTACTCTATTGTATTCTTTTTATATCTAATTGTATTGTTTATGGTTTCAAACATCAATATCATTAATTAACATAAATATAATAAGTTATATTTTTTTAGCTTATTATAATAATTTAAATAAATTAAAGCTTTAATATACATTTTATTAATAAAAATAATAAATTTTATATTATATTTTTAAAAAAAATACTTAGTAGTTAAAATAAATTTTAGCTTATTATAATGAGTTATATTTTTCAATTTTTTATTGATAATAATTTTTAAATATTATGTTTTGAGTTTAAAATACATCAACTAAGATTTCTCCAAGGGTTTACAGTTCGTGCATTATGTTTTCTTCATTTCATCTACTTTGTTTAATTTTTTCTTCTTTCTTTTTTCAATCATTCTATTAAAAGTTCAAATGAAATATATTGAATAATATAAATATAATGCAATTTATTTTATTTTTGACATAAAATTATTTTTAATAGTTAAATATATTATTTAATAAAATTAATTGATTATATATATCATTTTTAACACTTATTACTTTACCTTTCACATAGCATTTCTCTTTTTTTAATTTATTTTATTATAATTTTTTTATATTGACTCATATTATTTACGATTTAAATATTAGGATAATTACATAATATTGACATAATGTAACATATTTTATTTTTATCTTAAAATAATTTTCTTAATATAATGTTATGGGAAGCATTGATTGAATTAATTATTTATATATTCCAGTTTTAATAAAAGTATTTAAGAATAAAAATTAATTCTCTTTTAAAATTTATTAATATTTTCTGGATATAAAATTTTAAGCACTATATTTAAAATTAAATACACATTAATAAAATTTTATCTATATTATTATTTTTGTTCCTTTTATATATTATCTTGTAAAATATATTTAATTTATCGTGATTTTTGTATAATTTTTTTAATAATACAATAATATCTAACAATTTTTACTTAGAGATTAAAGTTATTAAAATATCTAACAAAATTTTCTTTCATAAAAAGGCTCTTTTACGTTTACTTTTTCTAATACTTACCGGTTAGTATTTTTATAAATTTTGTACTTATATTATAATTTTTATCAGTCATCATGAAAATACCTTTTATAGTGGTAGAAAAATTTTTTTAGAATATTATGATATAAATAATATGAGTATTTTTATTTTATATTGATTATTATGATTTATGATATGAAATTATGATTTAAGATGTGAAATTATGATTTATGAAAAATTTGTAGCAATTTATATATACTATGATAGGTTGTACTGTTAAAAGAAGAACACGAGATAAAGAAATGTGTCCTAAAATAGATTTTGACGACCTAGGTGGAAGTTATATTTAGAGAATTTTTTCATGTGAAATTTTAATATATCAAAGAGAAGTAATAAAAATAAAATTTTAGGATATGTGGATGTAACCAGAAGCTTTAAAAGATAGGATATTATTATTAAAAATATGAATATTTTTCTATTTAAATAGTAGATATTATAAATGCAAGAATAATAAATGTAGTAGAAAAATTATACTATACATATGTTTATTCAGAAAGTATTGAAATATATAAGGAGGTACTGTAATATAAGTATTAGACGAAGTCAGTGTATGTAAAAAAAATTTATGATTGTAATCATAAAAATATACAAACAATAATGTGTACATATTTTTTGTAGCTATTTAGTAATAGGTGTGAAGGGAGAAAATTATCATGAAAATAATAAATGTAGTGTATTAAAAAAGTTAATCAATTTAATAAGTATAATTTGTGCCGAATAAACAAAAAAATGACAATTGAAAAAGATAAATTAAAATATAGATAAGATTATATAGCTAAACATTATAATAGTTTTAAAAAGAAGTAACATTCATTTGGCCGGAAAAAAATTATCATATTATATGATACGTTTGTTATATATGAAAAATTATTATGCAATCATATTTAAAAATTAATTTTTTTTTCAATTGTGTGCAAGTAAGTGAAAATTGAAATTATTGTTTCAAATATAAATTTATTTTTTTATAATAATTTATTTATATTACATCATAAATTATGCAAAAAAAGAAGAATTAGAATTAAATTATTTATATCACGCTTGCAAATGAATATTAAAAATTTATGTAGTATGAAAATTACGAATGAGTGTAAAAATAGCAATATATTGATTGGAAAAAAATGTCGGCCTGTAAAGGTATCATTTGGCTTGTGCAGGTAAATTATTACGTACTATTAAATATATACCTTACAAAAATAGTAATACATATCATTCATTTTTACTTGTAATATTAAATACTAGTTTATTCGTTTATAAATACAAAGATTGTATATGATAATATATGTCAGTTGTGAGGGTGCAGTGAATGTTTTGCAGTTGAAAGTAACAAGATGAAGAAAAGTTTAATTACTTTTATATATTCAAATGGTACGATGATTGAGGGATCAATAGGGATAATGTACGATAAACCTCCCCCAAAAGCATTGAAATTGAGAGGATGCAGCACTATGGATGTTTTGCAAGAGAAAATTCATGCTCGGCTGAAGCTTCCCCAAGATCAAGCTGTTGGGAGAATTATTTATAGGTTTTCACAGCATCAAACAGAGGCTCAATATATGACATACGAATTGGACGACGATGAAGACTTGGCATGTGCCATAGCAAGCTACAAACAAAATCTGACGATGACAGCAATGGAATTGTACGTGGAGGTGATCACATCTGAACTACACATTATCAATCTTGATTCACAAGAAAGAGTCCAATAATTAGACCATACGTAGATCTAACAGCTCATGTGAGTACTAGTTGTTTGATGGTGCGGGAAGGCTTTCCTTACATGGGTGGAATTGAGTTCCACATTTCTAATAGTTATACTCCTGTATTGGACTCATATGTTGCAGGTGTTTTCTCGAGATATGTATCACATACCATGATTGGTTCAACAAGTGCCTTACCGGTCGTAGAGGAAGAATCCACTAATCCTATAATCATGGATGCCCACATTGAGTTTGGTTTTGAAGACGATGAGGTGTCTTGCAGTAGCGGTGATGATCGTGACACTAATAATAAAGAACATACAACTACACATGATGACGGTGTTGCAGCTCGATGTGTGAGGAGTGACAATGCTGCATAGACATCATGTGGTTTCCCTTAAGCTGTTGTCTTCTCTTACATTGATTGGGATGCCATAAGGAATGCTAATGAATTTTCGAAAATAATGAAACCAAGCTATGACTACGACATGGAGGACTTACAGATTGGACAATAGTTTGATTGCAATGAGGTATTGATTGCTGCAACCAAGCATTACCACATCAGAAGGCACCATAATTATTACATGGAGGAATCAGATACTAGAAGATTGAGTGTGAAGTGTAATAATTATGGGGATGAATGCAAATTCCGCCTTAGAGCGACCAATCTGAAGAATTCTAACACTTGGACAATAACTAGATTTTCAAGGCTTCACACATGTGTTAATGCTAGTTTAACACAAGATCATAAGTCTCTTGACTCCGAGTATATTAGTTCCTTGATACTAGAGATGATTAAAGTGAAGCAAGATGTTCCAATCTCGCTTATTCAAGAGAGGGTGGAAGGCATGTATGGGTATAAGATTTCGTATAGAAAAGCATGGAAGGCAAAACAGAAGGTAATTGTTAAGGTGTATGGAGATTGGGATAAATCATATGAAGTGCTCCCCAAATGGTTGGATATTTTAGGCTATTGTGACCAAGCTCTATTCAAGTTGGAGTCAAAAGAATTCATTACAATTTACAACCGTGTTGATCCACAAAAATATATTTTCAACCGAGTTTTCTGGGCTTTTAAGCCAAGTATTGCCGCATTTCCTTACTGCAAAACAAGTTGATAGAACGTTTATGTATGGTAAGTACAGAGGTGTGCTACTGATTGCTATGACCTAGGACAGTAACAAATGTCCCGTACCTCTTGCTTTTGCCATTGTTGAAAAGGAGAACTATGAAAATTAGAGTTAATTTTTGGCATTATTATGGGTAAATGTTATGAACCAGCAAGGAATATGCTTGATATCAGATCGACACCGAGTTATAAAAGATGTTGTAGCCAACAAAGGTCTAGGATGGCAGCTTTCTCATACTTTTCATTGGTACTGTATCAGACATATTGCCAGCAACGTTCGTAAGAAATATAGGGATGACAATGTCAAGAAAGTTGTTCTTAAGATTAGTACACCTTATAGTATAACTTTTTTGTTGAACCTTTCATCTGTAAATTTATCTATCTGATAGTTCAACCCGATTAAACTATTTGTCTCCTTGTGTTCAGCCTATGAGCCAAATCGAGAAAAGGTCATGGAGAGATTGGACAACTTAAGCAAAGTTAATGAGGAGATCCATAAGAAGTTGATCGCTATTTCGATGGAGAAGTGGACGCTTACTTATGATGAAGGAATAAAATATGGTCATATGACGATTAATATAGTAGAGTGCATTAATGGCCTCTTCAAAGGATTAAGGAAGCTACCAATCACAGGCCTTGTTCAACTAACATACTACAAATGTGTCAAGTACTTTGTGGAAAGGGCAAAAGAAGCACATGCTGAACTACAACAAGGTCACATATACGCAAGCAGATTCAGACAGGAGCTTGTGACTATCCAGTCACGTGTTTCTTCTTACCACGTTCGTACGTATAATAGACAAGGAACTAGGTTTGAAGTGGTGGAGGGCCTTGATATGGCTAGGGGATCATGTGGAAAGGTCCTTCAAGTGTTATTAGATAAAGGCCAATGTGAATGTGGACAATTCCAATCATATAGGTATCCTTGCGCTCATATTATTGCTGCTTGTACCTTAGTCAACATATCGTGGGAATCATATGTCGATCCTGTATATAGACTTGACACCCTACTTAATTGCTACAAATTTGAGTGATGGCCGATCGAGGAGTGGTCGCAATGGAATAACCTACCACCATTTCTTGTCCTAGTTCCAAATTATGGAAGATTGCGTGAAAAAGAACGATCGAAGTCGACATGGATCAGGAATGAGATGGATTGGTCTCAAGAGAGTGGTGTCAGGAAAAAATACGGTCTTTGTAAGATGGAAGGTCATAATCGTAGGCGCTGCCCATTTCTCCATGGAGATGAAAGCCCTTCTTCACGTTAATTTTGATTTTTACTTTTACAAATATGTTACGAAGTATGTTAACTAATGTCATAAGTGTAATGGTCGGATGATGTGATTTGTTTGATTGTTGTAAAATTGCATGCCATTATAGATATATATGTGACCCCATTACTAGTAATGTTAACAAATTACTT
Organism: Sindora glabra; assembly: GCA_020226215.1. Classification (NCBI taxonomy): domain Eukaryota; kingdom Viridiplantae; phylum Streptophyta; class Magnoliopsida; order Fabales; family Fabaceae; genus Sindora; species Sindora glabra. The sequence goes on from CM035230.1 coordinate 74,892,345, forward strand.
CAATCGTCCAAGTGCTATAAATTCTTGTGTGGATCTTTGTAGTTAAATTGCACACATATGTTATATTAGTGTGTGTTTAAATTACAGCCTAATGCAATTCAGTTAGTGGCAGATGGCATCTACTTCCCGACACGTCGATCTTGGACCACGGGATCCTTTACTTCTAACGGCTCAAGATTCACACATATCCCAGTTGATTTGGGCAGGCCATGTATGCAAATAGTTAGATCTTAAACTTAGTTATACTTTTCCATATTATTAGACGCAATAATTATTAATCTTTTTTTTTAGCCTGATCGTGTGCTGAGGATTCGACAGGCTCATCACGACCATCACTAGTACCCGTCGGAGTTAATTGTTCCCTTGTTACAAGAGGCAGGTTTTTATGGCCTAGAGATGTGCGAGTTTGTTCCGATTGACCATTAGTTGATTAGTGCTTTTATAGAGCGGTGGAGGCCGAAGACACACACTTTTCACATGCCGCAGGAGGAGACCACTATTACATTGCAAGATGTTGCTTTTCAGCTCGGCCTACCCATTGACGGTCGAGCAGTGACGGGCTCCACCGTGTGGGGATGGGGAGCCCTGATAGAGGAGTACCTGGGATTGCAGTTACCGGTGGATAAGAATGTCATCAGAGGGGGGTGATTGAGGATGAGTTAGTTGGAGAGGCATTTCACTTATCTTCCAGATGATGCGGATGAGGTGACAGTGCAGAGATTCACCCGGGCCTACATTTTGCGTCTCATTGGTGGGACGTTATTTCCCGACCACTCTGGCACGTATGTCCACCTCATGCACTTACCCTTACTCGAAGACTTCCATAAGGCTGGGACGTATAGTTGGGATCTGCCTGCCTGACCTATTTGTACAGAAAGCTCTGTAAGGCCACTACTCCAAATGATAGGGAGATAGGAGGGTGTTGCCTACTACTACAGCTTTAGGCATGGGATAGATTTCCCACTATTGCCCCCGCGATTACTGTTTCAGACATACCAGAGGGGGATGCAGGGATTGGCCCCCTAGCCCGCAGGTTAGAAAAATTTTCAATTTACACTTATAATTTAGTTGACTTCCAAGTTGTTTAACTTAGTTACTGTACTTGATAGGTGGCACTATCAAAAGACGTTCCAGGATAGTCCGGCACACAGCCTACCCTATTATAGATATGTGCTGGATCGTCTTCGGCTTGACCAGGTATGAAGGGGATAATGTATATTTTTATTTCATTCCTTTGTCCATTTCATTGTTGCATTTAAATGACAACATAAATGTGTAATTTCAGATCACCTGAATCCTGTACACTAAGGTGGTCACAGCATCACTTATTTAGTATTGTTTTGACTGAGAGTGACATGTGGACAGTCAGTGGTGCCACTCATACACTTTCAGATTGTCGAGTGGCACCAGCCAGATAGGATTTTGCAGCAGTTTAGACTACGCCATCCTATTCTTGAGCCACCAAAGCAGGTGGCAGAGGTCCATTGCCTTCATTTGTCCTGGTCGGCATAATAAGGAGTGGTACATCCGGCATCAGTCGTACATTGCACGATGGGATATCCAGCGAGACTTGTGTGCTATCGCCAAGCCGACCACATGACTAGTCCTAGGCCCACGATTCGAGTACATGACATAGGTACAGACGGATTACTAGGTGATTTATTACACCCGTTGGGGGAGCACTAAACCTTGTGGTAATACTGCGTGGTAGTTATCTGTGTTTGATTTTCTTCCTGTGCATTAGTATTGTAACTAACTTTAATGTCAAAAATTTGCATAGATAGATGAGGTGTCCACACTACACGACTTCACTACACCTGAGGGGCAGTCTAGGTTCACCTTCGATGCGCTTTAGATCAGCGACAGACTTTATCCTTCATGCCTATTCAAGAGGTTGATCATGTGATTATTGACTCACATGTGGAGCCAGCTCCTCATGCCCTATCATATCCCTGACCCTACGGAGGGTGACCAGGATCAGCCTCGTACTCGTTGATGTCGTCGCACTGGTCCATGACCTATGTCGCAGGCTGATGTTCTGTCCACTTTGATAGTGCAACAGACTCCATCATCGACTGCCCAGGACACCATGATGTTGATGCCAGATATGACTGCCTCATCTCATATGTACCTTACTGCACCAGATGATCCTTCATCCTCTACCATGTTCCCGGCTGCACTATATACTCCGTCATCATTCTAGATGTACCAGTTTACTTCTGGTGTTCCATCCTCATTTCAGGCATTTTCACATATACCAGGAGTTTCATCTTCATTCCATGTCTTTTCTTCCGGTGAAGCTAGTCCATCACAGCCATATCGTCCCGCATTTGACCTACATACTCAGGGTCAGGGATCAGCACTTGGTGGCATGATGACAGATGACTCAGTACTTGTTAATAGAGGTAGAGGTAGAGACAGAGGTAGAGCGGGAGCCAGAGACAGAGGCAGAGCGGGAGCTGGAAGTAGAGGAGCCATACACACCAGAGATATGACTCCCAAGCCTGCGCAAAGGGTTAGTAGATATGGCCGCCATATTACCGATCCTAGATGTGGGACTGGACATCACTTACGTAGACATTAGCTTTCTTTTTCATGTTTATTGTATATTTATACACATCTATCTTATTACTTTATTGCCAAACATCAAAATTTAGGATAGTTTTGATTATTACGACATCTTTATCTTCTTGCGTAGGTACTTATATCAATTTTAATTACCAAATCTTCTCATAAATATACAATCAATTGAATTATCATATAACGCATCAAATATATGCAATTTTTTCTAATAACAACCTTCTAACTAGAATTTTATTCTCTCCTCTTATATTTTATTTTCATAACTTTAATTATTATAAATTATTAACTAACATAAATTAATTACAATTTTTTTACAACAATGTGTGTTTATTTTTTTCTAATGATAAGAATTATTCCATGTTCCATATCTCATTACCAAAATATTTTATTATTGTGACGAAATAAAAAGAAATTAATTCATGTTAAAATTTTAATTTCATTACAAAATGAAAAGATTATTGTAACAAAATAACCACATTTCTTTTTATTTTTAATTATCTTCAACTTCGTTATTTCATATTTATTTTGTTACAAAATAAAAAAAATATTATTGAAATAAATACAAAGTAGCAAGAATATTATTGGAATAAATACAAAATAAAAGGAAATATATTTATTTCATTTTATTTCTTTTCATTTTCAATAGTCTTCAACTTCAGTAAATAAAGGAATATTATTGAATAATTCAATAAATTTGCTTATGTGTAATAAAGTCTTAAATAATTACTTGTAATATTATAATTCCGTACGGTGGAAGTGTATAATTCTGAAAAATGATAAATATTAAGTGTCATTGGATCAAAATTTGAGAGACATTAATATAAATTACATAATTTTTCTTTATTGATCCTATCTTTTATTTTAATAATATTCAATCATTTACTAAATATTTATTATTTTTATTAAATATATTATTATCATTAACTACTTTCTTATTTGATTCCTATAATAAATTCTTATATTAAATATCAAAGTAGAATAAAATATTATTTTATGATATCAAATATAATTATAAAATAAGTAATTTATTTTTAAAAAAATATTTTGAGTCACAATCACATATTATTTATTTTTAAAATTTTCATTTTGAAATGACAGCGTAAGGGCGCCATTCAATTTGGCACCCTCAAAGGAGTCCGGAGGCGCCATTTGGACTGGCGCCTCCTACCCGAGGTCGCCTTCCAGTTTGATGCCTCCGCCCTACGTGCGTATTTTGATAATATGTTTTGAAAGAACGGTAAAATAAAAATAAGTTTACGAGAAAATAGTAAATTGATACTTTTGCCCTCACTTTTTTCATTTGTTTAACAACTTAACATATAATTATTTTCTATAATCATCCAAATAATAATAAGTTATGTTTAGTAAAATATCAAAAGATGTTATTAAATATAAAATAAGTTTTAGTATAATTAATTATTTTAAAATTAATTATTCCATTGTGCCAAATAAATTTTATTTCAATAATAATGATAATTATATAACAATAATAGATGAATGAATGCGTGTATGACTTGGAAACCTTGGGAAGGACCCAAGTGAGGGAGAAGTTAACTGAGACTATCAGGTGCTTTCTATGTTATCCCCATGGGTTCCAAACCCATAGGTATGTGGCAAAATGCAAGCCATTAGATGAGTGAGGTCATTGACTTGGTCAACTCATCTAATGACTTAAATTTAACCACATCCCCATAGATTTGGAACCCATGGAATAACATACAATTCCCCGTACTATCATGATTAGTGAGAAAAGAATAGAAAACAGGGACACGCACTCGCACAAAATGTCATTGCCACGTCCAAGGACCTCAATTTCAAAGTTCGATTTTGATTTTGATTTTGATTTTGTTGGAAATCTGATTTGCTGCGGTCTGTTTTGACCCCCAAATTAATCGAAACGAGACAAGTTTAAGGAGCTCACAGAACATTATATAATTGCCCATCATTTCATATTGATTTTGTCATGATTGGTGATGGTATGTAACACTTCTGTCAACCGACCCTGGGGGCGGCATAATAATAGCGATTCATATCTAATTGTTACTTGCTAAGAAAATTTCTTATTTATTAAAAAAAGCAGATAAATATAATTATAAAATTATTTAAGTAATTTCAACTAAAATGTTTTGGGGATCAATACTCTTATAAGTCTCCCTAAATGTTTTTTTTTTAAACTCTTTTATGGTAAGAAAATTCATTTAATCCCAAAAGAAATAAGGTAAACCTAGCATTAGGGCTGAAGCTAGAAAATTTGTGTTGGAGGACAAAACAAACATGTGAAATATTAGTTAAATAAATATACTTTAACATTTAACTGAAAGAATAAGTGTGCCGATATTAATATGTTTCGTTGTAATTTTTATGAACAAGTTTCATATTCTTGGGATAACTTTTTCACTACAAAAAGTTGTAATTTTACATTAAAAAATTATAAAGCTTAACAAATTTTCAAAGGAATTAAATCCAATCAATTGATAGTATAAATCAATTTTATACAATTAATGATTCTATGTATTGGCATATCAATAAAAATTGAGGGAAATTACATGTAACTAGTACTATTCCTAATGTGTGTTTCACCCCTTATATTATTAAAATGTGCTATTTGCTATTTTGCACTTATCTAATTGTGCATATAACCTTCTTTTATTAATTTTTCATTTGATATTTTAACAAAATCAATATATAATTCTCACGTGATTTGATTTCCTTCTAATATTGTTATACTTAGAAAAGTCCTTTAATATTCTTTCTTTAATTTATTCACTATTTTAATTGTCATTCTAAAACTTAACTTTTATTGAAGCACATTTTTTTAATTCTAATGATTATGTTTGGAATTAACAAAAGGGAATTTCATTGTAAATTTCTCATCCTTGAATGATGTGATTAAACCTTTTTTGTTTCTAATGTAATGATTTGTTTATTTTTTCACCATGAATTTATCTTGACAATTACAAGAGATGCAAATCAGTTGTGGGAGAATATGTGTCTATTTATTTTCTATTTTTAAAAATAGTTTTTTATTTTTAAAAATAGAAGAACTTGTTTGGTAACTTATTTTTTAAATTTATTTTTTAAAATTATTCTCTAAATGTGTAAATTAAAAAAAGAAAAGTAAAAATAACTTTTAATTATTTTTTGATTTTATTTTCTTATTCTATATGTTAGTTTTATAATTAAATAAAATATTTTCTTATTTATAATACCAACCACCTTTTATTCTTTGTTCTCATTTAATTCAAAAATAGCTTTTGAAAATAGGAAAATAATTTTTAAAAATAATTTTTTAGAATAATTTTTAAAAATACAAAAACAAAAATATAAACATACTCTATATTTCTATTTTTTATGCATAAAATTGAGTCAAGATAGGAGGAACTCATTTATGGTAATGAAGCAAAATAGACTATATCCTCTGTTAGGGAGAAATCAAATACATGCTATTCATATATGATATTGTTGAAGTAATTTGATGTATAACATTAACAGATTGTTTTCATAGGATATTTTGTGAGATAGTAATTTTTTTTTTTTGCTCCTAGTTACTAACAATGATTGGATAATAATTTGACCATTAAAATTTAATTGATGAAACAATTATTAATCTTAGAGGTAGATAAGGAAAAATTTTTATTTAAATTAAAAATGTTTCAAATGAAACAAATCAAGTAGCACTTATTTTATTTAGGGAGGAGTGACTGAGTCAGAATAAAACTTATAATTATTTAGTTAGTTTATAAGCCATAATTTTTATTTTTCAATATTATAATGGAGAGAAAAAAAGTTCTGAAACTTTTCTAAAATTATCATCAATTTCTTTTAATATTAGAAAGAAACTAAATCACATGAAAATTATATGTTGATTTTATTTGGATATTTAATGGAGAATTAATGTGGGAGGGTTGTGTGCACTATTAAGGAAGTATAGGAGGCTAAGTAATAGATTTTAATACTATAACACATAAATTACATATTAAGAAAGGTACATGAGGGTTCTATATAATTTATCTTAAAAACTATTAAAACATCCTTATTATTAGTAAAAGTAATTAGTTTTTTAATGATGTGTCATTTTTTTATTAATTAATGGTATAAAAGTAATACGCTAACAATACATCAGATTTAAATTATTTTCAAAATTTACAAATTTTTGCATACTTATTATATAAGAAGTTCATACGAAATCACAATTTTTTATGAAGTAATGGTAAATTCTGTGAGTTGTAAGTTTTAAAAAAATAGTTAGCAGAGTATTAGATTCATTTGTCAAAGCAAAAGAAAACGTTTTTAATATTTATTACGGTATAATCACTTTCAATTAGTTTAATCTTAATTAGTGAATCACATTTACAAATTTATATAAGAATTGCAAGTTTTTAAGTATAATATAATATAATTATTGTTGCTCCAATTGATTGAAATTACTTTTGAACTACGTTGTGTGGTTATAAATATTAGAACAATCTAATGTAATTTAATGTGAAAACATAGTTAAAAGGATTAAAAGAAGAGGATAATTACTTATATAAGCATGAGGATAAAGAGAAAAGGAGAAATATTTATGTAAACATTATTTATATATGGCATGCAATAGAGAGATAGACACATTAATACACCTATAAATGTGATAATATATATATTTCATATATATAATACATTTTATGTCTTTTTTATCATGTCACACAATACTATTAATCTAATATTCTACCAACTTTAAGAGAAAAAAAATTAATACGAAGTCTTAGTTGGGACGTTAATATAATAATTTAGTGAATAAATTTCGTAATACATATATAATAAATTTCGTAATACAACTTTAAGAAAATGTTTGTAACTCGAGGGTTTAGGATTCAGTGGCTTTAGTACTTCGATATTAAAAAAAATGTAAAAAAATTGTGTTTTGCATTGTTCACCTTAAATTTTAAGATTTTTTTTTTGATAACTTAAAATTTAAGTTTATTGTAAGATATATATATATATATATATATGTTATCGTATAAATGATTTTCATCATGTATGCGATGTCAGCACAAAGGTATTGAGATCAAGGCGAAGACATCCCCACATGACACAACCAAAGATAGCTTCTGAGGAGAGCTAACTCTTGTTCTTCTGCTATATATTTGGATATCTTCCTTTTAAGATTGCCCGAGAAACTAGAGAAATAGAAAACATGGGAGACAAGGATCATAAATGGGAAGGTAAAACGTCAGCGGAGCTAAGAAAGGCGAGTGTAGAACAAGTTGTGAAATAATTTTGCAAACTAACATATTTTAATATATAGTTAAATTAAATAATAATTTAATATTATTAATATAATAATAATACCTAGACTATATATATTATAATATATTTATAAAGTGTGTGTATATACCCTAATTTTAAGTTAATTGTGATGGATCAATTAATCCTAATTAGGTTATAATTAAGGTTTGGATCCATACCCACATCCTTATAAGGTGAACTGCAGTCTCCCATCAAATTACAGTTTTATTATTCCCACAATTCTCTTTGACACTCACTTGAGGATGAGTGGACAGTGATCCAGCCAATCGATATCATCCTTCGTCTTTCATAAATTTCTTGATCTGATCTCATGGATGCAACAGGAGGGTCAGGTAATTCAAAAACCTTTTTTTTATTTGTTCAATTATTGTACTCTTCTTTATGAATTTATGGTTGTATGAATATTGAAATATTTTATAGATCTTAAAATTCTAACAATTGGTATCAGAGTCATAGAATCCATATTGATGAGTCAAACTGTACAAATTATATTTTGATATTTTATTTTACTTAGTATGAATTCCTTGTATGCTTTAGCCATAATAAATCAGAAAGAATTATAGCGATATTATTTTTAAATTTATTGTCTCTTATTTTTTTTAACCAGAATGTTTTTGATTTCATTTGAGGTTAAATTTTGATAATAATTTTCGAATTTGTTTTGGAGATATGAAGACTTGTTAAACTTCTGGAAAATTGTTGAATGTTTTGCATGGATTCTGAAAAACTAAAATTACAGAAATATTAGAAACACATTGATGAATAAAAACCCTCAAATTGATTTGTGATAATAAGCTTTAAATAGATGCTGATGTTGAATAAAGAAAAAAAATATAATAGTTTATAGTCGAAATTAAATGCATGATATATGCATAATTTTTTGGAATTAATTGATGCATAATGTTATAAATTAAATTAGAATTAAAACCCATTGATTTTAGCATTAAAAATTGAAGAATCGAGTGCGGTTAAATTGTAGTTTTTCCCGAATCTGAAAATTTTTTCAAACCCAAAACCAGTGTCGGGTGAAGAAGAAGAAGCGATAGTGCGTGTGGGTTGAAGCCAAATTGCGGCCATGGCGCGTGTACTACACACACCATATCTGTGTGTCCAGCGCGTGCAGTGCACATGACTGGTGTGTACAATGTCTGCGCCACCTTCCAAAGATAATTTTGCAAAAATAAAAATATGGTTGTGCTCCATGCTCCGAGACTGATTTTTTGATAATTTTTTCATAATATTTTGGAAATAAAATATTTTTCATCAATTTTTGTTCTATTTTTTTGGTATTAATTTAATTAAATTTCAGCCTAAAATTTTTACTGTGTAATCTTTGTATAATTGTATACTTTGTAAAATTTTTCTCGATGATTTATATACTGTATAATTTTTTTTATTTTTTATCATTAATATTCAATTGATTATTTAATTTATATTAAAATTATAATTGCTTATGTTAAGCCTTTAAATTTTGTATAATTGAACTCACCTATCGTGGGTTAATTACATAAAATTTCTTATAATATTTTATTAAAAGTATATATTATGTTGATTAATTACTGTTATGATAATTAAATTTTGAAATAATAAAACTTAGGAGAGTACTATATTAATGGTAATTATACCTTATCGGTATAATTCTATAGTTAGTAGGTGATAACATGAGTGTTAGAATTATATGTTAATTTTATGAAATTATTAAATATTCTATCAGTGTTAAATTTTATGAATTTAATATGTAGTTTTTGTATTATGTTATGATACTTATACCTTATTGATACTAAGTATTATAGCATTATACTGTAAATAGTTGCATAATTATGAGTAAAATTTAAGCATGATTATTGTTCAAACATGCTATATTGTTAATTTATGATTAATTTCATAAATTTTAATAATTTTCCTCAGCTTTTATTCCTATGCAACTAACCTTTGTGAAAACTCTAAATTGGACCAATCATGAGGATTAGGTGAAAATTTTAAAACTGTATCAGGTAGTCTCCAATCTTAATTTGGCCTTGTGTGAAGAGCAACCAGAAATTAATAAGGAGTCAACTCCTGCTCAAAGAGCACAACATGAAAAATGGACTCATTCCAATAGAGTCTATCTAATGGTAATAAAGTATACTATGGATAAAACTATAAGGCAGAGCGTTCCTGATATTTAGAAGGCAAAAGTATTCCTGGATTTAGTGGTAGAAAAATATGTCAAGTTTAATAAAGTTGAAAAAGGACATTATCTGTCTTTATTGAAAAAGACTGTGTATGATGGAGTAAGTGGTGTTCGGGAGCATATAATAAAATTGATGCATTATTATAGCCGATTGAAGAGTATGAGTGTCGATCTGGGAGATAGTTACTTAATTTGACAAGCTTTGGAGTCGCTTCCTCCTCAATTTGATGTACTAAAAACATCATACAATACTTAGAAAGAAGAATGGACCATTAATGAAATGATTTCTATAATGACTAAAGTAGAAGAGGATATAAAGAAAATAAAGATGCAAGTGGTGAATTTTATCTCTCATGGTTCGAGTTTTGAATAAGCAAAAAGGCCCTTCTAGAAGGACAATAAGAGGAAATCTAATTATGAAAGGAAGAAGAATGATATGAAGGAACAACAACATAAGCCTAAGAAAGGCTTGTTTAAAGGAAACTGTAAATCCTACAAAAAGTATGGGCACAAAAAGGCAAACTGCTTCAAATTCAAGAAATGGCTTGAAAAGAAGACGAAAGATAATCTTCTGGGTCTAGTTTATTTTAAATCTAATAGTATTGAAGTTCCTTCTAACACTTGGTGGCCGGATATTGGTGCCACTATCCATGTCACTAATTGCTTGCAGGTGCTAAGAAATCTAAGGAGGTCAAGTGAGGGTGAAACAGCTTTGAAACTAGAAAATGGAGATAAAGTACAAGTTGAATACATAAGAATTATTTCTTTATATCTGTCCACAAGTCATGTTTTAGAATTGAAAAATATTATTTTTGTACTTTCTATGAGAAGGAATTTAATTTCTATAACATGTTTAGACTAATATGGATATTCATGTTCATTTGGAAATAATAATTTTAAGTTATATTATGACTTCTATGTTGTTGGAATTGTACTTTAAATAGTGATTTATATAAAATTGATTTGGACAATACTTTTAAAAATTCCATCAACACAATTATTATAAATAAAAAGCTAAGATTAAATGAAACATCTTCAATACTTTGACATAGAAGATTAAGTCATATTTCCAAGGAAAGAATGAAACAATTAATAAAAGATGGAGTTTTACCTAAACTTGACTTCTCAAATTTCAGCATTTATGTGGATTGTATCAAAAGAAAACTAACATTTGGAGCTAGAAAAGGGAAGAGGACCAGGAAAGAAAGTATTCTAGAATTAATCTATACTAATGTGTATGGGCCTATCTTACCCAATGCAATAGGAGGCTTCAAGTATTTTATCACCTTCATTAATGACTATTCAAGATTTAAATGGGTGGAGCTTTTTTTTAAAAAGTCTAGAACATTAGAAGCTTTCAAAAGGTTCAAGGTTGCAATTGAACTAAAATTGGGAAAGCAAATCAAATATGTACATTTAGACAGAGGTGGTGAATTTTATGATAGATATGATGAAACTGAAAGAAATCTTAGTCCTTTTATAAGATATTTACAAGAGTATGAAATAGAAGCTAGTTACACTATGCTTGGCACACCAAAGCAAAATGAAATTATAGAGTGAAGGAACAAAACACTCATGGAGATGGTACGATGTATGCTGACTCATTCTACTTTACCAGAATTTTTATGGGATGATGCTCTAAGAACTGTTGCGTATATGTTGAATCAAGTTCCGAGCAAATCTGTGGCAAAGACTCCATGTGAGCTGATGTTTGGTAAGAAGCCTAACTTGAAACATTTTCATGTTTGGGGTTGCAAAGCTAAAATTATACCGTATAACCCACATACTAAGAAACTTGAAGCAAGAACAATTAGTGGATATTTCATTAGGTACTGCATTGGTTCAAAAGGAATTAGTTTTATTGCCCATCTCATTCATCAAGAGTTATTGAGTCAGATTGTGCTGTCTACTTTGAGGATGAATTGAATAGTGAGAGAAAGTCACCTCAGATCTCTGTAGGAGAAGAATAAAGCAATGTCTACCAAACGGCTGATAAACAAAGTGTTGTTCCTCTAATAGTGCCTTTCATTGAACTATCTCATATAAAGCTGCAAATTGATCTTGATCAACTTGTGATTAAACTAATCCAACTGGTGAATGAACCAAATAATATAATTGAGGAAGTTCCCCTAAGAAAATCATAAAGAACTCATTATGAGGAAATTACAAATGATTATGTAGTTTATTTGCAAGAACATGAGTTTGATGTGAATGATGATTCTAATCCAATTAGCTTCTAAGAAGCTATTTAAAGTTCTAACATGCCATGGAGGATGAAATAAATTCAATGCATAAGAATAATGTATAGGATTTGGTGGAATTACTTGCAAGATGTAAACCAGTTGGGTGCAAATGGATTTTTAAGACCAAAGGAACTACTAAAGGTGAGATTTAAAGATAGAAGGCTAGATTAGTAGCTAAAGGTTACACGTAGAAGGAAGGAATTGATTATAAGGAGACTTTCTCACTAGTCTCAACCAAAAACTCATTTCGAGTTATAATGGCTTTGGTGGCTCATTTTGATCTCAAGCTACATCAGATGGATGTAAAGACTACCTTCTTTAATGGTGACCTATCAGAGACAGTTTATATGAAACAACTAGATGATTTGCAAGAGAATGTAAAAGAGCACTTGGTGTGTAAGTTGAATAAGTCTATATATAGCCTGAAACAAGCATCAAGGCATGGTATCTCAAATTTCATGAGATTGTGTCCTCTTTTGGATTTAAGGAGAATGCAGTGAATCAATGCATCTATTATATAATAAGTGCAAGCAATTTTATGATCCTTGTATTATATATTGATTACATTCTCCTTATGAGTAATGATGTGAATCTTTTAAACGAGACAAAAAAAGCACTGTCATGAAATTTTGATATGAAGGATCTTGGAAATGCGTCTTTTATGCTTAACATAGAGATCTATCATGACATGTCCTGGGGTTTGCTTGTTTTGTCTCAAAAGTCATAGATAGATAAAATGCTTAAAAGATTTATTATGGCTTCATGCTTACATAGTGCTACGCCTGTTCAAAAGGGTGAAGTGTTTTCCAAAACCCAATATCCTTAAAATGATGATAAGAAATCTAGAATAAGTATGGTCCCATATGCTTTCGCTGTTGGTAGCCTGATGTATGCCTATGTATGTACATGCCCAGATATTGCTTTTGCAATTAGTGTGCTTAGGAGATACCTAAGTAATCTTGGTCAAAGACACTGGATAATGACCAAGAAAGTCATAAGATACCTATAGGGTACAAAGAATTATATGTTGACTTATAAAAGGTCCAGTGATATGATTTGTACAGGCTATTCAGACTTTGACTTTGTAGGCTGTCCAAATGATAAGAAATCAATATTTGGATATATCTTTATGCTTGTAGGAGGAGCTGTATTGTGGAAAAGTATCAAACAATCTTTAACAGCAACCTCCACTATGGTAGCAGAGTATGTCGCTTGCTATGAAACTATTCAAGAGGTTGTATGGTTAAGGAATTTTATTTTTGAATTTTATTTAGTTGAAAGCATTTCAAAACCTTTAACTATTTATTGCGACAATACTGCTGCTGTTAGCTTTTCTCAAAATAATAAAAGTTCTTCTCACACAAAGCATTTCGATGTGAAATATCAGTTTGTGAGTGAGAAGTCACACGAGCATCTTACTCATATTGAATATATTTCGACTGACTGTATGCTTGCAAACCCATTAACGAAAGGCCTAGCTGTAGGAATATTTAAAAGATATGTATTGGGTATGGGCCTTATTGAATCTTTTGATGTTTTGGGTTAGTGGGAGTACTTATGTATTTTGAAACTGAAAGTGTATTGATCTCGAAATTTTATGATATTACAATATTGTCATTTTATCATATTATGCACTTATTGTATTATGGCAGTATAAGGAGACATTAAGACTCTATCTCAAAATGTTGTAAAGCATCTTGACGGATGCATTGATCATTTTGTATATTTTGATTATACACACATTTTAGTTTGTTTTGTCATTTGGAATGAATATTTCATATATGTATATTTTTTCAATCTTATCAGATGATCAGGTATGCATTTGATAAAATCTTATGTTTGACCTATAGTTATAATGGTATGAATTATATTAATGACATTGTTTGAATGTGGTCACATATTGTAATTCAAAATTATGTATTAAAATGTGATTGTCCAAGTGGGAGATTGTAAAATAATTTTGTGGACTAACACATTTTAATATATAGTTGAATTAAATAATAATTCGATGTCATTAATATAATAATAATACCTAAACTATATATATTATAATATAACTATAAAGTATGTGTATATACCCTAATTCTAGGTTAATTGTGATGGGCCAGTTAATCCTAGATGGGTTATAATTAGGGTTTGGATCCTTACCTACCTCCTTATAAGGTGAGCTACAATCTTCCATCAAATTTTAGTTTTGTTATTCCCACAATTCTCTCTAAGACTCATACGAGGATGAGTAGGCAGTGATCCAGCAAATTGATATTATCTTTCATAATCCACAAATTTCTTAATCTAATCTCATGGATGCAGTAAGAGGGTCAGGTAATTCAAAACCCTTTGTTTTATTTGTGCAATTCTTATGCTCTTTTTTATGGATTTATGGTTGTATGAATATTGAAATATTTTATAGATCTTAAAATTCTAACATAAGTATGGTCTATGTTGGAGGATTTCTGCAACTTACAAAAGTGGTTTCCTATAGACACTTGTTACTAAGTGGATGGGCTCCTGGTAAGCCTAGTTTGATATGCTAATGCACATTTTCCAGAATAGGCGATGTTGAGGTTTCAATTATGTGGGCCAGAGAGAAACTGCTGGTGATTGATCCCATCCAACGGCTTGTGACCTACAAGATTATTGATAGCAACGTAGGATTCAAGTCATATGTGGCGACTTTGAAAGTCTTAGCGATTAATAGTGATGATTATGTCAAAGATAATAACAAAGCTACAATTGGATGCAAGATTGAGCGATCATTTGTTTGTGATCCAATGAAAGGTTGGACTTTTGATGATTTGTTCTCATTTGTTCAGTCGAGCCTGCAGTCCACGGCCAAGAAGATGGAGCTAGAATGCGCAATAGACACTGATTAATCATAAGAGGCTAAAAGTTATGTTTTATATCATCGTATGAATCCAGTATTCAAGTATTTTGTTGTTTTTGTTCCTGTGTTTTATACGTATTTGTCTTTTGATTTTTGTCACTTTTTTATTGTTTCTCTTAGATAATTTTTTTAGTGACAACTTGTTATTGAATTATGACTTCTGTTCTGTTTCTGTGAAAAATGTTTTTTATGAAATATAATTATAAAAAATTAAAATAAAAAAATATTTTATTTATTTATTGTTAACTATAAAGAGTTTTAAAAAAGTAATTTTTTATTTAAAAAATTATTTTCTTTTATTACCATAATTTATGGTATATTTTTTGAAAAAAGTTATGAAGTTTATGTCAATCTTTTAGTAATATACAAGTAAATGATGTCCTAAAAAAATGCTTTCTAACAAAAATAAATGTAGCATTAAAGTCTTTTTTTTTTTAGTAATGCTGTAGAGAGTTACATTTCTTTTACCATTAAATTGATTTTTTTCAAATCTTAAAATATATAAATTAGAATTAGAAAACACAAATCTTAATATGTTAAATGCAATTCAACACAAGCAATTTTCAACTTCTTAGGAGATTGAGTTTTTCATAGTATTATTAAGCGCCCTATAATATTACCCTTTCTTTTTTATTACATAAAAGGATAATATTGTAGGAAACTCCACTTCTTAAAAAGTTGAATATTTTTACCATTAAATTAGTTTTTCTTGAATTTTAAAGTAAATAAATTAAAATTAAAAATACAAATCTCAATATGTTACAAGTAATTTAATAATAAAAATACTTAACCTCTTAAAAAGTGAAACTTTTATATTAACTAGAATTTCATTGACTCAAGAAGTAGAAGAAGAATAGGAGTCTCATTATGAGAGAGAAAGAGAGAGAGTTAAGGCTTAAACAATAACTACAAATCAAAAGGTTTGAATTTACATTCTTCATTTATCAAACAACTATCAAAATGGATTAAGTCTAGTAGATTAATTTAGAACTAGTATAATTTTGTTTAGTTTATGATTGAGACTAGTATAAAAAAATAATAATAATAGTCTAACTTAATAAGAAACTAGAATTGATTAGTTTGACTTGGTAAAGGATTAAGATTGATAAGTATTAATCTATTAGTTTGGTAATATTAACAAATAATAAATTATTAATTTATTATTATATATTATATATATATATATATATATATATTAAAATTATACTTTTATATATATCTAATATTAAAATTATACATGAGTAGTTATATAAATATTTTGATATTTAAATTAATGAATTTATATGTTTAATATTATTAACATATATTACATAAATTTATCAAAATAAATAAATACATTAAAATTAAAAAATAAATATTAAAATTAATGAATTTATATATTTAATATTGTCTACATATATTACATAAAGTTTTAAAATAAATAATTACATTAAAATTTAAAAAATATAAATTATGTGATAAATTAAATTTATCATAATAAAACTTAAAAATTAATAAAAAATAATTATATGAAATAATTATTATAACTAAACATACATAAAATAAATACTATAAATAAATAAATATATTAATTAGAGTAATAAATTACTATTAAAACTTTAAAATAGTGATGTATATATGTATATTTTGGGAGATTTTTCATACCAAAAATTGTTGTGCTTTAATTTATTTTCTTACTATTTTAATTGTATTTAATAATAATAATATATTTTTAAATAATAATAAAAAATATAATTATATTAATAATAATCATGATAATAATAATTGATTTTAATTAAGTAATAATATAAAATAGATAATAAATAAATAAGTGATGTAATAATAATAAATATAATAAGTTGTAAAATTAATTTAAAAACATCTAATAAAACTACCTTAGGATTAGAATTAAAATTGATATTATAATAATTTGACCTCATCCAATATTGTAAAAAGTAATCTTACTTAAAATATGTTTTATTTGGGTGGAGGGGAAAGTGGAATGAAAAGAAAATGGAGAGAGAAGTAATTTTATTTAAATTATTGGGAATGAGTGAAAATGAAAAAGGGAGGAAATAGGAGTAAAATTAATTTCTTTATTTAGAATGTGTGAAAATTGGGAGGAAGAAATGAGATTGAGTTAATTTACTATAATACATTTATAATATATTATTAGTTTTTCTAATAATATTAATTCAACAAATTCAATTAAAAATTTTATAATACATTGATAAAATGCTATACACCTAATAATAGGTAATTTTTTCAAATAATTTAAATAATAATAACATTTTTTATTTTCCCATCTACCTTTAATATTAATATTACATGTTATTAGATTCAAATATTTTTAAATATTGATACTTTAATGATGTATGTTTGTTTATTATATTTCAACTTGCAAAGTTTGATAAACATAAAATTTGTTATTCATATTTCTATCAATTTTTTATTTGTCATATTTTAAATAAATTTTTTTTATTTTAGATTTTTATTAAAATATTAAATATGTTTTCTAATTTTATTTTAATTAATAAAT
Source organism: Sindora glabra (assembly GCA_020226215.1). Lineage (NCBI taxonomy): Eukaryota > Viridiplantae > Streptophyta > Magnoliopsida > Fabales > Fabaceae > Sindora > Sindora glabra. Next base: position 74,910,035 of record CM035230.1, read on the forward strand.
ATTTTATTATTTTATATTTTCAAACCATCTATATTTATTTCATCATATTTTTTATTTTTATTATTGTAAATTTTATATATAAAGAATAATTTTATATTTTAAAATTATTTTAAAGGAGAAACAAAAATTTATTTTAGATTTTTTTAAATAATATATGGATAAATAATTTATGTCAAATTTTACACTTATTATTTCTATATTTATATTTAAATTTAATATATTTAATAATTTTTTAAAACTTTGCATGATAATTTTAAGATATCTTTTGAAAAAATGGAATATTTTTAATTCCACATTTTCATTTTTATTTATGGTTTTCTACTGACACTACCTATATATGGCCTTCACATATTATTCAACTTCTAATTAAAATGAGTATACAATTAAATGAAGTAAATCACACCACTGTAGACCCTTTAAATAACTTCCTGTTAAACATGCGTTGGAACCTTGTCAACATCCACAATTACATTTCCTCCTGTTTAGTATTAATATGTTAGTTCCTCAATTAAATTTCAGGATCTAATAACAGTATAGTCTAAATATAACAAGATATAACCTAAACAAAGCATTAGTTGATTTTCAGTAAACCTAACACACAAAGAGAACATGACATATTAAGAGAATCACATGGCACTTTAAACATAACCAACACATTATATGTGAAGTTTTGTTTCATATGAATTTCAAAATTCTACTAATTATATACAAACATAATACATGACATTATATAAATTGTCTAGTCACATACTACAGTAACACGAACATGAGAAGACAGAACCAAATGCAACAGTCCAATCTTACCAATGACCAATACGGATTAACCATATCTTCATAAGGCCTCAGAGCAAAAGTATCTACAACAATAAGAAAATATGATTACAACCCATCATTTTGCTAATATTGTAAAATCAATTATTGTAATAATAACGAATGAATATTAATTTTTGCAATGTCAAAATAAGCATCAAGAAACAATCCATACAAAGTGTTTAACCATAAACAAGCTCATAAGAGAACAATAACTACTCATATTACCAATAAATTTTCGTCCAAAAAGGGGTCATTTGGTTATGTCACCATTGTCTTAGTCGATTCCTGCATTCACCATAAGTTGATACAAGAATTGTAGTCGTACATTAAGTGGAACACTAAAAAATTGCCTCATGACCTTTTCATTTTTACATAAGAAGGCATAATACTTCAATTGAAAATCTTGGGGAACTCCTAGGTTTTCTAGCTCTTGCCAAACTTCTACCTCGCTATAATAGTGAAGTCTATTACTCTGGAGGAATGACAGATTTCTTTCAGCTACATTGACATGTTTTTCTCTCACTTCTCTCATTACATCCGTCAATCTATTTATCTCTATGTCTAACTTTTCATACCCTTCTTGAATCACATCAACCATGGGTGCCTTTCTTTTAGAACTTTTTGAGGATGAGGTCCCTTATGATTGAGTTGAGAGATTTGAAGGAGCATACTCCTAAGAGTAGTAGGAGGGAGACTCTGAGGACTAAATACATTATCATACTGTGTGAAATTTGGAGCTTTACTTCCCCATGTCACGTCGAAATTAGAGTTAAATTCGAAGCTATTAAGGTTTAGGCCTTCTCACTCCCATCTTCGAACTTTATCCATTGAAGTCTCGACATGTGAACCCGTAGCCCTATCCCTGACAAAGAGCTCTAACAACTTGTCATAGTTGTTGATGGGAGTGCGTTCCCATTTTTGAGCTTCGGGTTTTTCCTACAAATATACCTTGCATTAGATAAACATTAAATTTGAATTATAAGATGCAAAGCCCTTCTACATTTAATACTAAATGAAATAGGTCCATAAACCTAAACTCTAAACACCATCACAGAGTTATGGTGGAACCACGCATAATGGCATACATCCTTTCCTATGTTTGAATGGTATATCATGCTACATGACTTTTTAAGCAACTCTACAAGTAACTGATTACCATCAGAAGTTTTATGTTATAGCATAGAAATTCCGCAAGAAACACATGTGTTTTCAATCACATATAAAGAAGTTAAGGAGTACATCATCATATATGTATGTCATATAAGCCAATAATGAATCTATGCACATCCCACAATGACATAAATATTAATTAGGATCACATGTAATATTTAGAATACTGGATTTATTACCGCATAGATGTTGTTCCAAACTTCCTGCTTAGCTTTGAATATTTTAGTCATTAGATTCCATGCAACTTTATTTCACCTATGAAACAAGTCGTAGCACTCATTAAAGTACTCCTTCAATATTTGCATCCTATTTTGTATATGATGCCTTTAAAGCAATAGACTAATTGATTGTTTGAGCTTTGCTATGATGGTGGCATTAGTTATGGAAGTAAAAGTGTTATCTGATCGGTTTTCTTTGTATACCTTATCTAACAATGTATCAAACAATGCTAAATCCATATTTGGTATCCATCATAATGTATCCCTCGATGACCCCTCTCCCTTGCTATCGAATTTCCTACTCTTCGGCATCGTCTAACTACAAATTGTCATACAATCAAGTAATATAAATTAGTACAAAGGACCGTCAAATGCATATCACATGTATGGTAATAAGAAGTTAACTTATAAATCACAAAAATAATTGCATGACAAGTTTAAATTATAGTTTAGAACTACACATTTGTCATAATCATAATATCCATCATCTTACAATGTACCCAACATAACTAAGAAGAAAAATTTTGTGCATGATAAATGTATAACATATTAGTGGAAGCAAATTTTAGTTCATAATAATAACTTACACGCATAAGCATGACAGTCACTTTTAGCATATGTAACCATTATATTAGGTCTATGTCATACATATGATCACTCAATTAGTAGGTTCACAAGTGATGCAACTCCTTTATTATAAACATAAATTACAAGGATAAATTCCTATTGCGGTCCCAAGGGTCACATCCATCACATTACAGTTAATACAAAACTTTAAAAAAAGAAAAAGACTATCTAAGACAAGCTCTGTTCATAGTCATTCCACATATGGATGGCTATGCGTTCCCTGAGGATATGTCCTTCTCTATAATCTTCCTCAGTATTTTGTGCTTCATAGTCCCTAATATCTTTTATTTCACTGTACAATAGCTTATGATCCACTTTATCTATCAATTGTGGATTGGGATCAACATCCATTAAAAAATTATGCAATACACAATATGCAATGATAATGTTTGTCATTGTCACAAAAGAATAATAAGATTCTTCCCACTAGTTATGATAGGAAATCCCTTTTTAAGGATGTCAAATGCTCTTTCAATCATATTTCTCAATAAAGCATGTCGATAATTAATTTTTTTTTTGCATTTTAGGGACTACATGTAGTATCCTCCTTTAAGTGATAATGAACACCTCAATACAGTATAAGAAGTCTTGCTTTCAGATGATAACCTGCATCTCATAAGTAGAATTTGCCTAGGATATACAACAATTATGTAAACAACTATCACAATTTCAGTGTCATTATAAGAGGAACCATATATAAATGATTGTCATGCAATCTTTTGAATGAATTCCATATTACAATATATCTTACCTTTAGGAATTTTTAGTTTATCTCTTCCTTTATTTAATGTATGTTTAAGAACCCTAAAGTTTGATATAGTTCCTTCCCACCCAAATAAAACATATGTGAATTTCATATTAAATAAATAAATTGCTAACACATTTTGTATAAGGTAATCTTTTTTTCCTCGGAAGTGAGGGGTATCTTCTTTTGGTATCTTAACTCGTATGTGAGTGCCATCTTAACTCGTATTTATTAATTTTTGAACATCGGGTTATACAAAGACTATGTATTGTTGACTATAAATTAGAATTAAACATTGGGTTAAACATATATAACTAACTGCATTACCTTGAAATAAGGATAAAACTTACTATTGTTGAATATCTAGTAAGAAATTTCTGAACTTGAAGGTTGTACAAGATATTTGTCTCCAAGCACTATAATAGCTCGTAAAACATTATGGATGACTAATTGTCTCCCCATATCGATGGAAGAAAAAAGACATAGTCTTGACCTTGACATTATGTGCCAGCGTGTATAAAAATTGAGCAATTTGTTCATTCACTATTGAATATGTGGAATCTCTCACTTTACCTGCTGCTCTTAACTTTTCACATAATTAATGGAAAGCATGTGGACTCATGCGCACCAAATTATGACATTTATCAGGCTCTAATAAGTTATGTAACAGTTGTTGCTGCATTTGATCTCTTGAGCTAATATCTTCGATAATATGTTTGTGTACACTACATGCTCCCAATTGTAACAATTACATATATTGAGTAGTATAGCATGCCATGTGACTAACACACATCTGACATATTCTTTTCCATTCTTCCTTCATATCAACACTAATCAAACGATGTTCTTCTAACTCCTCTTCGTACACATCGTCCACATTATCATCCATTGGCACTTGTAAAATACTCCTAATGTGCAACTAATAAATATACAAACTTCAGTGATATAATAGTAATAAAACTATATATCCCATCTAGCTATATATTATACATATCTCAAACCAATATCTACCATAAAATTTCACAACATTTTCTATTACCGATGAAATCATCATAATGCCTGAGCTAACACCGAATTTCATTAAACGCTATAATGAGACAGCAGATTGATGTGGAAATAACAATCAAGCACATATCTAACCACACCGGTGGAGATAACATGTGGAATGGATGCAAATTTACCTTTTATGATAGGGAGGAGAAAGTTTAGACCTAGTCTCCAAATTGTTTGGCTAGAACTCTTGTCCTTAAGTATAAATTTATGGATTTAATCACTCACAGTAGTTTTCTTTGAAATCGATGATCTGTTTGACCAAACAAAACATAAGAAACTCAATCAATTGGCACCAACGGTATTTAAAAAGAGTGAAAATAATATCAATAATAAATATATATTATGTAAAATGGAGTGAGAGGAATTTCTTTTATTTGGAATGGGTGAAAATTTGAGTGAAAGAAAAATGGAATTGAATGAAATGACTTTTATGGTGCTATTGTTCATTATGTAAAAATATATATAATTTGGATTTCACAAATAAAAATTACAAGTTAATTATATACAAATAGAATATTAATAATATATTATTTTATTTATTATTAATTTGTAAGAAACTAGAATATTAATTCCACCAGGTCTGTCTTTTTTTTTTTCTTTTGTGCAATCTCCTCTTCTCTTATGAAATTTTTATTATTATTGTAGAACTTCAAAGATTTGCTTAGGTACTCGCTTGAAAAAAGAGCATGTATATATATATATATATATGTACAATAAACTTTTATTACTATTTTATAAAAATTTGTAACCTTTTTCTTAAGCATCTAAATATTTTTGTGTTGACTTGTCAGTGATTATACTGTAAACCTTTTATAAAATATTTGTAAATTTTTATGAAAAAATTAGATCCTTATATTCCGAATGGTTACAATTTTTCTACACGTTTTTATATGTTAAAGTTTGTAAAGAGAAAATATAATTAACAAAAATAAGGTTTGCAATTGAATTCTAAATTTTATATATTAATTAGATTAGTTTCTACAAACATAACTTATTATTAAGTATTTAATAATAATATTTGATTTTTATTTAATTTTAATTTTAATTTTTTTAATGCATGTAGCATTACACTTCTCTTCCGATAATTTTTTTATTGCATGTAGCATTAAATTCTATAATTCTTTTTAATCTTTGATTTGCATTTAATTCTTTGATTTATTTTAATTAATATGAAATTAATCAAATTAATAAAAAATTTCCTTTAACTTGTAGTTACTCCTACCAGTATGGAGAGAAAATATAGATAGCACCTTTCCAACTACAAGCCAAGCTATTAAATTAATATTAAGTAATTTATATTTCAGCAATATATTGGAGACAAACATAAAACTATTTCTGTCAAAATATAATGTTTGAACAATACATCATTCCCTTTATTCGGCCATGGATGATATTAATAGAAAGGGGAAGAAAAATTTACATAAAAGCTATTAATTAGTAATTATATTATTTATTAATCTTTATAAAGATTTCTTGTTATATAATTTAATTAAATTAAAAAAAATATTTCTGTTCTTAATAAAAAAAGATTGCCCGACCTGAGTCAGGAAGTTTCTAGATCTTGCACTAAAGATGGAAGACCGACGACCACACCTTTGCTTGGTTTCCGGCGAGCAACCAGTGAGACTCAAATGCAACATTCAATTTGTTTACTTCCTGATCTTGATTTGATGGTTAGCCTCCCACCATGGACGACGAGGTTTATCTCCGCTGCAAAGATCACCACGCTTGTTGAAGCAACCAGCAACAACAGACCAAAATAGGAACACCAGCCCAGTGCCGGATGTAACATTGTAGCAGATTGAACAATATTCATACCTGTGGAGCTTCAGTCGACACCGACGATGGCAGATTCACAAATTAACTAGCCTTCAACGATGGTGGAAAGGGGCGATGATGTTGCGCCTCCGAACGCCCTCCTCGGGTGAGAGTGGAAATGCGGCTTCCTGTTTCTTCTTGACCAAGATCCGAGGATGATGCAATTGTGGAGAAAGCCGTGGACAGAGACGACGAGAGAGAATGAAGCAGATAACTTGTTGCGATGTGGGAAGAAGATAGAACACAACTGTTGGGTTTCTGAGGGCAACTCATGAAAAACAAAAATGGAGAGGCAATTTCACCTGCATTACCCCCCCCCCCCCCCATTTTGAGGTGAAATTGCAATCGTGGATCCCACCAAAATTTTTCACCTCTATTTGTACCTCTTCTATTTGCACTCAGCTAGTCAAATAGGATAAATTCCAAATCCCACCTTTGATTTCACCCATCCCCTCCTTTCACATCTGTTTTCACCCTTTCCAAGTGGCTAAAGACCGATCTAATGTATAAATTTTGACAGCTTTAATTGGGAGCTGATAAAAGTAGAATCTGATATCACTACACAAATGAAATCCCTATTATTCAAAAAGAATGATTTGTACTACTTACACAATACTTTTTGTCACAAATTAACTATAGACAACTGCAAAAGTAGTTGAATTTACATCACCGCAAATAGTAATTGGCAGCATTCCAAACTACATGTCACAACTATAAGCAATTGCAAAAGTACCTAAGTTTTAATTTAAATTTTCAGAATTCACCACAGCAGATCGAACTACTTTCAAATTGCATGTTCCCTTGTCATACGCAACACAATTTAGGTTCAAGATGTTATCCAGGTAGAAGATATTTTTCGTAAAAATAATTTTACTTATTTGTATTATGTTTCAGTTGTTTAATACTAAATATAAAAAGCATAAAAAATTCTATTTGAAAGAGGAAATTTTTTTATTATTATCATAATTTCATATGTTATTTTTTTTAATCATAAGATATTTAATAACATGAAACTCCTTTACTTAATATCTTCTAACAAAATAAAAGGATGCCTTAAAGTTGAATTGATTCTATTTATTTTAAAATAAAAAAATTAAATTTGATTTAAATTATGTCATATGTACTATAAAGGCTTACTATATGGGAAAAATGTAAAGTATTTCCTTCAACTTTGAAGTAACTAGATTTTATTTCCTTTAATTTTGAAAATTTAAAAATTATCCGCTTAAGATTTACCAAATTTGAAATTAACATATATCATCCGTTTAATTAATTAATTTATCAAATTATGTTATTTTTTATGAAATTTTTAAACAAGAATAATATTATTATTGTATAATGTATTTTTTGGTCACTTTTCACATATGATTTTTAAGTTATATAATTAATAGGAATTAAATTATATATAAATAATTTTAATTAAATTTTTGTAAATAAAGAGTGAAATTATATACAAATAAATCAATATTATATAATATTATAATTTTTTTTTTAAAATTTCATGAAAAAATTACATAATTTGACAAAATGATTAAGTGAATGATGTGTATTAATTCTAAATTTTATAAAATTTAAGGATATGATTTTCAAAATTTTAAAGCTGAGCAATATCCAACCATCTTAAAATTGAAAGGGATATTTTGCATTTTCTCTTATAATTTTAATTCTTTTTATGTATTAATGAGTAATGTAATTTACTGTTATTTAACATGACAAGTTAAATTCAAATAAATTTTCTTTTCCAATAATTCCCAGCTTATACTTCCACTGTGACTCTGCCTCTTAATTAAACTCACTTAAACATAATTTATTCAGAGGAATCCATTTTGCATGTCTTAAGGGATTGTATATTTGCTTGGAGGATATGGCAAAAGCTTGTCTTTCCAATTGTGTTACCCATGGCCAATAAAAAATAAAAAATTGTGTTACCCAAATTCAGTTACTTGGTATTCAAGATTGGACTGCTCTCAACTTGACTGAGAGTTTGGGGATTCTCAAACTACTGATTGCGCCTCCGTATGATTGATTGGATGTTCCTTCCTCCGGTTCTGGAGAAACAAAACGGTGCGTCAGGATTCATATGAAAGACCCACTAATCCAGTTCAAGTTATTATGAATTACTTCAATGAGATTATCTATGGCTGATATATCACTTTACATGGTGGTCAAAGAGCTATTGGATAGATAGAATCATAGAAATTAGTTGGCGAAAATAAATTCAGATGGTGCTGCCAAAGCTCTACTTAAGCTTGTTGGCTGTGGAAGTGATGAGGGACAACTTTGAGAATTGGATTCGCTGGTATGCTCAGGTATGCTGAGCCTTTGGATGATTGCTCTTCTTCTGTGGCTGACTGTTAGGTAGCAATTTGTAGATGACAAATTGCTTGCTTGAGATCTTGGTTAAGAAAGTTCCAATATGAACGGGATTCAAAAGTCTTCTTTTGGTGGTACATCCTTGCTGAGAAGGAAATTATCTGGTCCAATTGCTGAAAAACGTGCTAGAGCTTAATTGGAAAGTTGAGATTCATCGAAGATCCCAGAGAAGGGAATTCCAGCACCGACTGGATGGCTAATTTTAATTTGTCTCCTCCCAAATTTCATACCTTTGCTTCACCCGCATACAACTTGGGCGGTTGCCCTTGTGTTTTATGAGTCTCTCAACACTCAAATGATCTTTCATTTCTCAATTTCTTTTTCCTGTTTGTGCTTCATCCCATTTTATTTTTTAAAAAAATCATAATTTATTTTAATTTATACCATGTATTAAGGGACTAAAATAAAATATTATATTTAAGAAAACCAGACGCGATCAATTTGAAGGATTACAATTAAATTGTAATTAAGCATAATACAAATTAATCCTATCATTCACTATAGCATTCGATGTAAATAGCGGATGACGAGTGTCGAATAGCACTACATGTTCGGATCCAAAAATCGACCGAGCTCGAAGCATCCAACCAATTTCACTTAATAGGTAAACTGCTAATCAGAGCTTTGCCCTTCAATTTACATAGGAGCGATGCCGAAACAAGGCACACAATGAAAGAATACAAAATTTAAAAGAACGCAAGATTGGGAGGCTACAGTGCAGAACAACAATATTGATGCCTTAGGTCTACTAATAACAGATTCCCATATACAACATCTAACACAAGGATGAATAACCTAATATTATTTCATCCCAATCAAATTCCTGAAATCTGTTAACATCCCTCCTCTTCCCCATCATTCACACTTTCATGGTGTGTTTAATCTCCTCTCCATCCAACTAATGATGTCCCACCCTACATCTTCACGCTCAGGCTCAAAAAGAAGGTCATGCAAGAAGCCATTATAGAGTTTTATGTCTTTAAACTCTGAAGCTGCTTCATTGTACAGATCCTGTGAGGCCAGCGGATCTGTTACCTTATCCGCAGTTCCATGGAGGACAAAGAATGGAACCGTCACAGACTTAAAGTTCCTCACTAAGTAGGAAGAGATGCGCAAGATCTCATGGCCTGTTCGGACCCGCATGGGTCCTGTGTAGACCAATGGGTCAGAATACTTGGCAATCATGGCTGCCGGATCCCTTGAAACTGGAATGCCCCTCTTGTTTGCTCCTTTGAATTGGAACCTTGGAGCAACCAGAGAAAAAATTGGAGCAACAGCCTGCATAAAAGACAACACACGTCACACTGTAGAAGTGTGGATAGTAACAAGGACAGAAATTTGTAAATATCCAGCACAAGCGATGAACAAAACTTACCCCAACAACTGGGTGAGCCGGTGTAACGTGCAAAGCTGGAGAGGTCAATACGATTCCTTCTAGCAATTCTTCAATATGAGGGTTGGAGGCTGCCTACAAAAAGACGAAGATGCTAACTTCTAGGAATTCAAGTAAAAAATTTAAATTGTGAAAGTATACAGAATTATATCCTTACTTTTAAAACCACAGCACCTCCAGTGGAGTGACCAAAGAGAAAACATGGCACCCCAGGATTATCCAATCTTATCTTCTCCAAGAAAGCCCCCTGTTTACGTAATCACTGTCAGCTAAAATGACACACCCAGAAAGAATGAAGCTATCACACAAACTATCAAATACCTATATACAGAGTATGACCAACTCCAAGAAAAGAGAGAGAGAGAGAGAGCAGTGAAACTTACAGTGTCTGCAACGACATAATCAAGTGAGGGAACATAACCATGCAGTCCATCACTCCCACCATGACCTGCAAAGAACAACTCCTAAACTTCATAAAAGGAAACTCTGGAAAAATCGAGAAAAACATACGTTGAAACATCGGATATATCACACCTATTACTGCCTAATCCAATCTTACATTCATCACAGAACAGGAAAAGGGGAAATGCCTGTTGCACTACTTAAAAGGGAAACGATTATTCACTCAACTCTTATAGACAATGGGATCCACAGAACTATGGACCCCATGGTCTGTGAGGAGAGAGTAAGCAGGGAATAAGAAAAGCATATCTCCAGGAAAAGTGGTGTATATAAGGAGTTAGTTACCTATCCAATCCATGGCATAGACACCAAAGTTGCGCGAGGTTAATTGCCTTGCAAAGTCAGCATACCTTCCGCTGAAAAACAATCACAAAATCAGAGGATGGGAGAAAAAGAACCGATCATATTATCTGAAATTCTGCTATCACAACCAAATATGAACAAGATTTAGATGTATTTGGAAATAGAATTTTTTTCAATCAAATAAATGCAGACTTGCCACTTCAGCAGAATGAAAACCTAGTTTTCTAAAAGTTTATCAACGTAAGATTACCTGTGTTCATTAAGCCCATGAATGATTATCAGAATGCCCCTGAAAAGACAAGAGATAAATGAGAAAAATGTGAAATAATTGTGAAAGAGAGAAGCAAAGCCAAGGCATTCGTCTTATTGTAGGAAACATAAGGCCATACATGCTAATGGGCAAAGATAAGAAGCCAAAGAAAATCTGAGATTTAAAAAGGAGCCTTTGAGCCCTTTCATTTGGTATAATAGAAATGGCACAGGCGTATACAAAAGCATATGCTCATTAGTCACAACACTGATTCTGATAATGATGACATAAAAGAATGTTCCTAAAACAATTAATACAATGACAATGACTAAAATCAATGAAGACGTTGTAGTGCTTAAGTCTCAGTTAGTTACTCAATACAAGACTGCTTTCTATTACAAATCAGTTGTTCAAAATTCAACCTTAAAGTGAGGAATAGAGTGTGTCGCCCCAATATACATGCTTCAAAGTGAAAGTCATTCAACAAAGAAAACTACGTATATTAGAATACCAAAGATCCCATTAATGATGTCCAAGAGTTATAAATTCGTTCACTATTGTTGAATCCCTCTATCTCCTCATCGAAAGAAATTAGTAAAACGTGCCCTGTAAGGCACCCAATCTACCAAGTGTCTAGCATAGCCTAGTTCAGTTTCCGAGTTTTGAGATTGGAACGACCAAAAACACTCAGAACTGGCTTCAATCGTACCAAAAAAAAACTGTGCCATTCACTTCAATGAAAAATCTCTAGGAAAACCATAAATCTTATGCTAAAAGGGTTCAGATTTCCAATTCATTTTCCTGGTATCAATAACCAAGTCACGCAGTCTAACCAGCCAATTTACCTCAGCTCTCTTTGACGCCAAAAGTAAGGTGGAAGGAAAAGAACAATCTATAGTTCCGCAAACGTTACATATAGAACTAAGAACAACTTCAATCCCTTCCCCAGTAGAATGGATAAACCGAACAATTATTAAGACAGAATGTATTTTCCTTTTCCCGCAATCTTATTCAAAACCGAACAAATTATGTACTTTTAAAACTCAATGGAAAGCAATCTGCGGTATTGACAAAAAAAATTAAGATCAAGATAAAATTAGAAACTTACTTAATATCACTGGATCCGGGGAACCACGAGCGGCAAAATAAAGCGTTCCTCCTAGCCCCGAAGAAGATAAAAGTACTCCATCGACACAAGCCATCGTCGCGACCCATGCCCACACCTTCGGCTAAAGCTCTTCTTCTCAGGGTGTCCTCCTCCTCCCGCCACAACCGCTTCAAGTTCTTCTTCGGAGATGATGGCGGCGCCACCGCCAAACCAGGAGAAGAAAGGCGGCGGCGACGTGGCAGAACAAACAGCAAAACCCAAACGAATAATGTGTAAACGAAAATCAAAGAGGTCCTGAGGGCTTTCAGAATCGGAATTATGCGGTTGCTTGCTCCGGAGGTGAGTTGCTCCATTTCTCTCTCGGCGGAAGACATGGCTTGGCTTGGTTTGCCGGATATGAAATCAGCCACAGAGAGAGAGAGAGAGAGAGAGTGGAATAGATTTGTCTCGTTATTGTCGAGATCGTTTAGAGTAATACGTTAACGAATCAAAGCCGTGGGGACTTGGGGCAGACGAACAATGGCGTAGACTTCACGTGTGAATTTTAATACCGGGTTTAAAGGACAGGCGCGTGGTTGGGGCTTTTAGACTTTAGTCAGCCACTTGCCCGCGTAGGTGCAGGCAATTACTTTGCGGACCAGATCATTGTATCTTTTAAAAAAATTAAATTAAATAATTTTCACGATGCTGCTGCTTGGCTTTTGCGTTTAGCTGCTCTGTTTTGCATTTTTTTTACTGTTTACTAATTCAGTTTCGCTTAAATTATTTTGGTGAATATTTTTTATTTCTAATTAAATACTTTTTATTTTTTAGTTAAATTTTATTAATAATTGGTTTATATAAATAACGATTCATGGAAGGTTCACGGAGTGAGAGACAAATAACTCATACTTTTTCTCAACAAGTAATATAATTTTATAAAATTTCCTAAATTCTTTTAAATTATTTGTCACTTAAATATAAATAAAAATTGCTAGTATTTGATTTAAATTTAAACTATAATTAATTTTTAATTACTTCCTATTATAAATTTTCTTTTTGATTAAGCTAGGTTTATTATTAGACAAAATTTGTAATTACTTATCTAGCATTTCTTTTTGGCCAATACTTATCTAACAAATTTTTTGGCATGTAAATATTTGTATTAAAATAGATTTATTTTTGAAGGAGGAGAGAGTTTTCTTTTATAATTCCTCATAGGAGTTACTTAAAATCTTAAAATTTGCTCCTACCTGTGAAACTACTTGTGGTAAAGGTGAAAAATACATACATCATTAGCAAGAAAATGTACCATTAGTTGGACGTTAGTTGGAGGTTCGAGAGTGATTAAATACTATTTGTTTCTTGCCTTCAACCCTATAATATTAGTAAGTAAAAATTGAATCATATTAAGTATTTGTATTTGGTGTTCACCATTTTTTATCTTAAAATTTGATAATGTGTGTTCACATTTAAGCTTCTTGATCAAAGTTTAGTTGTACCATATTGTGAATTTTGATTCTATTTATATTAGGTTTGGGTTTTGGTTTAGGTTTTGCTTAATTTACTACATTTGGATTAATTAAATAAGGTTTCAATAATAATTTTTTTTGGAATTTATCAATTTAAGATTTTGTTTTGAGTAGCATCTTTATATGTATATTTTTAGTATTTTTTTTAAATCCTTAATGGAGAAAATAAAGCAAATTTGAAGTACATATAGAGTATTAATACTCCACTGAAAGTGGAGTTCTGAAGATATTCATGGTCTTTGAATAAAAGGAATTAAGTTTTGATAAACTACCTAATTTAAAGTTTGAAGATTTTTTATGATAAATGACAAAAAAAAATGAACATATGATAATGGAATTTGTATTAAAGTAAGATTATTAGAATTTAACTTAAATTTTAATTATAATTAATTTGTGATTATTTTTTATTTCAAGCTTTCTTCATATAATTTGCTTTGTAATCACTACGGGGTCACCTTGAGTTTTGTTTTGTAATCCTTGTGGAGTTACCTTGAGAATTTACAATTTACTTTTATTATTAATGGTAAAATTACTTGTTCGAAGAGGAAGAATTTATACAACATTAATGATAAAAATATATTATTGGTTAAAGGAAAACTATAAGATACTTTTAATGTATTTGGGATTTGTATTTTAGAGTGATTAAACACTTTATTTCCTCTTCCTAATTCATTATTAAATTTGTTTTTCATCTTCACTCATAGTATAGATTAAAAGCTTAACTACATTAAATACCTGTGTCTTATTATTTATTACTTTTTTAATTTACAATTATGCCAAAACACTTCAGAATTTGAACTTCCCAAAAGAAATTGTATAGGAAACTTTGCATCAATAATCGTTAAACTGCATTAAAAGAGCATTTTTTTTGTATTGTTGATTGTTTACCAAAATCAATTAGACAATAATTGAAAGTATTCAATTAGAAATAAAAAAATAAATATAAGAATTCAATTTAAAACTTTAAAATTATAATGATTAACTCTTTGTCTGGATATGCAGAAAAGGGGTATAAAGAAATTATGTGCAAAGAAAGAGGATTGAAAATAATATTATAGAAAACTAGAAGTGAAAAGTAAAAATGTTTAAAAAATATTTTGATAATAAGCAAAACATTCACCACCAAATAGATTCAAAAATTGGTAAGGAAAAATTTTAATTTCAAAATTGGCCTTTTGTGAAATTTACTAGACAATATTGTTAACTTACAATAAGAGCAATTTTATTATATAATAAATTAATTTTTATTCTTTTTATTTTTCAATCAAATTGAATAAAAATCAATATTTTTATTATTTTATTTATTTTTTATGCATCCAAATAATGAATGAAAAAGTGCTTTTTTCATATATTTTCCTTCTATCTTTTTTATTACCTATTTTCTTTTTATATTTTTTTAATCAAAATTTCAAACATATGGTAAGTGATATTATAGGTAGCACCATGGTAATTTAAGCTTTATAAGGTAAATAGATATATTTAACCTCCTAATTTTTACTAAAATTTTAATCGTATGCCTTAAGTTTTATTTAAAACAAATGATTAAAGTCCTAATTTAGTCTTCAAAGTATTCAACTTGTATCTATTTTTTCCTTAAACTAAGATTTGTATTAATTTAATCTCTGAAATTTTAAGTTCAAGCAAAATTTTGATCTCTTTCACAAATATTAATGTTCTAGGATAGAAATTAAAATTTTACTTAAATTTAAAACTTTAAGGACAAAATTGATACAAACCAAATAATTTAAGGACTAAAATAAAATTTTAGTCTGAACAAATTTACTTTATAGTTTTTTTTAAATGTACAATATTATTGAATAGCCTAACTTCATTAGATTTTTTTTAATAAAAATGTTTATATGACATCCAACTTGACATTTTACATAACACATAAATTATATTTTATATTCTTATACCAAAAGCGTACTTTTACTTCCCTAACTTTCATTGAAGTTTCATTTCTATCTCTTAAGTTCTATTTAAACTAAATTTACCTTTTAACTTAATCTACTTCAAATTGTAATTTGTGAAAAGGATTTGTTTAATTCTAACTTTTTTTAATATCTAAAATTATATTGAATCTATCATTTCGACTAAGGGCCATTGAGTCTATTGTCTCTAAAAATGAAACAAAAATAGGAGACACATAACAAATCTACTAGTAATAATGAACTTGAATAAATATAGTTTCAAATTTTGAAAATATATTTTTGCAACATCACTTATTTGTTATGTATTCTTGGCGATTATTCTAATGAGCAAAATAATTTAAAAATATAAATATAATTTATTTTGAAGTTTGTCAAATTATTATTTGAATTTATTTAATATTTCTTTGGTTAATTACAATGAAACTTATCACATATAATGATATTTTGTCCCTATATTATGATAATGCCAGCAATTATATTTTTTAAAAGTGAAAAGATAAATTTGATTCAAATAAAATTTAAAAATTAAAATTAAAATTTCATTTAAAATGGAGAGATTAAAAGTGCTTTTTAGGGGATTAGGTTGAAACTTCAGAGGAGAAGGTATATTCAATTAGGATAACTTTTGCCTTTAGTTTTGAATAAGGTTGAAAATGATGGGATCAAAAGTGCTTTTATTTTTGCCTTCAGTTTCCTCGCCTTTAATCGTTGTGTTGTAAGCCGTGTTTCGAATTTTCATTTTGGAAACAAGTTATTGGTTATGATGGGGGGAGTTTGCAAGACAAATTAGTTTGACTTTTATAAATGGAATACGCATTTTCAAATGAGGCAAACAAAGCGCTTTCCCACTTGCCTTGGAGTATTAGATTTAATTCTTGATTGGCATTGTTAAAAAAATAATATTTTATTTTTAAATAAATCGTTTAAGATAATATTTGACTTTAAGTAAAAAAAAAAAAAGACTTCATTTTAATTCATTTTATTTATAATTTTTATTTTAATTATATTTGTACTATTATAAAATTCATCAAATATAATAAACATTTTATTAGAATTCATTTCATTTTATTTGTTCTAAATATATATAAAATAATTTACTCTCTTTTTAATATTGTATTTACTATTATACCATCAAAATCTATACCTCAATTGAATTCAATACATTAAAAAAATTTATTTGTAAATAAATTGAAATCATTATTTTTGATATAATTCCCAAATAATAGAATTGATTTATAAGTGAATCAAAATTATTTCTATTAAAATGAGATTAAATCAATTTTGAAAAGTTATGATGCCAAACAAACATAGATTGGAATCAAAATTAAGTGGTTTAATTGATTTATTTTAGTGTATCCTTTATTGAATAGTTACCGTTTAATTCTTTAATTATATTTATTTGGTAACTAACTTAGTAGCCTGAAATGAAGGAGTTAAGACTACCTAAAATTAAAAGACTGAGGCTAATAAAGTGATCTCCTAATAAAAAATGTTAAGTAGTTATTAAGTGATTTAATCGTAGGCATTGATTTTGATACTTGATGGATATATCAAATTAAAAGTTAAAATTTATATAAAATATGTCCTTTTTTTGCCCAATGTTATATGTAGAAATAAACTGTTAGAAAGACTACATAATAGAAAGAAAGGGAAAAGAGAGAGAAACTTATTGATGAAGATTAATCTTGAATCATTGCATTTTCTTCTTTTAATCTAGGTTAGTAGAAATCATGAGTTTCAAGATCCAAAATTAATGGATGACATTGATTAAGAGATTTTATGTTTCTCACATACCAATTTTTTTTTTTTGTATATATGGTATCAAAGTAGTCTAATTGAGAAATTTATGATTTTTCATCAAGGATTTTGAACTTGAATTATTATTGTAAATTATAACTATCATGAATTGTTAGTGTGTGTGTGTGTGTGTGTGTGTGTATATATATATATATATATGTGTGTGTGTGTGTGTGTTTAAACAACAAATGAATTTTATATTAATAATGTTAAGGTTTTAGTCTTGGAATTTTAGCAATTAAATTATAGAAAATTTCCTTTAAAGAAAAAATCGTAGCTTAATAATGTTGTTTCTTAATTAATAATGTTATATGTTTGAAAAAAAATTATATTAGAATTTTAATAGGCTTATATTTTATAATTAAAATTTTATGATACATTTATAAAATTCAAGTACATTACTATATGCTGTTTTATACACATTTAAATAAAAAATTATATTATTTATGCATGATCTTATGTTAAAAGTGTATGTGTACATCAAAGTGGCCAAAATAGAATGTTTAAACATCATGCATAAAATAGTCATTTATTCATGATATTGATGAAATGCTAATAAAAATTTGATGAATAAATGACTATTCATTGATTGATGAAATTTTAGTATTTTCCTAAAGAAAAATTATCGTTATATGATTAGCAAACATAATTGTAGAAATTAAATTTCTTATATTAAATACATTTTGTTCATCCAAAGATAATATATGTGTTTAATTAAGTTTTTTTTAATTTCTTGATAATGATAGAATTTGTGACATTTATTTATAATAGTATGTTATGGATGTTTTTCCCATAAGAGAACTGTAGTATACTAATATGTTTGTTTGAATTTATAACAAAATGAATTTTGAGCAATTTATGATTTATTTTGTAACTATTTCTCTTCATTCGTAAACTTTTTCTATTACCATGTTCAATGGTTTGAACTACTTTAAATGGAGTGAACAAGTTAATTTCCACTTAAGTGTGTTGGATCTTGACTTGGCATTTCTAGAAGTAAAACATGCTAAAGTCACTAATGACAACACTAAAGAAGAGAAGTCCAAACTTAAAGCATTGGAATAGTTTAACAAATTAAGCCTACTATTCATGCAAATGATCCATTGCAAATAATATTAAGACTACCATTCCGTAAACAAAAAATGCTAGGGAATACCTTAAGTTTGTGAAAAAAAGTTTTTGTTTTATAGATAAGTTACTCATTGGTACTTTAATGGCATAATTCATGACCATAAAGTTTAATGGATTAAGGAGTATGCAAGAACATACCATTGAGATGACTAACATTATAGCAAGACTAATGGATGGCTTATTCCTAGTTTAATTTATTTTAAACTTACTGTCTTTTGAATATGGTGCTTTCTAAATTAACAATAACATTATTAAGGATAAGTGAAATGTTAACAAGCTGATTGGAAAGTTTGTTCAGGAAGAGAATAAATTTAAGAATTTAGGAAGTCACTTCTATTAATTTTATTGTTCAAAAAGCTAGTAAAACACTAAAGCCAAAATACAAGAAGTTTAAGAAAAAAGAAAGGACTTATTAAAGCTTCTTAGACTGAAAAGATGGAATAAAATAATAATAAGTGTTATTTTTATCAGAAAGAAGGATACTATCAAAAAGATTGCCTTAAATGCAAGGCTTTGTTTAAAAACAAAGATACATTTAAAAATTATGTATACATTTTTGCAAATTAAGTTTGATTAATGTTGCTAATAATAACTGATGGCTTGATTCTGATACTACTACTGATGTATCAAATATGATGTAGGGATTCTTTACGATCCATATCACAAACCAAAGTAAAGACTATCTATATATGGAAAACCATATGAATGCTAAAATTGAAGGCATAGGAACTTATTGTTTAATCTTAGATATTGGCAATCATTAGACTTAGTTAATACTTTTATGTACCTTCAATTTCTAAGAACTTAGTTTCTCTTTCAAAGTTAGATATTTATGGTTTTAATTTTACATTTAGACATGACTATTTTAGTTCATATAAGAATTCTAAACCTTTTAATTTTGGTAAAACTTAATGATAAATTTACTGAATCCTCACTAATTATGAATTATAATATTGACATTAAGTGTGGTATGCTCAATGAAAATTTTACTTGTGGTATAAACATTTAAGTCATATTTCCAAGGAAAGATAAGAAATATTAGTAAAGGATGAGATTCTTTAGAATCTAGGTTTTATTGATTCTGATTTATGTGTAGATTACATTAAAAGAAAGCAAACCAAACATAATAAAAGAAAAAAGGCCACAAGAAGCACTCAGCTTCTTAAAATAATACACATGAATGTGTGTGGACTTTTCAATGCACTATCTTTTAGTGGAGAAAAGTATTTTATCACCTTTATCAATGATTTTTCACGTTATGAATATGTCTATTTGCTTAAAGAAAAATCTCAAGTAGTTAACACTTTCAGGATATACATTAATGAAGTTAAAAGACAATTACATAAGAAAGTGAAAATTATAAAGTCAGATAGATGTGGTGAATTCTATGGAAAATATGATGAAACAAGATAATGTCTAAGTTCATTTACTAAACTACTTAAAAGATATGGCATTTGTATGCAGTACATTATGCCATACACATCATAATAAAATAGTGTAGCAAAAAGTGTAATTGAACTTTAATAGATATGATTAGGAAGATGGTGAGTAATTCCTTATCACCTAAATTTTGGTGGATCTATGCATTGAAAATAGGTATATATTTGCTTAACAAGGTTCCTAGTAAAGTTATTTTTATAACTTCTTTTAAGTTATAGATAAATAAGAAACCTAGTTTACGACATTTGCATATTTGGGGTTACCCAGTAGAAGCAAGAGTTTATAATCCACATGAAAGAAAGTTAAATTCTTAAATAGTTAGTGGTTACTTTATTAGTTAATAAATAAATCTAAAAAGCATATCTTTTACTATCCTAACTATAGTCTAAGAATTGTAAAAACTAGCAATGAAAAATTTCTTCAAAATGATAAAGTTGATAAGAGTGCAAAATAATAAAGTGTGGACATAAAGGAAATTAAGATGAATGTTTATTTACTTATAAATATTTCTTCATCTATAATTGTTCCTAATGTTGTTCTTATTATTGCAAAAAGCCTTCACAATGATGAATAACATTATAATGAAGATACATCCATTGAAGAAACTCACTCACAAATGTTTGATGTAAATAAGTCACAAGAGATCCTTTTAAAAAGATATCAAAGATAAGAAAACTAGTCCTTCTAATTGATTATAAGTCTTATTTGTAAGAATCAAATATTGAAATCAATATAGATCTATTTTTATTTTCAAAAGCCATAGGGAGTGTTAAGTTTTAGAAATGGTTAGATGCTATGAAAGAAGAGTTAAAATCCATGGAAGAAAACAAAGTTTAGGGAAATATTGAATGGTATAAAGCTAGGCTTGTTGTTGAAGGATTCATTCAAAAAGATGACATTAATTATAAAAGGACATTTTCACTTGTCTCAAAGAAAGACTCATTATAAATTATTATAGTATTGATGGCTCATTTTAATTTAGAGTTACATTAAATGGATGTGAAAATAACCTTTTTGAATAGAAATCTTGAAGAAGATGATTTTATGAACCAACATGAAGGTTTTTCGGTTGAAGGGAAAGGTCAAATGGTGTGTAAACTAAGGAAATCAATACATAGACTTAAATAAGTTTCAAGACAGTGGTATATTAAGGTCAATGATACCATTACCTTTTTCAATTTTGAAAAAAATCTAGTTAATTATTGTATATATTGAAAGGTCAATGGAAACATAGTTATCTTTCTACTCCTTATTTTAATGATATCTTGCTTGTAACTAATGATTTACATTTACTACCTAACATGAAAGAATATCTCACTAAGAATATTGAAATGAAAGATATAGGAGAAGCATCCTATGTGATAGGAATTGAAATATTCAAGATAGATCACAAAGATTCTTAGAATTGTCTCAAAAGGCTTTTATTGAAAGAATTTCAAAGGGATTTAATATAATGTTCTACTAGAATTGTTCGAATTCAAAAAGAGGACAAATTTAATCTTATGCAATGTCTAAAGAATGATATGGAATGAAAACAAATGGAATCAATTCCATGTAGTTCTATTGTGGGAAGTTTTATATATATGCAAACCTACATGAGACTGGATATTAGTTTGCAGTTAGAATGTTAGGCAAGTACCAAAGTAATCCTAAAATTGAATATTAGAAAGCTAAAAAGAAAGTTTTATGGTATTTTCAAGGAATAAAAGATTATATACTTATTTATAGAAGATTTAATTAGTTAGAAGTAATTGGATATTTAGATTCATATTTTGTTAGATGTATTGATAGTAGAAAATCCACTTTTAGCTTCTTATTTCTTCTTGGAAAAGGAGCAATATCATGAAAAAGTGCTAAATAATCTATTAGTGCTTCATTTGCTATGGAAGTAGAATTTATGGCACGCTTCGAAGCCATAATTCATGCATTATGGCTGCGAAACTTTATTTTAAGACTTAGGGTTGTTGACACTATTACTAAGCTACTGAAAATATATTGTAACAACTCTATAATAGTATTTTTCTCCAAAAATGGCAAATATTCAAAAGGTGCTAAGCATATGGAATTAAGGTATTGATAAAAAAATATTTACTATTTTATTTTATGTCTCTTAGGTGTTATATTTGCTTAATTTCACTATTTAGACCTTGTTTTATAAATTGTGGTTAATTTTATAATATTGTGAATTTATTCGGTAAATGTTAGATTTTGATACTATTTCTATTTTTTAGTCATATCTTAGGTTCCAGATGTCAGATTGAGGCAAACTTTATATTGATGAAAATTTAAAAGAGAGATCTACAAATTTTATGTTTTGATCAAAGCCCAATTTAGACTTTTTCAAGCCTTTATTTAGCTGAGAAGATGAAGCCATGTTTCTATCCTAACTGAACCTATTTCTATATTTGGGTCATATCTGGAGTTATAGTGGTCTGATTAACCTAAAACTAGTGCCCAAATTCTCAGAAGACACAAGCCTACAAATTTCATGTTTATGGATCTTCCATATTTCATTAATTTCATGGTCTTATTCTGCTTGGAATATAGGCCTATAGGAATTTATTGATTTATCTAATGGATTTAATTGATTTATAAAAAAGAAGAAGTAAATTTGGACTTCTAGAAATTAGGAAAGCTTTCTTCTAGAAATCATAATCCTAAGAGTCATTTAATCCTAGTCCAATAAAGTTTTAAGCTAATTAGGCTATATAAATAGGCAAGAAAGTTGAAGAGAAAAACATATTCAGATACACATAGAAACTCAACAGACAGCCTTCTTCTTCTCTTTTGCTCTCTTTTTTCTTCATCAATGGAAGCCCAAATTCATGGTTAATTCAAGAAGTTGAGGCTCTCCTCTTGAGGATTATGAGATCATAATTTGTAATATTTATCTTTTCTTAATTAATTTTTCTCTTTCTCTATTTACTTGTACTGAAAGTCTTGAGATTCCTTATATTGGATATTGATTTGATATAATTGATATTCACCCTTGTGATTTTTTATTTCTTTGTTATTTTAATATGAAATTATGGTTGATAAATCATAGTTTTATACATAGGGACAGAGAGTTGAAAGATTAATTAGAGATTTCTAAATTAATTTCTCAAATTAACTAAATTTTATTTATAAATCAATTTCGATCTAGCATAGGAATTATAGCAATTACTTAACTCAGCTAATCTTAATTGATCAAATCCTAAGCGATCGTCTAGCGTAGAATTTACGAATCATTGCAAGGATTCCAGGTAATCTAAAGTTAAAGAATTAATTAGAAAAATTCAAATCCTAATTGATCTATGATTAATCCAATTTAGGGCTCTCAATTTTCTTGAATTGGTTGTTTGATTCCATTGAGTTTCTTCCAATTTTACTTTTACTTTACTTTTATTTTGTGCTTGTTTAATATATTGCTTTTACATTAATTTCGTGCAACCAACCCCCTAATTCCAATTTTGTTTTGCACATAGCATAATATTACATCTTGCATTTTAATTCTATTTTTGTTTTTGCACAGCATTTTGTTTCATTGCATTATCATTATGTTTGCATTAGTTTTCTTTATTTTCATTGCGTAAATAATTCAATAATTGTGTAGGTATTGTTAGGAATTAATTTTGAAAAGGTGAAATTAAAGGATCATTAGGGGTACGACCTGATTGTGCCACGGTCTGCATTCTTAGTATAACAACCAATATTTTCAATCTAATTTTGGTGCATTGCAACATGTTCATCAAGTATTTTGCTGTGAAGGACAAAGTTTAGAAACAAAGAGTATCAATTCAACATATTAAGATAAATCTCATGATTGTAGATCTGTTAACTAAATGATTAGAACCAAATATATTTAAGGAACATCTACATAGAATGGGTCTTGGTTATCTTTTTGCATAATGTAATTGATAATGTTGACACTCTGAGTTTATTTATTTGTTTTCAATATGAATTGTTGGTTTTTAGTTGTGTTACACATATAATTATGTTTTAATAAGGTAACAAGTGTTTTAGAAATATTAATAAGACCTTTATAAATTTTATGTGTGACTTATAAATCTAGCATTGTAAGACATTAGTGTTTATGATATATAGGAGGAAGTATGTTTTGTAAATAATATACAATCACCGTAACCTACATTTAATATTTCATCATACTAAGGTAATTATGAAAATTTAAGGATGAGTTTGGTGCATTTTGTCAGATCATCATTTTTATTTTAAGTTTGAGGCCAAGTGAAAAAATGTTGGATAGTTACCATTTAATTATATTTCTTTGATTACTAACCTAAGGGCTTAAAATTAAGGAATTAAGACTACTTGAAATTAAGAGATTGAGGCTAATAAAATAGCCTCCTAATTAGATATGTTAGGTAGTTATTAAGTAATTCAATCTCATCCATTAGTTTTGATACTTGATGGATGTATCAGATTAAAAGTTAAAATATACATAAATTAGGTCCTCTCACTACTCATTGATGTATGCAAAAATGAACCATCAAAAGGACTACGTATTAGAAAACAAGGGAAAAAGGAGCCAAACTTGTCGATAAAGATTAATCCTAAATTATGGCATCTTCTTCTTTTAATCCAAGTTAGTGAAAATTATGAGTTTTAAGATCTAAAAGTAGTGTATGACATTGATTGAGACATTTTATGTTTCTATATTTCAAATTTTCTTTTACACCATTAATGCAAGAATTATGCAGATATCTTGTTGAATACACCTTTTTTTGGACCCCCAATACTTGGTAATTACATTAGACCACGATTAATTCAGAGTTGAGCCAAGTTAGACCCTTTTTGGAGGGTAAAGCTCTCCTAATGCTTATTTTCTTCATTTACAAGACTTGAACTTGAAACCTTACTTAAGGAAATTGAGCTCCTATCTACTCAAGCCAATAAACATTGGTCTATTGAAATCACCATAAATGGGAAACAATTGTGCATATATTTCATTAATTAATAATGACTAACCCATATTTAAACTTTTTACTATTAATTAATAATTAATATTTACTTTTTCTCCTAACACATGTTATCTCCATTCATAAGGCTTAAATCTAAAACCTTATTTAAGGGAATTAAGCTCCTATCCACTCAAGTCAACAAGTATTGGTCTATTGAATACACCATCATAGATAGAAAACAATTGCACATATATTTCATTAATTAATAATGACTAATCCATATTTAAACATTTTATCATTAATTAATAATTAATATCTACTGTTTCTACTAGTGCTTTAGTGGTGTAGTGGCACCCAATATTACCCTAAAGGCTTTACTTCCTATCATGTTTGGAATTTGAATCTAGGTATTTATGTATGAACATTAAATGGATTACTACTCTTACTATTACAAAAAAAAATTAATTACTACTTCTCCTTTGTGTAGAGTGTGGATAAAGTGAATTTGAATATGCAAATATCCTCCTAGAATTAGCTCCTTTAAAGTGTGAGATATACTTTAAAGAGTAAAATGGAGAATTCTATTTACAAAAAAAATCAAAGGTTGGGAGTTTGATAAATAAGAAACTATCAAAAATGTAATTCTTTAATTTGTAATTATCCATTCTCTTGATTTTTCCACCAACAATTTTAATGATCTACTTTACTTTTAAAAGTATTTTTTACACTTTAAAAGAATGGAATCTATGATGCTAATAGGTGCCAAATAGGAGATGATGTCACAACCTGACTTTTAGAAAATGTGATCGGCATAAAAACACTTTATTAGTATTAATTTACTAGCTAGCTATCCTTACAAGCCTTTAAAACATTTTTTATCTTTTACTACTTAACTTTACTAAAGATAAAAATGAGCATCTATAAAAAGTAGAATTAACTACACATGCAATTAAAAATTTAAAATATCATTTACATATGTAAAAGATTTATACAATAGTACTAAAATTTTTCAAAAAATACAAAAGTTTACATACAAATGCTATAAGTAAAGAAATTCCTAATTCGATCCATCTTGTTTCCATTGAGGATCAACTAATATCGAGCACAAAGCAAATGTCTTATTTTGGGTCATTGGTTCAAAGCATAAGACATGGCTTCTTTTGCTTATATTTCTCTCAAATTTTTGTTTCTTCCATTTTTGTGATTTTTTGCATAGATTTTTTTAAAAGATTTTTGTTTATGTTTTCTTTATATAACTTCTAAGATTGTATTTGAGTGTTAATACTTATTATGTATTTGATAAAATTTTTTACTTGAAATTAAAGCTACCAAGCAATGATAAAAGATGAAAAAATAAAAAAAATCTATGAAATGGTTATTTTTCCCAATTCTAGGAAGGGCCAAACCCAAAAGTTTTAAGGTTATGCATAGATGGATAGATCTTAAAATATTATATGAAACTGACATAAAATTTGTCACAAATAGATAATTGAACATGAAGTTATGACTTTAAAATTTTTTTAACTTAGATACATATTTTTGCTAAGGATGCTAAGTTTATTCAATTTTGATCAAAATTTTTCAGAGGGGAAGTTAAAAATTGATTTAAAAAAAATTAGGCAAACTTTTCACATCGATTACTTATTAGAAATCAATATTTTTAACTTTTCATCGGTTATCAAGTAATTTTTCCTACAAGAAATGATAGTGATTTTTTTATGGGAATTAACATTATTTTTCTTTTTTATAATGGTTTTATATTCGACATAATAAAAATACTATGTTAATCGTATTCAGATGTGACATCTTCTAAACATTTGATGTATATCAACTTTTTTGTAGTAATAAGTATCCATTAACCTTGGTTAATGAGTATCCTTCCACCTTAGTATAGAAGATACACAATTATTGTCATAATTATTCAATAAATAAATAAATAATTTAATATACTTAATAGGTGGAAATTATAATAATTAATAGGATGTAAAATTTTATATACTTAATCAGCAATAGTGGATTTAATCATATACTAGAAATTTAATTACATAATTAATAATATTTGACCATATACTTAATAGGATTTAACTTCATAATTAATATGATGCAGCCATATAATAAACAAGATTTAACCTTATAATTAATTAATGTAACCATAATATTAATACCTAGTGATTACAATCACTAAGAAGATTTAATTCCAATTATGACATTCTTTTTTGTGACCATGAAAGGCACTAAACATTCTTTTACTTAACTAAATGGTCACATGAAAACTTTTATAGATTTTCAATGATGGCCATACTATTAACTTTAATAGTCAAGTATACGTTTCTAAGTTTATTACCAACTAGGTGTGGCCCATGTATTACACGGGCGAATATTTATTTTAAAATGTAATATTATAATTATATATTAATTATTTATAAATAAAATTAGATAAAATTTTGAATAATATATAGCTAATCATTCTAAAAAAACTCATTTCTCTATTAATTTTGCATATCATTAAGTAAGCAATTGATTTTAAATTTAAATATCATAATAATTAAATATTAATTTTTTAATATAATTATTATCATTAATATTAATATTTAATAATATAATTTATGATAATAATTTTTTAATGGCAATATATTTTTTATTTACCACCTTATAGCATAAAACAAAATTTTGAAAATAGTAATTTTATATTAAAAATAAACATTTATTTTAATAATATAATATTATAATTATATATTAATTATTTATAAAAAAGATTAGATGAAAATTTATTTAATATATAGCCAACAACTTTAAAAAAAAAGTCACCTCTCTACTTATTTTGCTTAATATTCAAGTAGGTAATTAATTTTAGATTTATTTTACCAAAAAAATTCATTTTGAATTCAAATATTGCATTAATTAGATACCATTTTTTAAGGTAATTATTATTAATAATATTAATATTTAATGACATAATTTATGATAACAATAGATTTTTCTGTAATGAGAACATAATATATTTTTATTTGCCAAGTTATAGCATAAAGTAAATCTTTGAAAATAAGCTTTTCAAAGTAATAATTTTATATTGCAAATAACTTATTGAAATTCATAAATTTTGACATGAATGTCAACTAAAATTCAATATTTTGATATTAATCAATTATTTTATACTTTTTAATTTGCATGAAAGGGAGAAATAATTTTTAGTTAGAAAATACCAATAATCAACTTATATTTAGTATCTTCTAAAAGATACATTATAATAAATTTCATTTTTTATATTATAATGAAAAATATAAAATAGTAAATAAATAAAAAGTGTGTGGTAAATATCAAATTTTTTGAAGAATAATTGATTTATCCTTTAATCAAAGTTTAAGAAAAATAGGTTAATGACATAGAAAAGAAAAAATGTGAAAGAAACAATATAATTATTTAGGAACATAATACAAAAAAAAGAAATAATTAATTAGAATGTAAAATAAAAAAATGAATTTACAATTACCATAGTGAGAATCTACCAAACAAAGATGAACTATTAAGATATTTAGTGACAAAATAGATGGGTGTAAGTTAAATTATTCATTTATTTATGGAAGTAAATGATGATTTTATTAAATAAAGATAAAGAAAAAGTGCATCATAGATGAAATTTTACAAATTTTAAATTAGATGTAAAGTGAAATGAAGATAAGAATAAAATATTTTTTAATCAAATTAAACTAAGATAAAAAATAAAAAAATTCAAATAAAATTAGATAAATATAGAGATAAAATAACTTTCAAATTTTAAAATTAAAAATACTATATTTATTAATCTGAATACTTTTATACAAATCTAAGCTAATAAAAATGACTTATTTATGTCTTGTCAACTATAAATGTGTAAATTTCATAATTAATAGTTTACATGTTCATATGGTAACTCTCTTTCTTTCATAATTTTCTCCGAAATTATGTCTTTTTCTGTTAAATAGTATGAAATAGTAAAAAAAATTACATAATGAAATAGACCATATAAACTATATAAAAATGTATACTTTTCTAATTTTACACATTAAGAATCTATTAAATTAATGAGAGTCGATTAAGCTACAAATTTTTTAATCAAGCAAGTGTAAAAAGTTGAAAATAGTAAAGGAGAATATTGACAGATATTGAAGGTGAAGATAAAAAGTCTTATCTTAATAAAGATGATGGTTTTGAAGTAACTACAGATGGAAAGAGAAAAGAAATAAAACTTTGAGGAGCAAGAATAAAATATTTTTTATAAGAATAAAATAATTAGGTAATTATAAATTTACAGATATTGAAGATAAAGATGAAGATGAAAACTTTTATCTCAAATAAAATGATGACTTTAAGGTAACTAAAATTGGAGAAAAAAAGTAAAATATTAATATAATATGAAAAGATTTTTATAAGTACGAAATAAATAGGTAATTGTAAATTCTAATGATAGATTGAGATTCAAATTCAAATTTTTATTGGGAATTTAATATTATAAGGATAAATATTTTTTAATTTCATGATTTATCTTTCATGTAAAGAAGAAATGACAAATTGAATTTTTATTAAAAAATGATAAATTAACATACAACGAATTATGAGAATGGTACTTGTCATATTAGAAGATAAAAAATATTACAGCTAATATATTATATATAAATATGGATCATGGCAATTTTATACCTAACAAAGATATAATTCCGTCCATGTATCATAATACGATTTTTTATATTGAAAACTCATAACAAGGAAAGATGCAAACCTATTCGTATATTATGTTCAAATGAATCATTTTTTTTTATGTCATGTGAACTTTTCTATAATGTTCATATCATAGTATAATTTTAATATCAAAACAAAAAAGATTAACTTTTATTCCATATAATATGCACTTAGATATAATAGAATAAAACTAGAATGAACTTTTCATAAAATTATATCAATCAATCCTATAAGCAATACATGATCAATTAAAACCTTAGGTACCAATACTTTAATAATAGGATTTAACACCATTAATTTTGTATTGAAATGCTTAATAGATACTTTCTTCTCTTTAACCTTCCATGAACAAGACTTTTTTAACTTTATATGCTTTGATTACTTGAGCACTTGTTCTTAGACAAGAAAACAATAACAATATTGTCATAAAAGACTTTAATTGGTTACTTTTCTCTAAATATTTAATAACAATTTTGGCAATATAACAACCAATATTTGCTTTGGAATCACTTTTTATTTTGAACACCTATACTTAAATTAGCATAACTCTATTAGGTAATATGACCAAATCCAAACCTTGTTACTATTTATGGAAGTCAATTCATTTTTCATAATCTCTATTCACTTAATGCACTTTTTATGATGAACTTTATTTTTCATTAATAACATTGCCATTATCACATATGGTAATTTTACGGTCCATATCCACCTAAGCATATTGCCCCTTAAAATCCTGAATCTTTGAACTATAAATTAAAGATTTTTTTGTATGTTGCTAACACCTTGTGGTTTGATGACACTTAATGTTACCTTAAGGGCATTACTCCACGTCATATCTAGGGTTTGAACTTAAAAACTTGCATTTATATATTAAGTGGATTACCACTCTTATCATTTCCATTTTTTTGAATTCAAGAGCAAAAGCCAGATTATAATCATATCATCCTAGGAAAAGAAATATTGATTACATCTTGGAGAACTAACGAGCCATATCCATTAGGTAAAGACATAAAAACATGAAGCTCAATGGGAAAAAATGAAGCATATGATGCCAACTAATTGACCACATAATTGCACTTTTTATATGTAATGAGATTCTAATATCCTAATTTCAAGTAATAAGCATACTTCCATACTTAATCAAAGGATTAAGATGATAAGTGTTTCAACAACCTTTCTTCAAAAAATCCCTTGCGATCTTTGAATCACTTTCAATCTATAATTTCTTAGTATTTTGATTCCTAGCTAATTGCAATCCGATGACTAATTCCCATAATTTAACTAATAAAACACTGTTATGTCCTAAATTCTTTGAAAAGCTCAATATCTATGTCCTAATGTAGCCCATGATGATGCCTTAGCATGAACCCTGTGCACCACCATTAATATTGGATCCATCAAAATTTAATTTATACTAACCAGTTTTTAGGCAAGTCCACCTTACCAACACTTTTGATTTCCCCAAGGAATACACTTACCACTAAATATTTAGATAGCATCTTGAAATTCATTGGCCTTTTTATAAATGATAAATATAACATCCTCTTCCTTCATAACTTCATCACTATACTTTTATTTCTTACTTGCCAAATGAATTAACATGCTATTTCAAATATAAAATGCCAATAGATTTCATCACTTCTTCCTAAATTGCTCTTTATATTCCACTTAAGTCAAGCATTAAGCGATAATTGGAAGAATTTTTCCCAATGACATGACTTAACTAGCCATAGTCATATGTTCACCACTGACACACAATCATGTATGACATGTAAACAAATATCACTGGCCCCATTATATTGAGAGCATTTATCACTTCTTGCCATATACTATTGAAATCTTCTAGCATTTGTTAACAAGTTTTGTCTATACATAAAAACTAAAGAAAAGTTTTGATTCTCTTTGGACCTATCCACTTCCAAAGAAAAATTTCTTGTATGTTTGCTCAAGTTCATTAAAACTAATCACATAATCATAAAAGTTTTCAATACATTTCATATTAAAGGTTAATTGAAAAGATTTTTATTATTTGAATATAAGAATCCTAACTAGCAATTTGCATGGAATATAATGGCAAAAATGTGTGAGGATGTTTTTGTAAATAGATAAATGATTATTTATAAATTAATTCAATATAATTCATATTTTTTAAGGTTAATCGTATGTTCGAATCCATATATATTTATCTAGAAACCATAAATGAGTGGATATATATAAGCTATAAGAATAGATTTGAATAGTTAAGTAGCATTGTTACCTCAAGTTGTGAAATGTAATTTTTTTTCCA
The DNA here is from genome assembly GCA_020226215.1 of Sindora glabra. NCBI lineage: Eukaryota > Viridiplantae > Streptophyta > Magnoliopsida > Fabales > Fabaceae > Sindora > Sindora glabra. Next base: position 74,942,082 of record CM035230.1, read on the forward strand.
GATCAAGAATATAAGTATCTTAATCCCTATTGAATTTAAAACATTAGGTGGCATTTGGTTCGCGGAATGTTTTTAACATTCCCGAGAATGTTTTAATGAAATATTATATTCTCATATTTTGTTCAAAGTTTGAAAAAAAAATACCTAAGAATGTCACATTCCCAAGAATCTTTTTAACCTAACATTCCCCTAAAATATTCCCATGAAAAAAGGTAGGTATATCAGATTTCCATGTAAGGGGGATGTGATATTAAAATATTTTCAGAAAAATTTATAGTGAACCAAACGTAAGAATGTTGCATTCTCGTTAATTAAATTCTCAGGAATCATATTCCTAGAAATGTATACTTTCCTAAAAATGTAAGATCCCGTGAATCAAACGCCACCTAAAGGGAAAAAACCTTTAAAGCATGACGTTAATAATACTTTTTAAATTTAATATAAAATCATATCCGGGAGAGAAGATTTTTCTTTGTTCAATGTGTTAATTTAGCATTAGTTGGCATGCATGCAACTCGATATTAGGCTAATTAACCTACAAAGGACGCAACAGTTCTCCAGAGTTTGAATTGGGTCATTTTCTTTGTCGTTTTAAGAAACCCTTGTGTGAAGCCAAACATCTGCTAGAAAATGTAGTTCTTGTTCATAAAGCCCAAAATAAGTCCTTTTTCTTCAATCTTTCAAGAAACCCGTGAGCAATAAATTTTAATTTCCTCGTCATGTATTGAACTACTCACTTATCTGCTTATTGTTTTCTTTCTCGTGACTCTGGATTTCTTTAGGCCTATCTACCAATCCTTTCTTCGACATATTACCTTTATTCCCCTAAAATTAATTATTTAATTTGATTTAATAACATTGTACTTTTCTTTTCAATCAGAAAGTGAAGGCATTTGAAAAAAAAAAAAAAACTGCAATTGCTGGCTTTTGTTAGGCAGCGTAATCTTTTTGTGTACCCACAGATTTGTTGCATAATGGTTTTGTTTCTTAACATTCTCGTTCAGTCATCCCTAATATTAATAATAATTAACAAGCGAAATATATAGTTAGAGTTCAAGTTGCTTGTACTTAACTATAATTATAACCCTTATTGGTGTGATTATCTATTTTTGTTCTTCTTGCTAAAAGCTAGCTGCCCAACATGCAATGGAATACATAAACCGATCGATTCTAACTAAGATGCATTTTGGTTATTCAAATTACCAATTAATGCATTCAACCAAAAAAGTGACCTTTTGAGAATCCATGTGATTTAGATTGAGGTCTAATCCTCCAACTTCTTCGTGAAAAATCTGGGTTATTCAGGTGCTTTCTTTCTTTCATCCCCATGACTAGACACAACAATTAGAGCCCACACATCTGCACGATAGATTTCTAGAGACAAGAACAAGACACTATAAATTTACATAAATGTGCATGCCATAAACCCAACATGCATGAGACAATTCTAACTACTTCATATTTTCTTTAATCACATAGTCTTTTCCAACTAATTGCATAGTATTGTATCTACTATTGTTTTGGTGCTTTGCTCATACTATATAGTTTATAGCTTCTTTCAAGCATTGATCCTTCATGGCTCCAAATCCAAACAAAGCGAATCAGCTTGTTGTTGGCTCCTACAACAACATGGATGGCCTCCAAAGAACAATATCTGATATAACCTTTGAGCTACAAAAAGAAACCGCCACGAATGAAGCGAAGCTGCCAGCCATCTTACAGGTGGACGATGCCAAGTGTGAGTGCTGTGGAATGTCTGAGGAGTGCACACAGGATTACATGGATGGTGTTCGCAACAAGTACTCGGGGAAGTTTATATGTGGTTTGTGCGCTGCGGCTGTGAATGAAGAGATGGTGAAGAATGGAGGGAAGCGAGAGGAGGCTCTGGAGGAGCATGTGAGCTTTTGCGTGAAGTTCAATAGGCTTGGCAGGTCATATCCTGTTTTGTACCAAGCTGAGGCCGTTAAGGAGATCTTGAAGAAAAGTTCAAGAGCAAGAGCTCAGTCCATGGGTCCTAGAGAACAAAGGAAGGGCAGCGGGATTGCAAGGAGCTCGAGTTGCATTCCAGCGATCACAAGAGAGGTTGGTGGTAGTAAGATGAACAACATGGTGGAATCTTCTTGGTCTTGAATTGATCATTATATATCAACAATTTTAGCATCTCTATTTATCTCCCAATCTACTTATAATACAGCCTGATTGTTTATGGCAAGTTTATCCCATTTGCTTTTAGACAAACAGGATCTATTTAACTTAGACGGTATAATCTGTAGAATGTGAAGGAGTCCGAAAAGAATCTACTCGTAAGTAGCATTTTCCTATTATTTGGCGTAATGACGAGAAGACATATGGTACAAGCTAATGCTGATTTCCATCTCCAGGAGGCCAGAGGATTTGGGACCTGTAACGTGTTCATTTCACTTAATCCTCACTGACTACACATAACGTCCATAACGAGTCGCTCTGTAGAATATAATTTCAGAGGAAGTGGTTCCTAATTCATTGGTATAATTCAGATGTATTTATTTCCTTCCAATTCTTGTTTCCCTGCGCAATGAATACTACTATACTCAATTGTAATAAGTGATAACGCAAGGTGAATGGTTCTGGAAGACATGGAAGAAATTAGAATCTATTTTTGTAATGTTTCAAGATGCAAGAGTACTATTAATTAAGTTAATAATGTGATATTAAGCCCTTCATCGCATGTTAATTAAACAGTGCTGAGTTATATTCTTTTACCTCCATATGTTTTCTCTCCTTAATTGTGAAACAGAGATGCTGTTGTAGAAGATGATCTTGTTGGGAGAAACAGGAAACACAATTTATGATCATATACAGGAAACTGAAATTTATGTGTAAGAATTTATAAATAAGGTGTATGAAATTTTGTCTATGTTTTCGTTAACACAACAATGATAATATACCAGTTTCCAAAAGGTGAGAACTCCCAGCAGTTACTCATTTTCGGTGTTGGAGTATTGATTTAGACTTCTTGTATCAAAATATCAAACTGGATTGCTCAAAGGAGAAGGGCAAAAAGCTAATAAAAGCCAGAAAAATACACGTGTCGCAAATTGGATTCGAAAAATGATTTTAAGCTCAGTGCCATTAGAGGTACGCGGGATATCACAAGAATCCAAAAATTATATATGTACATATACATACACACACACACTCACAAGAATCCAAAAATTATATATGCGCGCGCGCGCGCACACACACACATATATACTGGATTTAAACCCTGACATAATAAAAAATAACATTTTTAAAATAATATTAGGTGTTATTGCACTACTAAATTATGGTTACAATTTTTAAAATCCTCACTAAAAAGTTGTTGCCATACTTTAATGACCATTTATTATACAACAAAATTAAAGTTATGCAAAAAAAAAAAAATACTATATCATAATCTTGGTTGGATTTTTTATTTATGCCTATATATGTCAATTTAGGCTACAAGCTGGCTTATTTGTTCTTGGATTTGTATGGACTTGAGCATCTAAATTTGAGGCCATTTAAATGCAAGCCAAAGCATGGCTTGCAGTCTACGTGGGCTAATTTGTAGGCAGGCTATATACATATATATATATATATATATATATATATATATATATATATATATATATATATATATATATATATATATATATATATTTAATTCTTAATTTTTTAATTTTTAGATAAATTTAAATTTACAATTCATATAAAATTATACTTCTCTCTCACACTTTTGATTTATGTAAGGTTGTATTATGGATTATTTCTAGCTAATATTTATATTTTATGGGTATTTTATAACTTATATTGTCACATCCCTTAAAAATGTAAAATAATTTATATGAGAATAATAAATTGTTATGATGAGATATGAGAATAAAATTTTGTGTGAAATAGTTGAGAAAAAGGATAAATTAAGATGTTTAAACACTAAGTAGGATTAGAGTTGAGTATATGAATATATAAGAGATTTATAACACTTTTTCAATTTTTCCCTTGGCCACAATCCTATTTTATTTTCCCAAGTCTTCAACTCTCCCTATTTGTCCAACACACACCATTATTGAATTGCTATACAACATTGGCAAGTTCATGTTAATTAAATGAGAAATCGAATTATATAATGCCATGGTGATATTTTTGAAAATTTGAGTGATTGACCATGATGGTTAAAATCAAAAAGTTGATGTTGTAAAGTTATATGAAAACTTAAGGTGATGGATATTAGTTATAATCGGTATCTATTATTCATTCGTGTTAACTTGGACTTAGACAACATCTAAAGCTATGGAAATCCCCATTTACTTTGAAAAGTGTGATATATGGAATGTAAATCTTGTATTAATAACCGATATCTATTAATTTTCATAGTGCCTATATATTTTGCTCCTACTTTTTTATATATATATTAAGGTGGAATTTGAATATGGCTAGCTCATTCTATGAAATGCTTTGAATTGATAAAAAGCACCATGTCTAGGATAAATGATTAGAAGGCATTAGAATCCTAAATAGAGTGCTTCTATCAATTTGAAGAATTTTTAAAATGTGGAAAACATATCAACTTTTTTGTGGATTGATATACAAGATATTATCTATGTTATTTTCTCCTATTTTATGGAATTAGTCTTATTTTGTGATTGGATTATGACTTTTTAATGTTATTGAATTATTTTGTTAATACTAGTTTTTTACACTATTTTAGCTTTCGAACCATAACTTAAGTTCTAAAGTTCTAAATTAGGTGGTCTTTATGAAATTTGAAAGCTAAAAGGAAACTTTAAAACTGTCATATTTTGGATAGAGGCCAATTCAGATGCTTAGAAGGTTAAATTTGGTCATAAAAATAAAGTACTATTTCTATCTAGTTTGACCCTATCACAAGTTTTAGTCCATATCTGGAATCCTAAGAGTTTAAATAAGGTAAAACAAGTGCTTAAAGTCAAGTTAGATCTAATCCAACAACTTTCATATTTAGAGATTAGCAAAATTATACCATTTTAATAATCAAACATTAATTAGAAATTTACTTACAAAAAATTATTACTATAAATATTTTTAGTAATTTGATTTCTAAATTAGGTTATGGGCCTTCAAATTAAGTAAGATCCCATTCTTTGTAATCCTAAAAATCATCTAACTTACCCCATTAGGTATACTAGCTTAGGAAATCAAATATAATTAGATTTTATGCTGCCAAAGACAATCATACTAGATTAGACAACATTCTTTCTTCTTGATTTTACTTGTAAAAACCACCATGAGTGGTTGATTTCTCTTATTAGTTCAAGGAATCAGCATTCCAATCTTGACTTAGATTTTAAGACTTTGCTCATTAATTCAATTCACTCTTAATTCATCTATCTCTTACTTCTACTCCTATTTTATGTTTGCTTTAGGTGATTAACTAATAGGCTATTGTTGATTAAACTTGATAATTTGCAACTATATGATCGATTGTAATCAATTCTTGTATATAGTTTAGTTATAATTAGTAATAATTAGTAGTAATTAAGTGTTTGAATTTTTTCATGTAAAATTATAAGCACTTAGGAGAAATAAAGAAAAAATTAGTAATTTCTTGCATGTAAGATTGTTGATTTAGTCTTAACTATTTATAAATTGATTGCTTCTGCTAGTTGATTACAGATTAGTGCCAATCTTAAATTAAATAGTAATAGGTAATTAAATTTGTAATAGTAATTAAGGATTACTGTAGGGCATCCTAATAATTCATAGTTAAGTAATTGAATCAAGAGTAATCTTATTGATGTTAATGATAAATCTATAACTAGAGTGTGAAATTCCTTATACTGTTCTTTTATATTCTATTTTATTTTACTTTAGTTTTTTTTTATTATTGTGTTTAAAATTATTTTAGGAAATCTCCTTTAATTATTCCTAAGTTCATTAGTTAACTTCTATTTCCTTAGGTACAACCTAAACTTACCTTATGCAATGTGTTGAAAAAGTTTAGTACTTAATCTTGATGTAAGTGACACACATCATGGAATAATGTAGCTGATAGGAATTTACTACAAGGATTAATAATGAGTATGTTGTAAAAGTGTTATTTTTATGTAGATTGTTTTTGTAAAATAAATATTTTGTATTTTCATTTATAATTTTCTTTGTATAATATGTTAACCTTAGCCCTATTAAGAAGTTTTGATGATAATAAAACACTTTGATACTATTGGATTTGACATTTGATCAACTAGAATCTTGGTACAAAAAGTGAAGATCAAAGGATGAAAATCTTGTTAAGATTACTTAGGATTCTAGTTAGGTTCATAGAGAAATTTTGTGAAAGAGGAATTAATCATTAAGGGATTCAAGTTTTTCATAAAATAAAACATCAATTCTTATGTCTAAAATCCTTAGAAAATAAGGTTGGATTGTGTTTTTAAGAAAATTATTTTTCAAATTAGCTCTCACAAGAAGACAAAAAATATAGGCATGAATCGATTCACCAATCGATTCCAGGCATTTAGAAAGCAAATTAGAATGCCTAAATTGATTCATTAATTAATTCTAAGTATATAGAAAGCTTTTAATGCAAAATGAATCGATTCATGATTTTGAAACTTTAAATTTTAGTTTCTAAGAATCAATTAATGGACTTACTCTTCATTCTATGTTTTTTACTCAAACTTTATTTTAGAAAAGGTTAAATTAACTCATCAATCAATTCTGCACATCCAAAGCCGAAATAGGGTTGAGTGAATTAATTAACTAATCAATTCATCATACAAGTTTTTCAAGTATGAATCGATTTGCCAATTGATTCATTAAGACTTTTTTTAAAAATTCAAAGGTAGCTTGAATCAATTCACAAGGTACTAACTACTCCATAATGGCTTTTTCACTCCTTTAACCTTTATATAAAGGTTTCATTTCAAATAAAAAATATAAGAGAGTGCTAACACTGTTACATAGACACAAGAAACATCTTTTCTCTTCTTCATAACCTAAAAATTCCTAAGCTCATTTGATTGAAAAATTCTTTTTATAGTGCTTTATTGCGTAATCCATCTTTTAAAGGTTGTGAGTTACATTCTTATATCAAATTCTTTCAGTTATTGTATACTAGGGTGAGGTATCCCTAGGGACTTCAAAAGTGGTGAATCTCTTGAGAGATTAAGGATTTGAGAGAGGATTCTTAAAAGAATTTGTAAAATAAAAATAGAGATTGGACTTAGACTTCTTCAAGTGCCTTCAAACTTGAAGGGATGGTCATTTAGAGTTCAAATCCAAGTCAGAGAGGCTTGGTATTGGATACACCTTAGAATTTGGATCTTTAAGGCTGGAACGACTATAAATAGCAATGTTTAATTTTTTTGCTTCCCTATCTCTTTATTTATATGTTTATTGCTCTTTTTTTTCTTAATATTATCTGCTAGTGTGCTAAGCTTGCATACATTCTCTCTTTAACTTCATTTTAATTCTTTCAATAGTAATCATTGTTATTATTGTTGAAAAGTTTTTAAAACCTAATTCACCCCCTTCTTAGGTAAAGTATTGACTAACATAATGATCTATTATTATTATAGTCTTTATTTAATCTTTACTTTTTTTTATGAACATGTAAATATATGAATATGTTTAATTTTTTCTTGTTATCATTTTTTTATATTTATTGTATGATGATATCATTGTCTAAAATTTCAAACATTTCATTGTGTAAAATTATTTTTGTTGCTTTGTAACAAATCTTGTTATAGAATGCATACTAGTTTTAAATAAAAAATACACAACCACACCACTGAATGAATATCTGACATTGAAAGGAATAACCAATGATATGTCAGAAAGCATGTTTAAAATTTAGATGTCAATTGTATATGGAAATCGATGTCTAAAGGTATATCTACAGTGAACTAATTTTCGTATATACATTGCTCTTAGAAGTTGTAAAGACTTAGCGGTTGGATGTATATAGAAACTAACATCTAAAGGTTATCTATGGTTAACTAATTTTCATATTTATGATGTTATTGAAAACTATAATGTCATACCAATTTAATTTATATTGACAACTAACTTATAAAGTTATGTTAATGGTCAACTCATTTAAATTGTATTATGACATTCATGAGGTTATAAAAAATTACAAACACTTATAGTGTTAATTGTTTAAATAACTAACATCTAAAAGAAGTTTATGCATTACACCTTAAACCATTAAACCTTTAGACATCAGTTATGGTTTTATAACCAACGTCTAATGTTCTGCATATTGCCTATAAATTTTATTCTCATTCTCTATTTGAAGCAATTTCAATGATGTCTTTACCTCCATTATCCAATTTGAGGGTTTAGGTTGAATTTGAAGATAACACTTATTTCATCTCATCTAACACATTTAGAAATATTGTAAATCTTGTTAAAGGACTTATCTTTTCTAATATTTCAAGTTTCATAGTATGGAAAACCATATTAGTCATGCTGTGAAGCCTAAGATATTCAAGGAGGCAAAGCCTTTAATAAGAATCGTAGCATTTTTAGATATGCCAAATGAGTTAGAAAATAATCTATCCTTGCATTTGATCTACACTCTCGAATTAGTAATGGTGATAAATGTATTGCTTAAACCCTTCTTATACCCCCACCTTTCTAAGGGGAGAGCCTCCTTTCAATATAATTAAGCACAGAAAATACGAGCTAACTTTTTAATTTTTATTTCCATTATATTAGGGAGAAAAATCAAATAACTGGTCTCTTTTATGCTTAATTATATCATGGATGAAGGCATTCTTCTTAAGCATTCAAGTAAGGGAGTAACCTACACCCTTTAACTTAGAAATAACCTCAAGCAATATGAAAAAAATGGAAACTTAATCAATGAGGAGAATTGACAATAATAATGGAACATTGTATTATTGACCTCTTTGATGTAATGATGTATAATATGTAATAAAAAGTTAGTTATTTGTTATAGTAGTTAATGAAATCATGTAATGATGTATAGCTAAATAAATAAATTGTATATTTTCATAATTTTTTATTCTCTACTTTTTCATATATTTGTTAATTTATTTTCTCTAATACTTACATTCAGTTTTGCATTTGGATAATTTTCTTTTGTTATAAATAGAACATATACGTCATTCAAAAATGAGATAAAATTAACTGTCTATCTATTTAGAACATTTTAAAATAACTATTTTTTGGTTATCTTCTTTCATTTAAAATTTCAAATATTTTGATGTTTTGTGATAAAAAAAAAAAGAAATCAAGTTGCATGGTTCTTTTAATAAATTGATATTTGTATAGTATAATGTTAGCTTTTTATAATAACTGACATATTGAACAAAATTTTTCATATTTAGACTAATATTGTTCTATAATAAAAAAAACAAAGTAACCACATCAATTTTTTTTAGCAAATCAACATTTGTAACATATGATATTAGCTTTCTATAATAACTAACTTATTAAACAAAAAATTTCAAAATCAGATACATATTCCTTTTTTTTATATGCAATGATGTCAATTTATAATAAAATGCATGTTGAAATTATATTTTTTTAATTGAATAAGTCAATTTTTATTTAAAATTGATGTAAAAAGTAATTAAGACAACAATTATTAGGTAAATGACATGTTATATTTGATAGTTAATAAAAATTAAGTTTTAGTATACAATTGATGTGAAAAATAAAGTAAAGTTGTTTTGGTTTTTAAATTATTTAGGAAAATAGAGGCAACAGTTGAAATAAATAAGAAACTTTGCCTTAATGCTAAAGTTCAAAGTGCGGAATGGGAGCATATTTCACACAAGATTTATTGTCCCCTAAAGAGATATTTCTACCAAAGATCAACAAATCTTGCATTCATCTTGTTGTTCATTTCCTAATTCACTAAAATCTTCTTCTTATCATTAAGGTGTGGTTGAATGCCTTATCTTTTTCCTTTAGACCTAAGAAAGAACATTTTAATATTGCAATTGTGTACCTCTATATTTGTTTGGATTTTATATGTCTAAATTTTTTCTAGGGCTTTAGGTGGTGTGAATATTGATATATGCATACCAACTTCATTAAAACCCTTATATTATCTATATGTTAATATATTTTTTTATGTATGGATATTTCTTGATTGTTGCATTTTTTATTCAAATTAGATAGTCATGGAATACTTTTAGTGGAAAAGGAAGGTAATATAGAGAAGTTTTACATGTGAGACGATAATGTTAAAGGGATATAGGTTTGAAAATCTTCTTAGACATGTTAGGAAATACTAAAAGTAATTGGATTTATATTTCTCATGCTCATATTGTATGTATAATAGATAATATTTTTTAATTATTAATTTCTAATACTTACTTATATATTTTAATCTATAATGTAAGTTTTACATGTTAAGCTTTGACTGTTCTAGAAACTACAATCATCTCAACATTCAACAGTAAGAATAGTTCTCCCTAACTTAACAAATAACATATGATATCACCAAAGTTTAATGACATAAGTCAAGTAATACGTTTCTTTCAATAAAAGCATATAGTATTAATATTGTATCTATAACATTAATTCTAATATGCTTGAGCCATTTTTTTGCCATAGTAGCTTTCATAAAAAAATTTATCAATAATTATGTCATTAGAAGATTATGTAACTTTTTTTTATATTTAAAGGTATTATTTTTGGTTTTTGCAATATTTACATATTATATATCTTTAATTATTTGAACCCAATCAAATGTATGAAAATTTTGCCATTAGGTGTTTATTGTATTTGAGATGTTATTTTTTACCATAAAAATATTAAGATAGGGCTTGAATATTACTATCTATAATAATAATACTTGTACAATAACATGATTACTAGATTATGTAATTAGATCCAAATATTACTTTAGGTATAATGGGGTATAGATGAATTCTATTAGATAAAAAATAGTAAATCAAGTCAGTTATTTTAAAATACCATCATCCTATATTGGACATTACATATCATTTATTTATTATAAACTGACGTACTATGTGAAATTTAAGATATGAAAAGATGTTAATTTTCAATGATAATTTGCAAACTAACATCTCATATATAACCATGTTAGTTAATAAACTAAAACTTGATGTCATAATTTGTTTTTCATGTCAATTATTGTTATTTTTTACACCAATTATGAAATTGATGTCTTATTTCAATGATTTAACAATAATCAAGAACGAAACATGTTGGTTTCCTAAAAAAAATAATTAACTTAGTTATCATTTTCCATGTCAATTTAGGAATCGATGTTAAATACATTGAATATATAATGATACTTGTATATATATTGATGAACAATTAACGTAAAAAAGGTTACATAACTAATGTTATTTGGCAATTCTATGGTAAAAACACCCATCATTCTTTTCTTTTCCTCATCTACTTACTTAATCAAGGCACAAATCCTTCTCGATCATTTGCATTCTTCCATCTAAGTTAAGTAAGCTCCTTAAACCTCAATCCTTGCTAAGTTCTCCTTTGTTTTTTTCTCCTTGGATTGGAAGATTTTAACTTTAAGAGAAAGTTAAGCTTTAACTTGGATTTTTAGGAATTTGGATGCATAAGATGAAGCCTAAACTATAATAATGTTAAGTGAAATTAGTTGTTTGAGGTAGGGTTTTTTATGTCTTATTGAATCTTAAAGAAATATTGCTACTTAATACTTTTAATATGAATTTTTTAATGGATTTAGTATGAAATATAATAGGAAAGCAATTTATGGTAATATGATTTAGTAACATGAATTAAAGAATGAAATCTTAGTGAAATAAGTATAGATAAATAGTGCTTTTCTTGAAAAATTTTGTAAAAAAAAATGAGATAATTGATTACATAATCAATTATGTCCTTGGAACTAGTTTTCTGGGCAAATGTAATCGATTATATAATGGATTATGCCTTAGAAGGATTTGCTTTTTGGAGGCTATAATTAATTAAATAATCAATTATGTATAAGACCTTTATTCTCTAGAACAAAATAATCAATCATATAATCAATTATGTGTTTAAGAGTCCTACCTCTGGACCTTTATAATCAATTACTTAATTGATTTTACTTCGGCAAAATTGCTCTTTGGGACTATATAATTTATTATAACCCTTGTACTCTTCAAAAATGATTGCTAATAGAATGTCAAGGTGTGTAACTTGTTCTGTGGTGACATTACAAGTTGTTATACACTAAGAAATGTTAAATGAATGATGTGAGGCCATGTAAAGAGGCATGTGATATTATGATATTTACAAGTATGTTATGGATAGGATAAATTTTTGTGATAATGGTCATTGAATTATGTTATTAATTGTGAAAATTGAGATAAGGGTGATGGAAAATATTGGTAACTAGAAATCCAAATCTAGTGTATGCTTGTGAGGGACAAGGTTAACTTAGAGAGATAAGGATGGGCTTGCTTTCTTTTATATGTTTTCTTTTAATAATGTTGAGATTGTCATTCTTGAATTGAGTGAGACATGAGAATATGTCCTTATTTTGTATTTAAGATTATTACCCTTATGATATGATTGTGAAATTGTGTAAAATATAAATTCATGTAAAGAAAGCTAAATCTAGATAGTAAGGTATAACCATTTTTATGATTCCTTATTTTAAAATATTTGTTCACTAAACCTTCAAACTTATCCTTTTGTGTTTAACATTTCAAATTCTCCAGTTGAGATGTCTCCACCACTATTGCAACAAAAATAGGTCTTTTGGGGATTCCTTTAGCATGACTACAAGCTATAACTAGATATTTTCTTTGTAGATAAAGATGTTAATTTCTTGGGCCTTCAACTATAGAAAAAGATAATAAGGTAGAGGTTTTTTGTTCACTAGGAATAGTTAGGCTAACTTATCTTTGATTTAGTAGGGATCATAAGCAAACCTTACTTCTCCCATTTTGTAGAACTAATTTGATAAATAATTATCTTCCTTCTACTAATGTCAACTTTATTGCTAAATGACTCTAATGTATCACGCACACATATATAAATATTAAATGTGAATAGGTTAGGTCGGTGGAAACCAATAAAGTGGGTTTTAAATTAGTCATGACTAGAGATGAATCATGACATATATTATGTATGCATAGTATTTTTTAAGATCATATATAGATTTTAAATGTGTTATAACTTAATATGTGATATTTTAAAATAATTTTAATCTTTTATTATTTAAGAATTTAAAATTTTAAAATATTTTTAAAAAAGCCCGTGGATTGAGCCATTTATTTACAGGTTTTTCAAGATTAGACTAGAACCTACAATCTAATAGCCTGCAAAATATATATATGTAGGTTGGGCTATGAATGAATTGGCATCCCTAACTCATACCTTATTGTATAATCTTTTAGTTTATTTTGATCATGTACTTTTTCAGTTTTTTTAATTGAATTAAGGTTATTTAGTATTCATGATCTATTTTCTTTATTTTTTTCAACAAAAAGATAAATTTTTATTCCATATAAAAGGCATAATCATAAAGTACATAAATTTTAACTAAGGGAAGAGTCTTAGGGAATTTCTCCGAACTAGTACGCCCTGTAACATATGGGACTTATTTTGCAGTTTCATGAGCAGCCTCGTTGCTTTCTTTTGAATACTACGAAAATAGTAGAAAATGAGTTCAAATAACAAAAATTACAATTTCATATAAATAAGGTGTTAATTTAGTAGAAAACATGCTAGTTCAAGCAAATTTTACCTGTTAGTGAATAGAGGTTTAACTCCTGAAATTGACATTGATTGAAAGAAAAGAAATCTATTAATGCTTTAATTTTTAAAATAGTTATTCATCCCACTTTTCATCCAAATAAAAAAAAATTACAATTTCATTGATTAGTCCAGACAGTTCATTAATCAAAGCAAGAATATGCTAACTAGACTAGGAAAAATGCTCTACAGTAGTGTGGCTTGACTGTATTATATAAGAATTAAATTTACATTTTTTATATTAGTGTAATGTTAATTTTGGGTTATTAAATAAGTTTTCTTTAATATATGTTTATGTAGAAAATTGATTAATCTCATTTAGGACAAAGAAAATTTAGAGTTTTAAAAAGAAATTGAAAATAAAGTTTACAAATCTAACAATACAAATTTGTTTTCTAAATGTGGCGACAAATAAACTATAATATACTGGTGAAAAAAATTAATAAATAATATATAAAAAATAATAATTTATGGATAAATAGAATTTTAAAATTACATAAATTCCTTGCTCAGTGGATACAAAAAAATTGACAGAAATTCAAAATGCTACTAAGATTAATATATATCTAAAAGTTATGAGTTATCTTTAATCTATTTAAAATTTTATGTTGAATCATAAATAAATAAATAGGTGGATCAACAACACCTATGCACTTATCATCCAATGTTGCAAATCCATCCCAATACACTTGCTTCCCACCTTTAATTGCTTGCGTCTCAAGAAAATCTTGATCAGAGAAGGACCCTAATTCTTTTCCCATACAAAGGCCGCCAAAGTCTCTCAACAGCAATTGAATTGCAAACTTCAACCACAGGAGCGTAAATCTTGGTTTCAATCGCTCTAACTTCTCTGCCACTTCTCTTCGTCCGTTTTGTTTTGATCAGCCAATTTAATTAAGGTACTGTTTTCTTCTTTTCTCTTATCCTATAGTACGAAATTGTGACTACGACTGTGGTAGGCTAGTTTGTCCTGTTAGTTTTCAATTTCAGTGATAAAAATTTATCGTGGAATAAAAGACTTCTGTTTTCTGAGCAACTAGTAAAGATAAATCTATTTATGTTCCAAATACATGAACCATATCAAGTGGATGGCCTCTTCACGAGTAAAACTAGAGGAATTCAGGGGGAAGCGTAAAGGTGCTGATTTGTGGCTAACGAAAGGATAGAGAATTCTTAAGATTGTTAGGGTTTTGATAGAATTGTAGTAACAAACTTGCTAATTTATGGTCAATGAACGGATTGAAAATTCTTACGACTAATAGGGTATCAAATCAGGTTTCGGCGTCTGAAAAGAGCATTGGTGCTTGTATCTTTTTTCTGATGTCATCCCAATCAGAGAGGGAGCGTGTTGCAAAGTTAGTGGTGCAATTTTCTCATTAATGGTCCTTTATACGTACAAATACAGTTACCCTTGGCCTGTAAAGGTCTTTGTCGTCGGTTGTCACTTAAAGGAAACATATTAAAAAAATCACATCCCACTTGACTTTTTGTTGTTACTCTTAATGAGATGCACTGCTCAGAACTCACCCTCTTGTATCCATATATATATATATATATATATACATATATATATATATATATATATATACATATATATATATCGCAGTTGCAGTCTTTCATCCTCATCCTCTCAAAGTAAAAATATCTCAAATTCTCAACCACATCTGCACGAATGGCGAACCAAGCACTCATCAAAGAAGAAGAGCTCAACCCTTTTCTTTTCAAGGTACTGTGGAACAATTACTGCTACTAATTTTTTCTTCTTTAATTTTTATTTATTTTTTAGTTAGACAATTCTTGTATACTTCAACTAAAATACCTAACCTTGATCTCATTCAATAAATAAAAGACTAATCGTTAATTTTTATGATTTTTTATTTTCTTAAATTAGAATAATTAAATTTCTGATATATGTGAATTTTATAAAATTGATAAATGAATGATAAAATTAATAATTATCTTTTGTTTATTAAGTAAGATTAAAAATATATGTTATAACTGAATTGTTTAAAATTTTCTTATACGGCCATTCCCCTCCCACATTAACTACTTCATCCTTAAGCGAGATTTGAAATCAACAATCAAGACGACAATCAAGAAGGAACACAATATTGTAGTCCGGTTCTTATGACTTTGACACATTTATATGCATCAATATATTGCAATCGTTTTTTTTTTCTATTTTTTAAATATATTTCAGATGGCAAACATATTCACATTACAAATCCCTAAACTCTGGAGTATCCATTGGTCAATTGTCGGAGTGTTTGCTTGGGGGCCATAGTCAATCATTTTCAAAATTAAAGAATCATTCTTGCGTGCTTCTTAATTCATGTTTTTGTCGTTCCTAGAGTCATTGTGGGGTAGACTCTGATTTTTGGTTTCTTTACGCGCATGCAGGAGAATCAACAAAAGCTTCGAAAGGGGGTCTCGGATGTGTCGTTTGAAATAGACAAATACTATGCAAAAATGGAATCTATCGAAGAGGTGCAGCAAGTTGAATGCGAATGTTGTGGACTGAAGGAGGAATGTACGGCAGCTTACATATCTGAAATTGAGGAAAATCATTGTGGAATGTGGGTTTGCGGTCTTTGTTCAGAAGCTGTCAAAGAAAAACAAAGGCGAGAGCCCGCAGTGGGTATGCAAGAAGCTGTGAGGTCTCACAAGGAAATCTGCGACAAGTACAATTCTACCACCAGACTTAACCCTAAACTCTCTTTGACTCTGTCTATGAGGGACATAGCCAGGAGAAGCTCCCAAAAGAGGAATTCCAAGGGGTTCAAGGCAACAAAGCTTGGTCGTTCCACTAGCTGTCCCTGAGAGTCAGCTGGTGATCTAACAGAATTTGTTTCCTTTTGGGTAATTTTTCAGCTAATTAATATTTTTTATTGTTATAGTTAGGATATAAAAGGAAAAGATTTTGATTTTACTCTTTCAATTTGATTTTATCCCAATAGGAATTTTGCCTTATTATATTCGGTCATGAATGTATACATACGCATTTATTCGGCTTTTTATTTTTTAAGGAAAAAATCTTTGGTTATGTTTTTCATATATGCGTCTAATATTAATATTAATTGTTTTATATAAGGAAAATAGTTATGATATTGATATTTATTGTAATTATTATTAATAATAATTAATAAAGTAATTAACATATGAAAAATTCTCTAATTTTGGTGTATGTTATAATTGTGATAATTCAATAAAAAAAAACTCTACCTTCTACAATCACAATAATACATCCTAACACATATGATTAATAAATTAAAACCATATGTAAGGGTGCAAACGAATTGAACTATTTGTAAATAATTCGATATTAGTTCATAAAAAAGTTAGTTCAAACTCAAATTTTAATGAGTCGAACTAAAACAAACTTGGCTTAATTACTAAATAAATTGAGCTTGAACTTTTTATTACTTGACTTGATTTATTCACGAACCTAAATAAACTTAATATAAAATATATTTTTATTTTTTATGTTATATATAATATAAATATATTAAACTGTGTCAGGCTTATTCAAGCTCATTTAAAATCAAATATAACTTAAGTTCAAGTTTAAGTTTAAATACTTAGGCTTGATTAGGAATTGGAGTGGGGAATGCGGAGCTCGTTTAAGCTCGATTAAGTTTGTGTTCAAACTCGAGCTCAACTTTTTTAAGTTCAATGAGTTCAAGCTCGAACTTGAACTCGTTTGATATTACCGAACTCAAGCTCGAATATATAAATGTTTGACTCTACTCAGTTCTGTTCGTTTACACTCCTAACCATATGTTCAACAAGTTAGAAAAGGGGCTATGTTGAAATTAATGACTTTTATGACTATGTAAGAGAGTGTCATTAATAGGGTTTTATTGAGTATGGGATCAAATCCTATTATGTAATTAAATTTTATTTATTGTAAAATTAAATCCTATTAATCATTATCTATTAAGTGTATCAAATTATTTATTAAATAATTATGATTATAATTATGTAACTATCATATTAAAATTATATTAAGGTGAATTGATACTTATTAACTAAGGTATAATTGTGAGAAATAAACAATTTTATCATTCAAAATAAGAGAATACAATTTTTTAATTTAATAGAGAAAATTGACGAAGTATATTAGATATTTCTAATTTTAATTGTCATGTACCTTATTTATGGAAATAAAGTCTCCTCAAATGAGAAAATGATGAACTACATTTTGACCGTGGAGATTATTTAGAAACCTTTAAATTTTATTATATTTTTATCTATCCCACTTGAACCAAAAATTAATTCTATTTTTTACTTATTTTCCTTTGATCCAATCATAATTATATGTTGTTTACTTTAATACTTGAATCAATGTTTTTAGTTTTCAATGGTATCAAAAATGAATCCACATGTTTCAATTTGTTAAGATTAACAAATTATTAAGATAACGTATGTACTCATGTTTATAGCTGAAGCATATATATTATTTTAAATCTAAAGATATTCAATATATAAATACAAAATCTCGAATACTTTTTAAATTTTTAAAATTTATTCATTAATGAATATTTAATCTAATAAGTTTTAACAATAGACAACAAACTACTTTTTATGTTACTAGATAATATATTATCCATTCTTGTTTGTTTATATTTCACTTAACCATTTGCATTGTCTAATAAAAACAACTATTTTTTAAACTCAATAATATATTATCAATTTTACAAATATTTCCACAATTATATATATATATATATATATATATATATATATATATATATATATATATATATATATATATATATATATATATATATATATATTTATCAGCTCTTTTTTTTCTTATAATCTCTCAATTATTTTATTTTAAAAAATTATTTTCCTAAAAATTAGTAAAAATGATATGGATATCTAATAAAAGGTTTGACTTAAAATGTTGATTTATATGATATATATTTAAAGAGGATATCATTAAAAAATTTTCCTAATTTATCTCTCTCTCTTTCCGTTAATATGTGCTTCCCTAAAAATTAGCAAAGATGGCATAGCAGCGACTTAAAGTGCGATTTATATAGTACTAGCCTTCACCCCGTGCTATGCACGGGGCTAGAATTTGAAAATAATAATAATTTTTTTAAAATAAAAATAACTTATTATAAATAAATATCATATTTTCAATTTATATTTTATTTTTAAAAAATTAAAATATAATTAAGTAATTATATTATTCATTTTACTTCCAATTTTAGTACTATATTTTCTTTAATTAGAAAATCTTATATAAAATAAATAATGATATTATTTATTACAATTCTAATTTTATTATAACAATAAATTTATATCTTCTTTTAAATAAAATTAATTTATTATAAATAAATACTTTAACACATGTTTACTTTCAATCATTAATTTTAAAAATAAAGATAATGTAAGATACAAACTCTAATTATATCTTATCTTACATCATTGCCTATTTAAAATATTGAAGTAATTATCTAAAATTTCATGAAAATAGCTTACTATAAATAAAAATTTAATCAAACAAATATTGTTAAAAAAACAATAATTTAAAATAGTGGAATAAAATTATTTATACAATAAAATATAAAGAATTTAAATAATAAATGAAATAATTAACTACATCCTAGATTATTTAAAAACAAATTTCATGTAAATAAAAATTATTTTTTACTTCAAATAATCTCAAAATTATACTTAAAAAAATTATATTATTATAATATTTATCTAATATTTATCTAACCTAAACTATTATAAAAGTAATCTAATAGTTATATCATTTACATATAATTGGGTCCAAAAATTTTAGATTATGGGGAATATATATCCTTAAATAAATTAAATATATAATTATTTACTATTTTAATTAAATTGATTTTGAAGGTAATAAAGAATATATTAATTTGAAAAAATATTGTAAATTAAATTAAATGTATTTTCTATTATTGAAAAATATTAATTTCAAAGGGTAATAAAGAATAATAATTTTTTAATATCATAGGTTTAATTTAATGTAATAAACTATTTTTGGTGATAACTAAAAAGTGGCAAAACTTTTAACTTAGTATATTGAATATCTTAAGTTCAAATTTAAGGCACTAAAAAATCTCAAATATAATACCTAGTGTCACTTTACCAATAAAAGTGATAAATATAACACATTATACTTAATAGTTATATTAAAATGTCTTTTATATTTTTAATTAATTCAATAACTAATTTTATAAAATATTTTTTACACCATTTGTTAACTTACCAATTATTAATTATTAACTTTCAGCGAGTAATTTAACAAATTCTAAATTATTAATTTACTTATAATTTAAAAAATTATGTAATTTTATAATCAAACACAAAGTCATATATGATTATTTTGTAGGTCTTGATTTTATTTTTTATTTTTATTATTTTTTATTGTATTATGAATAGTATTTTATCTATTTTAATTTATATTTTCACAAATTAAGAAAATGTGGTATTAATTTCCTTTTTTTCATAAGAATCACTGTAATATCAAAGTAAATTTGTAATTTCATAACACCAACAACAATAATTTTAAAAACTAAATATAATTTAAAAAGTAGTAAAAGCTTGTAATAAATAGCACTCAACAAAATTTAAAGTATAACCAAAATTTGCAATGGGCTCATAAAAAGAGACCCATAGCATGATTGGGTTAATGTTTTTGACACAAATATAGGACAATGAAATAATAATAAAAATTAGAGATAAAATAAATGATAAAATAATACACACACATAGGAGCATCAGTTGGACAGATAAGGTTGGAAGGATAAATGAAGGATTACTATATAGATAAATATAGAATATAGCCAAGAAAATTGTGATACCTTATCTTCGATAATGGAATGGAGAGTGGTGTGCAACACTTCTCATAGGGAAGCACCTTCTGTATTAACGAGTGCATTCTACACTAAGAGGAGGCCATATTAAAATTAATAATGAGTTTGAGAGAAATGTCATGACTTATATATAATTAGATAGATTTATAGAAAGATGATATCATAAAAAAAAATTATCTAAGTTATCCCTCTCTTTTTATTGTTATATAATTTTTTACCTAATTTATCTATTTTTTCATAGTCTTTGTATTATTTTATTCCATAAAATTATTTTCTTAAAAATTAACAAAAATGAAATGCATATCTAATAAGAGGTGTGACTTAAAGCCTAAATTTTTATATGGTATAAATTTAAGGAGAATGCCATTAAAAAACTCTACCTATTTTATCTTTGTTTCCATTGTTATATATTTTTTTACTTAATTTTTCTCTTTTGTTTCTATAATTTCAACATAATTTTATTCTAGAAAATTAATTCCTTAAAAATTAGCAAAAATGATATGGGTATTTAATAAAATGTACAACTTAGTGAGCTAATTTATATGGTATATGTTGCGACGTACCCAACGACGAATGATGGAAAGTGAGCAATTTTGTACTTCTTTAGAATGTTAGTTTATGAATAAAAAGAAAATAGAATCGCTACAATTATTTTTTATGATATGATTAGAATACTAAAATAAACATGCATTTTTAGAGTTCAAATTTAGGAGTTGGTTGTGTATAAGGAATGTATTAGCATATTACATTATTCGTTTAAAAAATAGTTATTTGTTTATATTAATTTTATCTTTTTCAATAAATTATAATAGTCCTTCTTATAATATATATATATATGTTTTCCTAAAAATGTGATCAGTATGTTACATTTTATATTTAATAATATCAAAAGTGATATATGATACTTATAAGAGTGGGTAGCATAAAGCTATTATTTTTGGAACAAGATATATACCCATAGCAATTACTACAAAATAATATTTATGAAAATATATTTTATAAACAAAAAAATATATTTTATTAACAAAATAATTATAATATAACTTTTAAAATAGTATAATAAATAAAATTTATTTTAAATAATTTTATTTATTTATTTTAAAAAGATCAATTTAATAAGTTTTTTTATTTAGAATATCAAATTTATCCAACTCCATGACCAAATATAAATAAAAAAATTATTCAAAAAAATTGAAATCATATTTATAGCATTTGAAATTAATTTCAAAGTTATTTTAGAATTTTTAAAGTATCAAATTTATCCAATTTTATGGTCATATCTAAACAAAGAAATTGTTAAGGGAAATTGAAATCATATTTATTATACCTATAAATAATTTTAATATTATTTCTTAATTTTTAAAGTATCAAATTTATCTAATTTAATGGTTAAATATGAATAAGAATTATTCAAAAAAACTAAAATTATATGTGTTGCACTTGCAATTAATTTCAATGTTATTCTATCATCACAAAAAAAGTATAATATTTTTTAAATAATAAATAAAGAAACAATATAAATTATTAATGCACATGTAATTTCAATACAGTGAAATAAATTTAAAAGACATCATATATAAAAAATGATAAATATAAGATAATTTTTATGTGCAATAATATTGAAAATTTTTAATTTAATTAGTCCATCCTATATAATTTTTAAAATAATTCTTTTATTAATAAATTAAAATTTTAAACTATTTTAATTTATACCATCACAGGAATTACACAAATATAATAATAACTTATAAGCATTAAAACATAAAAGAGAATCTTTTTTAAGTTAATAAAAATAAAATAAAACAAATAAAAAAATATTTAAGATAGGACGACATAATGGGTTAGGTGCCTTCCCTTCCATTATCATTATGATTATGTTTTTTAAGAGGAACCTCTCTCTTTCTTCTAGTTTGTTGATGTTTCTTCTTCTTTTTTTTTTAAAAAAAAAGGTAATAAAAGAAAAGAAATAAAGATGAATAGACAAAAGCATGATGAGATGGGATGGTTACAATAGACTAGATGTATCATCCCATCTTATTTCTAAAAAAAATAAAATAATGTAAATTAATTATAACTTTTTTTTATTTTGTGAAACTTAATTTTTGCTCATTTTTACTCTTTATTTATCTCTACCATAATTTCATTTCCTTCTTCTTTCTTAGTTGTTCAAAACCACACATTACAGGGATAAAGTTCATTGTGTTATCCTTTTCATTTTTTCATTTTTTTTTTTGCAATACAAATATCTTTAAACCTAACAACAATTATGATTTCAATGTGTATAATCAAAATTTATTTTTTTCCTTGAGATTGTATTGAAAATTTTGATATCTTAAATACAAAAATAAAGAGAATAGAAGAATATATACCTAATGATGAAGAATTTCCTCTTAATAAATTTTCTCTATTATCTCTTTTTTTCTTTTTTTTTATCTTAATACTTTACTTTTTTTCTATTATTCCTTTCTTATTTTTTCCTATGTTTTTCTCTCCTTCTCTCTTTGCTTTTCTTTCACTCCTTTTGAATTTTTTTTAAACATTTCACTTCTTATAAGGAAATTATAAGAAAAGAATTGGACAATAAAATCTAAACTAATATTTTTTTTAATTGATTTACCAAAACTAAAAGATCACCACCCAACGCATATGCTAAGTTGGCTGGAATGATTGAAAGTTTTGACTTCTTGTAAGTTAAAGAAGAAAAATGCATTTCATAGGATGCAAAGTATTAGTAGCTCCTCATGCATGATTCTCTCTGAAAAACTTATCTTACTTTACATAATTTTTTTATTTTTAAAAATTTTTTATTTTAATTATATTATTATCAAAATAAAATTAAATATCAATAGCTGCTCCTTTTTACTCATCCTTCTAAGATTAGGAGGTGAATAAAAGTATTAACATAATCTCTAATAGGAAGAGGAAAATTGTGAAAATGATAATGATCCCAAAAGCAAACTTAGTCTCTTTTAATGAAGCTTGGATTAACAGTGAGAAAGAAAAAAACTAGTGTCGTGCCCTAATTTTAAGCATGTCACCGGCACAGCATTGGTGAGAAAAACTATTATAAAGCATCCTCACATAAACTTATTACAAAATTTAGACATGATATATAAATTTAAGTAAACAATAATCACACAAAATCATTTACCAAGCATTTATAAATATTTTTAAAAAGAAACGGCATATTATCCCTTATTGATCTAACCTTAACCAGAGATGACTTTTATAATACCATTGATTACAAACCATAGAGCAAGCTATAACCATAATATGAAGCAAAATAGCCAAAATACATAATTTACACATTGCGATGCTATTCTCGAATCTTTCACTAAGTCAACAAATTGCCAAATAGTTTGCCGTAGTGTGATGTAGTGCAATGGCAGTCTGAAGTAAGAGTAAAAGAAATTAAGGATGGCTGGCAAGAAATTAAAGAGAAAAAAGTTTCATTCTCCTTAACTATTGCTTTACTAGTTTACACCCTTATTTTCAAAGTCATTTTATAAAGAAAACTAATCAACTTTTCTTTTTCAACCTTAAGTATTAAAGTGCTAATCTTTACTTCTTTCTTATCCATTTAAATGCCTAAATTAATTATCTCAATTGATTCTTCAAAAGGTTGAATTTCTTTTTCTTCCTATTCAACTTGCCTTAAAAGTTCAATAAAGGCCTATATTTTATCTTCCTTGTCATTATCAATATTATTAATAGGATGATTAAAATCATACATAGAGAGTATAACATCATCATTCTTAACTATATCATGTTTAAATCTAGGTTTAAAAAATTATAAAGAAAGAAAAAGGAAAAAATAAGCAAAACTAAAAGAGTAAAAGGACATAAGCATGAAGTGCAAGATAATGCATTTATTATATAAAGTAATTATTGAGACAAAAATAAGATAATCCTTCCATAACATAAATCCTCAAGCCTTAGGCATAACCTTTAAGAATGGTTACATGAAATTACTTTACATCAATCTCTATGATAATTGGTAGTTCGATGCTTTCCTAATTATTGAGCTCTAAATCCTAAGCACATTGATACACTATGTTGACATTTTTGTCCATATGGATGTCCTCTATTGCTGAAACTTAGTTCTAAAATCTAGCACTTTTAAAGCTTTCCTTTAGGTCATAAATATTAACTTCCTTAATTTATGGCTCATAATTTTTTAGGCATGCTAATTGTTTCTCTTTCTTCTTATTAATGATTTTGTCTTCTCTTATGGGCTTATATCCTAACCTAAATCTAAAATCATTTATTGAAAGTTTGAGAGGTTCTTTACCACCTTAATAATGTTTTCCCAATCTAATTCCATGCTCATATGTTCAAGAAAAACCTTAGTAACCATTATCAAAGTAGAAAATGGATGTGATTTTAGGAAAAGTGACCCTTGTTGAATGTAGGTGATATTTACAATTTCAAAAGTTTAGAAAGCGTTTTCAAATGCCTCTTCTATTACCTCAATATAAAGAGTACTTAAAGATTTGGTGACCAACATATCCTTTTCATTAGATACAATAATCAAATTGTTTCTTATTATGAACTTTACCTTTTAGTGTAAGGTGGATGGCACAACTCTAACTGAATGAATTTATTGGTGATATAATAAGCAACTATACTTTGGATTAATATCTATAACTTAGAATAACATGTTGAAAATATATGGGTTAATTTGAATAAAGAGTTCAATGTTACTAATAACCTCTATTTTGGTTTCATCAAAAGTTCTCTTCATCCATAGGAAACTTAGACAATGTTGATTTTGATATCATATTTAAAGATAAGCCATTATTAACAAGGACTTTTGCTATAATGTGATGTTAACACTTAACCAAGGTGTGGAGCACTTCATTATACCTTGTTCCTTCAAATGGTATCTCATCATCAATAAAGGTAAGGCAATTATCTACAGTGATGTTACCAATAATGCCATTAAGTTTTTTAATTGAGATATCATGGCAAACATGAGCTTAATTTAACGCCTTCGTTAGCACTTAGTGATGTGCTTCTGAATTGAAGAATAAAGATAATAAAGAAATTTTAGCAAATGTGCGATTTAACTACTTGATTATTTTATAATTGCTTTGCTTTATAAGTTTCAAGAACTCATAAGCTTCTTCTTTACTTACACTTTTTTTATATTCAACATCTTAAAGCCATAAAGGATTACCTTGCTTTTATTTAAGATTACCCTCTACAACAACTTCTTTTGTTAATGATTTATCTTTTCCTCTTCTTTACCTTTGCAATTCTTCCATCCTATTCTTTTCCAACTCTTTTAGGGTGTAATAGCAACCATTCCAGATGCTTCCATTAGTCTTTAAAATGTTGGTAACGGTCAAAGGTGGCATGGTAAGAACATCATTATTACAAGAAAGAACTTAAAATGTATAATCCTATAATAGTGCATTATTTTTCTTGTATCAAAAAGGATTTAGAACTTTAATTTTTATTAGCTTTGAATTCTTAGGTGAAGGCATTAAAGGGACTGATAGATATATTTTTTTGTTATATTAAATAGTTAAAGGCTTAGGGATGAATAAGGATGCTTGTGCATCTCCCACTTCATTCATTTCTTGAGTAGAAGAGAAGTTAGAATCTTCAATTGCATAAATACTAACATCTTTAATAGTGTAACATATTTGAACTAATTGATTATCCATCAAGCCTTAAAGCATTTCCTTAAATCCAATATATTCTTTAATGGAATATTTACTTTTATTTCCATGAAATTTATAAGTTTATTCATAGTACAAAGCTTTCGTTTAAAATTTCTGTAACTGGACATCCCTTGTTTCTTATAAGATATTGAAAATAATTCATAATGGTGTATTTATCTCAAATACTTTCTTTTTAATACACTCCACTAATTCTTTATAAATGGCATTAACTTTAAAATTTCCATTGTTAAGTAAGGGGTTACAAGTCACATTAAGTACTTTAGTCATAACTTCAAAGGTTAGCAATTTAGTATCAAGTAAAGTTTAGACCTTTTTTTTAAAGCAGTATAATTCTCAATAAAGTGACCTATAGCTCTTGTATGGTAATTGCATTTGGCATTTAGATCATACTATCTTGAATATGGAGATTTTATAGGCTTCACAAGGCTAGAGCTACTTTTCCATCTTATAGGAATTTAAGCAAAAGCTCCATGTAAGATATCAAGATGTGGTCATACTACATAGGCCTTTTTTCTTAATTTTTTCAAGTCTTTCTTTAATTAACTCCTTGATAAGGGTTTTAACTTAAAGGTTGAATCATTTGAGAGCTTCCATTCTACACTTGTTAGGGAATAGAATAAGATTGTACATATAGTGCTTGAGAAACTGAAGTTACATATGGAAGGACCCTTGCAAAAGGGCATAAATTAATGTTAAGGTTTTACCTTTTTGTGTGCTCGCATTCTTTTTGAACAAAACTTTAAGAAACTGAGATGAATCAAACGTCAATCAAAAGGTACAACATCTCTACGGTATCTACACGGAGTGAATAATGACTTCTCACCCTCCACGAATCTGTTAGGATACGTCTCTCTTACTAGGAATTAGAATTAATGCATTTTTCTTGAGTGATTTATAGTTTAATGGCAGTTGATGTGTATCATTACAATACTGCTTTCAAGTTCCTTTTATAGAACTGAGGCATACCACATTCCTAACTCTACTAGAATAATGCTTTCCAAAATCCTGATCTCATTTAATAACTATCACCTTATCCTTATTATGGAGAGAGTAAGGAGAGATAGAACTTATCCATTAATTATCTAATATTAGATAATAATATTATGTTATAATATAATTATCTAATATTAAAATGGCATATAGGTATCTTATATTAGAAAATAATATTATCTCATAATATAATTTTCTAATATCTAATAACGTAATTATCTTATATTACTTTAATATTAAATAATATCACAAAATATACTATATGTATTATGTAAAAATATATTATTATTTTAATAATATATATATATATATTGCACGAAAATAAGCCTAATTAATTGAAATTTCAGTCCAACTAAAATTCAATTAATTATTATCTCAGTTCCTACTTCTTTTTTTGTGATCCTGTAGGTTTTTACTATGTTGGTAATAGCTCATTTGTGGACCATAGACAATGAGCGATATCTAGCGATACATTACTGCCACCCAAGTGGTAAAAAATATATATAACTCAATATTCACTTAACGTGTGAACAACATTTTGCAACATAATTCTTTTCATAACGATATCCAAATTGAACTAGAGGCATGGAATGCGTCATCCTCATTAATATTCAATTTATATTTCTTGATACTGAGTAGACAAACTTAAACAAATGATCAATATCTCATATTAATCCATTTGAGTATGACCATGCATTTCTTAATATCACTCAATCAAAAAGCCTAAGGATATCATCCTACTATGTAATAAGAATAAAATTTTCATCTATATCACTCACATCCATTTGCATGATTCATGATATACTTAATCAACGTCCTACAATAGATCCCAATTAAAGGTGATATAAGACGATATCAAAGTGTGTGACTCCTAATGTAGGAAACTGTAGTAACTTCAGGTCAAAGGACTATGTGCATTGTGGTCACGTGAGAATAACTAATGACATGTGACAATCTATGTAGTTTTCTCACTGCAGGCCAATCCAGTACATCTATTCACTAACAATGTACTTATGTATTGACTTGATATCACATATCCATGATTTATAATTATCAGTTGTTATACATGCTAATCTTGATGTATTATTATTATTATCCTTTTCACAATAATACTTGACTAGGGGCATTTTAGAAATAGTAAAATTATTTCAGGGATAATTATTATATTAAGTTATAAATTGCACAGATATAAAAAAATAAAAATAAAATATAATAATTGCATTACCTGAAATAAAGCATAATACATTATGCATTATTATAATCATCTTTATGATTGGCTCCTAAGACACACACCAATAAAGGCGTGGAATGAGATTGGAATAATTGATTTGCATGTGATTGTTTGAGCTTTATTTGTCTTGATTTTTACCCTTCATCATTATTAACTTTATGTACTTCCCTTTTTTCTTACTAATTATTAGCTTTTTCAAACTTATATTTTTATTCTAGTTATCACACCATGTTCAATTCTCTCCCTAATAATAACTATATCAGAAAAGTTAATGGAAACATTACCAATCATTTTATTATAAAAAGGAAGGTGGAATGTACTAATAAATGTTGAAACCATCTCTTTGTCTGATATAGGTGGTCGTACTTAAGCAGCCAAATCCTTCCATTGTTAAGCATATTCTTTAAATGTTTTGGTGGCTTTCTTTTTTCATGTTCAGTAGCTACATTCTTTATAATGGTATTGACTTAGAGAAACATTAACTAAGTCTGTCCAATGTTGCACCTTGTTTTGATTAAGTTTGGTATACCACCTTGATGCAACATTGGTCAAATTATCTTGGAAAAGTGAATTATTAACTCATCATCTTGAGTATAAAATGCCATTTTTTAATAATAAGATGTCAAATGATTCATTAGGCATTTGATCCCATTATGCCTTTCAAATTCTAGTACTTTAAATTTAGGAAGAATGATCACACTAGGTCTGAGGCATAATTTTGAAGCTTCTACCAAATCTTGAGTTCTTCTTGCACTTTAAGGTTATGAAGATTAAGAATGTGATTTAACACATGAACTCCATAATTCAGTCTTATAGGTTTTGAAAAGGACTTAAGAAGTAGAATGGAGGAATTGGATGATAGTAATATTGCATCCCTAGTGGAGGTTGTGGCATTGATTTGGCTTCTTGAGGAGTTACATTGTCTTCTAATGGAATTATGCCTTACTAGCAAGAAAGATTTTAGGCATCAATAGATGTATTTCAACATGGATACATTGGAGTGCTTGTAGGTGGTACATTTTTCTTTTAATTTTAGTTCTAATCTAAAAATGTTACTTTTCCAACTTTTCTTCTATTCTAAAAATAATAATATTTTCATAGTTATTTCTAATTGTACTTTCAACTTATTAATGTCCTTTTTCATTTCTTCTTGGTTTTTGTCTATCCCTTCTATGATCTTTGCCTAGGAAGGAATCTAATACGAATATCATGGAAACAAGGTCTCTCTTTTGAAATAAGCTATGATGTTTTACCTTTTGAAACATGGATAAATGATCAATATATATATATATATTCAAATAATATAATAATATGATTATGTGAAAGTGATATTCCTAAAAAATTATTCATTCTACTTCATATATTAAAGAAATGATTACATGATTTATAACTATTAATCATAAAATTCAAGTTTTTAGTAAAAATCAACTAAACTGTTTTGAATCTTTACTAATATTAAAGACGAATTCTTGAGTATCACTTAGGAGTAACTTTACTTCAATTTCCTAAGTTATCATTGCCTTCTTTCGAGCCTTCTCAATGACTATTCTTATTTCTCCAACAAATTTGTTTTCTTGTTATTGAACCTCATTTGATCTTTTCTCCATTTCTATATTTTTTAGTACTAAAAATTATTATCTTGTAATAGGTTATTCTACAATCTCATTTATTGGATTGTATAATGATGCAATTGATATATATTCTCAAACAATGTAATGATATGATTATGTGAAAGTGATATTGCTTAAAAGTCATTCATTCCACTTCATATATAAAAGAAATAATTACATGATTTATTGCTATTGATCATAAACTTCAAGTTTTGAGTAGAATCAACCAAGCTGCTCCAAATCTTTGGTAATATTAAAGAGGAATTCTTAAGTATCACTTGGTAGCAACTTTACTTCAATTTCTTAAGCTATCCTTACCTTTTTTTTAGCTTAGTTACTAACTATCCTTATTTCTCCAACTAATTTGTTTGCTTATAATTGAACTTCATTTGATCTTTTTTCCATTTTTATACTTCTTTGGTATTAATAATTATTATCTTGTAATAAATTATTCTACAATCTCATTCATTGGATTATATCATGATGGGCCTCTAATTGTTAACTTAGATCCTGTAACTGTAATTGAAAGTTAAGTTTCTCATTTTCATATTTATTGTTCTTTCTTCTAATGCTTTCTTCAAAACCTTAACATTATTGCTTGAGATCTTTTATTTTATGATGTGCCTTTTTGAAGCTTTTAATGATGTTTCGAGCCTTCTTCTTAAGTTGACTTTTACAAGTCCTATACCCTTTTCTTAACTTGGCTCACCTT
Source organism: Sindora glabra (assembly GCA_020226215.1). NCBI lineage: Eukaryota > Viridiplantae > Streptophyta > Magnoliopsida > Fabales > Fabaceae > Sindora > Sindora glabra. Next base: position 74,972,885 of record CM035230.1, read on the forward strand.
ATTAACTTATATATCTTTCTTAGCTGATAACTTCTTATTTCTAGTAATCATTATGGCTTATTTCTCTTGAGCTTGATGATATGTCATTTCATACTTTGCCTTTGCCCTGACTTGATAATCAATTAATTTGAGAAATAAATGCATTAGTGGTCTAAGGCCTTCAACTTTAGGGGTAATAAAGTCTTTTACTCTACTAACTTGCCATAATAAATACCTATCAATCATTGCATTAGAGAATTGTTTAGCTTCTACCCAATGTACTAGCTTCTAAGCTTCAATAGCCTTTTTAATCTTTAGCAGTATGTTTTTATCTTCGTAAGAGTATTTCATGTCAGACAACTTATAGGTCATTGAAATGAATTATTTAGACCCTAGTTGTCTCCTTACTATTATAGGTGTATAATTAGTCACACCTCAATGAATGATAAATAGGACCTAAAGTTTTTCTCCATACTTATATATGGTTGGAACATATGGCATCCAAAGAGCTCTCTATAAGACTTCCTCTAATTCTTTGAAATAATTAATCTATTAGCTTTTGATTAGTGTCTAAAGTAGCCAATTGACAGTAATAAATTCTTGTAAAGAATTCTTACTTACGTAATAATAAGATAGGAACTTAACCTTGGGATATTGAAAGCAATCAATGTTAGAAAGGTAATTAAGAATCCACATTACTAAAAACTAAGTATAACTCTTGAATTGATCTTTTCCTTTCATCCAACAATAATTCAACAATCTAATTATTCCTACCAGAATTGTAAGGATAGGATTGATTTTATGCTCAATATTTTTAAATAATTTGATTACATGCCCATTTATATATCCTTTCACTTTGGAAAATATTACTAAACTGTAAATAGTCAAGGCTAGCATGGCTAAACCATGATCATTATTAATGTGTTCTTAGGTAGACCTCAAAAGGTAATCTATAAGCAAACAATAACTATCTCTTTTTTTCTTCATGTTCTTTGTTATTTCACAAGCTTGAACTTCTATCATCTTTGCTAATTATCTTGTAACCTTTTTGCCATCACAAAAATATATCTTATCTTTTCTCACAATTGTAATATCAAAAAGCTTTTCATCTTCTTCAATGGTAGGAGTCATGTCATATTAATTGAATGTAAAGCAACAATAAAATGGATCTTAAAAACATAGCATTGCTTTCAACATAAGAATATTGATAGCAACAAATAAAAGATGTGTGATATTTTCATACTTGTCTTTAAAACATCTTTTCTTTCTATCTTATGCTAAATCCGAATCTAAGGCTTGAAATTATTTTGTTGAAAATCTATTTTTCCCATTTCAAGCAATTATGATGCATAGCCTTATTAATGACAATCCCTTTTGTCTAATTAAGTGATCTTGAATTCTTGCAATATTAATTCTTAAAGTTCATAATCAATTGCAAATTTAATGCTTTGTTTTTTCATGTTCTAAACGAGTTCGAGTGATATGAATAACCTTTAGTAATATTTGTGTATGATGAAATGCAAGTTGTCAAGGAACAAAAACAACAATTATATTTAGTTAAAACAAAAATAAATTCATTCAAGTTTAATTTCTAAAATGAAGGCAAGCCATTCAGTTAAACTAATATACAGCTTAACCATCATTTTTTAGTAAATTTGCATAGCTTAGATAGAAGATTAATCATATAAGAGTTCCCTCATATATTTTACGAGGATTTTTTCTTGACTTAAAATTTTCTTTTATAAGATAGATTTTTCTTAAGTAAAGTGATTCTAAGTTTATTGTAATTTGTGCTTAGTTCAAGTTTTATGACACCTAATTAATAAAAGATTCCTAAATTGTCCTTATTATCATCAACATAGGCTAGCAAGGCTTCTAATTATCACTCATGACAAGCTATAGGTAGAAAAGGTTGAATTTGAATGAAGATGTTTCACTAGTTTGCACGAAGACCAATGGTCTCATGAAGGCATTGCTACTTTGCCTCCTAATCATTCCTAAAAAGTAATGTAAAGCCCAAATAGGAAGCTTGTGATATGTGTGCAAAATCCACAACATATAATGTATGAGAAGGAACATCAATAATTCCATAATCTTCATATAACTAACTTGCCATAAAATAAATAAAGATAACTGTAAAAAAAAACACACATGTAAAGAAAACATTGAACTAATATGGACCAAGAAAATTCAAAGTTAAGATAAAAAAAGAAAATAATATAATAGCCTAACTCTAATTTAGCCCTCAGTGGAATCACTAAGCTATTATGATATGCCTTGTAATAGATGGTGGAATGCAAGTAGTTTCATGCCTCCTCGAAATGTTGGTGTATAAATAAAAAAAATAAAATCACTATCAATCATTTTTTATGGTGTGATTGGAATACTAAAAGAGGTTAGCATTTTCAAAGTTCAAGTTCAAGAATTTCTTATATGGAAGGAAGGTATTAGCATCTTGTAATATTCATTAAAGAATAATTACCTATTTATTTTAATTCCATCTTTTTTAATAAATTATAATAGTTCTTATTATAATATATATGTTTTTCTAAAAATATGATTAATATGCCTCACTTTACATTTTATAATATAAAAAATGATACATGATACTTATAAGAGTAGATACTTATAGCAGTTACTACAAAGTAGTATTTATGAAAATATAATTTTTTAAACAAAAATATAGAAATAAAATTTTTCGACACTGCTTTTGTAATGTTTTATCAATACTCTTGTATTCTAATTAATATTATTTTTAATATTTTTTTAAAATATTAATATGATTATTTTAATTTTACTTATTTGGTGTCAAATTCGTCTAACTTCATTGTAGGATTTGAATAAAATGAAATATCTCAATAATATTAAGTACTATCATAATCATCCAATCGGATCATTTAACTTTGATACATTATAGTCACAATTTTTTATTATGTTCAAAAAAATTTATTTTATTATTTTTAAATTATTTTTAATAAAATAATTATAATATAACTTTTAAAATAGTATGATAAAGAAAAATTATTTTAAATAATCTTATTAATTAATTAATTTTAAAAAGTATTAATTAAATAATTTTTATTTAAAATATCAAATTTGCCTAACTTCATAGTCAAATGTAAATAAACAAATTATTCAAAAAAATTGAAATTATATTTATTGTATTTTAAATTAGTCTCAATGTTATTCCATAAATTTTAAAGTATTGAATTTATCTAACTTTATGGCCAAATTTAAATAAAAAAATTGCTAAGAAAAATTAAAATTATATTTATTGAACTTACAATTAATTTCAATATTATTTGTTAATTTTTAAAGTATTAAAATTTTCTAATTTCATGGTTAAATTTGAATAAAGAATTGTTTAAGAAAATTAAAACCAAATCTATTACATCTACAATTAATTTCAATGTTATTCTATCATTAAAAAATGTATAATATTTTATAATAATAAATAGAGACACAATATAAAATATTAGTGCACATATAATTTCAATAAAGTGAAATAAAATTAAAAAACATCATATACAAAAAAATGATGAAGATAAGATAATTTTTATGTAAAATAATATTAAGACTTTTTTTGTTTAAGTGATTCACTTGATTTAACTTTTAAAATATTTCTCATCTTGAGAATATTAAAATAAATTAAATTCCTAATCTATTTTAATTTATGCCATCGTAGAAATTGTATAAAAATAATATCTTACATGCATTAAAACATAAAAAAGGACCTTTTTGGTTGATAAAAATAAAATAAAATTAAAAATATAAATAATTGGGATAAGACGACATAATAAGTCAGCTGCTTTTCCATCCATTGTTATTATGATTATGTTTTTGAAGAGGAACCCCTCTCTCTCTCTTTCTCTTATAATTTATTAATGTTTATTCTTTTTTTAAATAAATAATAAAAGAAAAGATATAAAGATAAATAAACTAAAGCATGGTGAGATGTGATGGCCATAGTGAACTAGATGTATCATCCTATCTTGTTTCAAAAATAATAATAATAAAGTAAACTAATTGTAACTCTCTATCTTTTAAAACTCAAATTCCTACTCATTTTTACTCTTTATTCATTTTTACTGCAATTTCATTTCCTTTTTCATCCCAAGTAGCTCAAAATTACATATTACTGGGATGAGGTTTGTTTTTTCATTCTTTTTCATCTTTTCTTTTTTTTTCTTTGCAATGCAAATATTTTCAAAATTAACAACAATTATAATTTTAGTACGTATAATCAAAATTTATTTTTATACATGAAATTTTATAAAAAATTTTGATGTCTTAAATATAAAATTAAAAATAGTAGAAAAATGTACACCTAATGATGAAGAATTTCCTCTTAATAAATTATCTCTAATATCACTCCTTTTTTTGTCCTTATACTTTACTTTTTTTTTTATTATTCCTCTCTTCTTTCTTTCTTATACTCTTCTCTTCCTCTCTTCTTTTTTTTTTTGGCTTTTCTCCTACTTTTTCTTAAAAAAAAATTGAATACCTTTTAACTAGTTTTCATTTTCCTTCTTATAAGGGAAGAATTGAACAATAAAATCAATACTAAAGATTTTTTTAATTAATTTACTAAAAATCAAAGGATCACCACCCATCACATATACTAAATTGGCTAAAATGATTGAAAATTTTAATGTCATATAAGTTGTAGAAGAAAAACTTGTTTCATAAGAGCAAAGGATCAATAACTCTTCGTCCACTATTCTCTTCGAATAACTTATTTTAATTTGCATAATTTTTTATTTTTAATTTTTTAATTTTTATCAATTTTTATTTTAATTACTTCATTATTTAAATAAAATCAGGCGTCAATAATATATATTTAAAAAATATCATTAAAAATTTTACTTTTTTATTTTCTCATTAATAGAGATTATAATTTTAATATTTTAAGAATTAAACTTCTATAAGTTTATTTAAGTAAATTACAACCTCAAAATGAGTTATCAATTTATACTTTAAAAATTAAATAATGGAAAAAAATAAGATAATTTAAATTAAAATATTTTAAAATAAGAGTGCAGAAACTTTTAATTAAGGTATGAAAAAAATATTTAGAAAGAAAATTATATCTTAAAATAAGCAAAATTTAAGGCATTCTAGTTATAGAAAGAATTTAAAATAACAAAGATATAAAACAAATTGTTAAAAAAGCTCTTTGAAAAATATAAATTGAAAAGGCATTATTACTAATGTGTGATCCTCTATTTAGTTAGAAAATTTTTGAAATTTTAATTAATCTTTTTATTTTTACTAGTCCCTTTGCACATATGCACTCCTTTGCATTTTTAAAAGGCTTTTATTCAAAATTATATATTTTATCTAAAAATATTAATTATATTTATAAACATATTTTGTAACAATAATTTTAGTATGTTATTAATTATTAGCATTGATCGTCAACACATGCTAACTTTTTGCATATATTTTTCATGTGCTTAGAAATAATTTTTTTAATTTTAAAGAAATATAAAATTTTAGCCAATGGCACTAATTAATTCCTATTTATTAACACCCATTAACCTTGGTTAAAATTATTCTTTAAGTTATAAAATTATTCATTTCTTCTACAAGAGAAATATGAAGAGCACCTATTAACCTTGGTTAATGGGCATGAATTTGCCTTCATATGGGAGTTATGAAATAATTAAATAAATAATTTTATCTATTTAATAGGTAGTTGTTATAATAGTTAATGAAATTTAATTACATAATTAATAGGATTTAATTGCATACTTAGTAAGACTTAACCACATAGTTAATAGGATTTAATCCCATATTTAATAGAATTTAATTCCATAAACGTATTGGATGAAATAATTAGATCACAACTACTTGAGAAAATCAAAGAAATAAAACTAAAATATCTCAAAATAAATGAAAAAAAATCTAATTATTAAAATAAAATAATGAAAAATCTCGATTAAAAAGTGTTACAAATAATGAAGTTCATGCTTTTTCATCATTTGTAATAAATAAAATTCCAATATAAAGAGACTAGAAAAGATGAAGAAAAACAAAATTGAAAATCTACCCTTCCTTAAGATCATAACTCTTTCGAAGTTAGTGATATGGTTATGAAGAAGCTTCCTTATGTAAAAAAAAAAAGGAAAAAAGCTCATAAAATAAGGAATAAAGTAGGTGATGTAGATAATGATAATGTAAGGGAGGGAAAAAGAAACTAAATGATAAAGGTAGAAATTTATGTGAAGTTTAAAATTAAAAATTTTCTAAAATTTATTTAATAATTATCCTTGATGTATTATTATATAATTATTATATTATTATGTATTATTATATAATTATCCTTAATTATCTTTAAATTTGTAAAATTAATTTGAGCATTTTTTAAAATATAAAAAAGGAGTCCACACTCCCTAATCTCTTTCATTTAATAGTATAGATTATAGCATCAAAAAATAAAAATGTATCATTTTTTAAGATAATTGAAACTTACCTTTATAGCTATAGAAAAGCTCCATTATGCAAGAAAAAATGTGTTAAACAACTTTTTAAAAGTGTTAACTTGTAGATATAAAATAAAGGGCCATATGTTAAAAAGCTTTGAATTCATGATGGGAAAAATAAGGACAGAATTAGAAATAAGTAAAATGTATACAAATTAAAATGGATAAGGTTTACAATCAATGCATATATCAAACTTCTCAAAGAATGAAGGAAAATGGGTGAGTGAGAGAAAAGTTATCTAACTATGGTGAAACATAAAGAATGAAGGAAAACATGAGAAAGTGAGAGAAACCAACTGATGAAGAATGAGGTTGTGAGAAATTTCAAACTTTTCCGAAATTTGCTTAACCATTTAGTGATAAGGGAATCTTAACTACAAATTGAATGCACTATTATATAATTATCTCTACTTATTTTAAAAGCATAATATTTTAATATGAATTTTTTTGTATAAAAAATGGAGTCTAATCTTTCTAATCGACATTCTATAGTAGTATGGTTAAATCTTGCTAATCATTACATATTAAGTATATTAAATTACTTATTTATTTATGGAATAATCATTATCATAATTGTATAACTCTTATATTAAGGTTATATTAAGATGGTTTAATGCTCATTAATAAAGGTTAGTAGTTGCTCTTTGTATTTCTCTTAAAGGAGAAATGAGTAAATTTACCATTTGAAAGGTCACTTGAAATAATGAAATAAGATTTCTTAATTTAATAGAGAAATTTAAAGAGTTATAACTCTTTGATGGGTTTAGTCATTTAAAGTTTATATAAAGGGCTCTTTGTCCCTCCTTCCACTCACCATCACCTACTAGCATCACAAGTTTGAGACTATTAGATTTGTAAGGTTTCCATTACCTAATACTAGCATTAAAGCAATAAGGAGAACAATGAGAAGGAAGATCAAAGATTTTTATGCTTCTATTCTCTATCACTCAAAAGAATAAAAAAGCTAAAAGATAGATAGGAGTTTTTCACCCTTTCTTGTCTATTGCTCGATCATGGATTAAGGTATGTCTTAAACTTTTATTGTATTCTATAAAGGCTATATTTGAAAACATCAATTCCAAAGATATTATCTGTGCATGCTAATATTTTATACTAGTCTTGAGAATTAACACTTATATGTTTTCTATAAATATTATATTGAAATTTACATATGGTATTAGAGTACATAATTTAAGGATTTATGGTTTTCCATTCATATTGCTTGATCATGTTGATTCATGTTCTTCTATTTTATTATTATTTTCAATTTAAAGTTATATTATATAGTTTGTTAGTCACCAAAGTGATTAAATTTTTAAGTTAGTTTCAAGTTAAATTTTTTTTAATAAATTATTGATGAGAAAAATATTTACTATTTCATTTTTTTTCCTATTTTATGTCTCTTAATGGGTTACACATACTTAATCTTACAAAATTGGCCTTGTTTTATATTTTTGGATTAATTTTAAAATGTTCTAAATTTATTCGGCAAATCCTGAATTTTGACATTATTTCTATTTTTAAATCATATCTTAAGCTTTAAATCTTGGATTGAGATAATCTTTATATTGTTTGAAAGCTTAAAGATAGAATTACAACTTCTATGTTTTGACCCAAGTCGAGTTTAGATGTTTTTTAGGTCATATGTGGCTAAGAAATTAAAGTTATGTCTTTGTCCCAACTGAGTCTACCTCTGTATTTGGGTCATATCTAGAGTTGTAGAGGTCCGATTAACCTAAAAGCAATGCCTAAAGATAGAGGCCTATAACTTTCATGTTTATAGGTTTTCCAAATTACTTTGTTTTACTAATCTTAAATTGGTTGGAAGTCAAACCTACAGGAATTCACTACTATAACTATTAAAGTTAATTATCTTGTTAAAAATAGGTCTAGGCTTCTAAAAATTAGGAAAGCCTCATTTTTGTAATCCTAAGAGGCATAAAAGTCAAATCCATTAGGGTTTTAGACTAATTAGATCAAATAAAAGGGGAGAACTTATTAGACTTCTAGACTTTTACACACACTCAACAGATAGATTTCTTTCTTTTTCTTCTACCTTATGTCCTCTAGTCATAAAAAGTTAACTTTCAAAGTTAATTTAAGGAGTTTGAGAATTTCTCCCACTGGATCATGATATTGTAATTTGTAATATTGACTTTTCTTAATTAATTTTCTTCTTTTCCTATTTACTTATGCTGAATTCTTGAAATTGCTTGTGTTAAATGTTAATTTGATATAATTGATCTTCATCCTTGTGATTTCTAATTCTTTGCTACTTTGACATGAAATTATAGTTGATAAATCATGATTTTATACATAAGGATAGAGGGTTGAGATATTAATTTAAAATTTTCTAATTTAAATTCTCAAATCAACTAAATTCTATTTATAAATCAATTTCAATCTCAACTTAAGGATTATAGCAATTGCTTAATTTAATTAATCTTAATTAATCAAATATGATATGATCATCTAGTGCAAGATTTAGGAATTATTGCAAGGATTCTAGATAATTCGAGATTGAAGAATTAATTAGAAAAATTAAATCTTAAGTAATTTATAATTAATCTAATTTAGAGCTCTCAAACCCTTGAATTAGCATTTTTTATTCCATTGAATTCCTTTTTATTTACTTTCTATTTTGCTTCTATCTTATATTTGTTTAGTTTATTATTGTTGTTTAATTTCATGCAAATAACCCCTCAATCCTACATTCAGTGTTCCATATAATTTTTCATACAACATACAACATATTACATCCATTTTGCTACAATATTCTATTTTGTTGCATTTGCATTTTGTGTACATTGGTTTCTCTCAATTTTTTAGTCCATTAATAATTTAATAATTGTGTAAATATTGTTAGAAATTCAATTAGAAAAAATAATATCAATGAATCACTAGGGGTATGACCTAGTTTGTGCCATTTACTATATTATTTTCTAACAAACTAGTTTTAACTAATTTTAGTGCATAGTAGTAATGCATATTAAAATTTTTGTACTGTTGCTAAGGATCCTCTTAAATTTATCTTTTCGCACATATTTCTAGCAGTATATTACACAATTCTTCAAGCATTTCAGTTAGTAATTGCATCTGTTAATTATTTTTCTTACATTTTACAGTAATTATAATTTTCTACATTTTCTTGCATTCCATTGCATTCTTTTTTTCTTCTCATTCTTCCATTTCAATTCCATTGCATTCTTTATTATGATACCATGGTTTCCCATCTAGCTCTTTTTCAATATTTAAATAATAAGCTAAGGATCTTACCTTTCAATCTTGATATGAAGCATCTCATCATTAAAATTCACTTTGAATATAGAGGACAAAGTTGCCAAAGCATCTGCTATATGGTTATCTTCTCGAGAAATATGTTGGAATGTTATTCCATCAATATGTTCAAACATCTCTAATATATATTTATGGTAAGGAACCAATTTAGCATTTTGTGTCCCCCATTCTCTATTTAATTAATAGATTACTAGTGCAGAGTCTTTATATACCTTTAAAATTTTTATTTCTAAATCTATTGCTGCAAGAATACCCAAGGCACAAGCTTTATATTCAACCATGTTATTTGTGCAATTAAAACAAAGTTTGGTTATGAATGAGATAATGTCTTTATTAGAGGAAATTAGTATGGCACCAATGTCATGCCTTAATATATTAGATACTTCATTAAATAATAGCTTTTATGTATCACATTTAATGCTTTCTTTATCTTTAAATAAAGTCATGATATCTTCATTAAGAAACTTACTTTGCATTAACCTATAATCCTCAATAAGTTAATTAGTTAAAAATTTAGCAAGAACACTACTTTTTATTGCCTTTTATGTGATATAAATAATATCATATTCTAACAAGAGAACTTGCTACCTTGCAATCCTATTAGTAAGAGTAGGTTTCTCGAAGATATACCTGATAGGATTCATCTTTGATATTAATCATGTGATATAACTTAACATGTACGGCCTTAGGCGACAAGATACCCATGCTAAAGCACAACAACTTCACTCTAACAATGAGTACTTGTCTTTATAATTTAGGAACTTTTTGCTCAAGAAATATATAGTTTGTTGTTTCCTTCCTAGTTCATTATGTTTCCCAAACATACAACTTATGGATTCCTCTAAAATAGATATATACATGATAATATGTACGACCTTAGGCGATAAGATACCAATGCTAAAGCACAACAACTTCACTCTAATAATGAGTATTTGTCTTTATAATTTGGGAACTTTTTGCTTAAGAAATATATAATTTATTATTTCCTTCCAGGTTGATCATGTTTCTCTAACATACAACTCATGGATTCTTCTAAAATAGATATATACATGATAATAGGTATACTTAGTGTTGGAGGTACTAAAATTAATAGCTTCAACAAGTATTGTTTGATTTTTTTGAATACCATTTGATAATCTTGATTCGAGTCAATAGTTTGGTTCTTAACAATAGTTTGAATATTAGCTCACATGTGGTTGTCAATTGAGATATGAATCTCGTAATGTAATTTAATTTTTCTAGGAAGCTTCAAACTTTTTTCTCCATGTATAAAGTTGGCATTTCTATAATGGCTTGAACTTTATCTAAAGTTAATGTTAATTCCTTTTAGGCTAACCATAGATCCTAAAAGCTTTCCCAATCTTACACCAAATGTGCATTTTGCTGGATTTAACCTCAACTAAGACTTTCTTAACTTTTTAAATAGCTTTCTTAAATCTTTAACATGATCCCCTTCTATTTTAGATTTTGCAATCATATGATCAATATAAACTTCTATTTTTTTATACATAATGTCTTGTAATAGGGTCACTATGGCCCTTTGATAAGTTACCCCCACATTCTTTAACCCAAATAGCATTCCTTTAGAAAGATAAGTACCTTAAAGAGCAATAAAAGTTATCTTCTTTATATCTTAAGGATCCATTTTGATTTAATTGTCAAAAAAGGCATCTATAAAAAAATTCATATTAAGTAAAATTATCAACTAGAATATCAATATGTGGTAAAGGAAAGTCCTCTTTAAGATTAGCTCTATTTAGATCTCGATAATTAACATACATTTGAACCTTTCCATCATTCTTCAAAACTAAAACAAATTCATCATATTTTATCATATTATATATCATCTAACATTAAAATGGAGGTTTTTGGCCTAAAGAAACTAATTTTCAAGCATTTTTCACCTTGCCCCTTAGGAACCATACTAGGTCTTACTAACTTCAATTGATCTAAAATTTTTACAAGAGCTAGATTTGATTTTTTTCATTAAAAGTCATAATCTTTGTTTATGAGGTGCCCCCATTTTTTGGCTAAATTTTACTATTTTGATCATTTTTTAATATTTTTATTATATTTTTGGGTTTTGCATGGTTATAAAAAAACTTTATGTAGTGGTCCTAATAATTTTTAAAAATGTCTAGATAGGTTAATTAGATATGTTTAGGTTGATTTTTCAATGTGCATTACCATTTTTATGTTTCTATGTTCCTATAGCTTTCCTATTAAAGTGTAATATAGTGTTAGTGCAAGGCAAGGAGGAATACTGTTAAACTCCTTGAGTTTGATTCTAAAATTGAATAGAATATTTCATTCTCTATGTAAGAATAAAAATAAAAGTAGTTTTAACATTTCTATTCTCCCATCTAACCCTTTAGATAATTTTGAAAACATGGCTAATAATAATATAATCTTGAAGGAATTAGCTACCCCTAATGTTATCTATCAACCATTAGGCATCCAATATCTAAAATTAGATGTTAATTTTAAGTTAAATTCTGGTTTAATGCACTTGCTTCCAAAGTTTAATGGTCTTGTAAGTAAGGATCCTTACAAGCACCTAAAGAAGTTTCATGTGGTTTATTCAACAATAAAGCCTCAAGGCGTTTCTAAAGATCACATCAAATTAAGGGCCTTTCCTTTTTTATTAGCTGATACTACTAAGGATTAGTTGTATTACTTGCAACTTGGTTCTGTTATATGCTAGATAGATATAAAACAATTATTCCTTGAAAAATTCTTTCTTGTATCCAAAGTTACTCTATAAGGAAAGAAATTTGCAACATTAGACAAATAAGTGGCAAGATACTATATAAGTATTAAGAGAGGTTCAAGAAGCTTTATGTAAGCTACCTTCACCATCAAATCAATGAGCAACTCTTCATCTAATACTTCTATAAAAGCTTACTTCTAATGGATAGGAGTATGATAGATGCAGCAAATGATGGAACATTAATGGACAAAACACCTATGGCAGTAAGAGACCTCATTACAAACATAGCAGCCAATTCTTAATAGTTTGGAACTAGAATTATAACTATAACCAAAGGCATGAACAAGATTAATTTCTCCAGTTTAAACCAATAAAAATTAGATAATAGAATAGATGAGCTAACTTCACTTGTTAGGCAATTAGCTATGGGAAAGCAGCAAAAATTCCAAGCTTCTTTTCTAACAAAACTTTATGGTATTTGCTCTTGCCTAACTCATCTAATAGATTGTTGCCCTAGACTGTAAAAAGATGAGTATTTTCCTTTTCTAGCATATGCGATAGCCATCTTTTCTAGAAAATAACAATTTCAATGGCAAAATCAATATCCATACTAGTAGCCATAGCTCTTCCAGTACCAATAGTAGCAAGATTAGCATTCTGGTTGGAGAAATAACCAAAACTTTAGATATGATAACAATTCAAACCAGAATCCTCTTGCTTATACCAGGATGGCACCAAATGCTATCAACTAACTAGAAGTAACTTTAAGCTCTTCTCAACCATTATTTGAAGATTTAGTTAAGCAAATGGTAGCAAACAATCTCTAATTCCAGCAAAGATAGAGGCTACAATTACAAATTTATAAACTCAAATAAGCTAATTGACTTCTGCACTAAATGAGTTTAAGGATAAAGTTCTAGCCAACCATCTTCTAGTAATGTAAGAAATAAAGAATTTGTGAATGCAATCATGTTAAGAAGTGGCAAACAAATGAATAAGCCTTCATCCTCACAACTAAAATCAAGCCATACACCAAAAAGCAATTAACTAGAAATAAGAAATTAACCAAAATAAAACTAATAAAAACAACCAAAAGAGAGAAACTAGAATATACCAAAAAAAGAAATAAAAAATGGTGTCAATGTGGTAAATTCTTTCCCTACATCTCCATTTCCTACTGATTTTCCTATCCTCATTTCTTTTCTAAATAGAAGAAGAGTTTTTCAACAAAATAAAAATGAGAAAGAGAAATAGATTTTTTTATTCTCTTAGCAAAATAGAAGTTAACATACCTTTATTAGATTTAATAAAATAAATTCTAAGGTATACTAACTTTTTAAAATATTTGTACATTAATAAGAGAAAATAAA